>JAAALK010000285.1:41758595-42173597 GCA_019279435.1 Zizania palustris | reverse complement strand
GCCGTCTCCTCTACCCCCTACTACACCGCGGCCTGGCCTCCAGCTCTCCCCGCGCCGAGGAACACGCAGTCTACCACCCTGCTGGTAGAACTGCACCTGATCACTACGAGCCCTCTCTGCTCTCTCAACCCGCTTCCCTCCTGAAGCAAAACTCCGCAAGATGCCCGTCTCTCTGACAATACTCACAATGATAGGTAGGCTTCTTGGGATGTGGTTGAGGCTTGGGGTTCTTGGGCTTGGTAGTGTTTGGTGTGGTCTTCTTGGGCTGAGAGGGTCCCGGAAGAGAGTCTAAAGAAGAGTGGAGGTGTTTGGGCTTAGGAACCCAGATAGGCTTCTTGGGTGGAGCTTTGGGAGTTTCATGGATCACTCCATCCTTTGGCTGACAAGCCTGGGAGGTCTCAGTGGAGTGAGTCTTGGGATACCTCTGCTCTGGAGTCATTTTACTCCACTCCACTGCCCGGCTGAGGGCACTCTCAAAGTCAGCCTTGGTGTAGGTGTAACCTACTCCAAACCCATCCTTCCTCTTGAACTGCTGGATCATCATGCCAAGCTGTGGCTCTCTGGCACTGATCCAACTCAGGATAGACCGGAGGTAAAAGTTCTCATTCTAAGAATCAGCTAGCTCCTCTCTCAAGGAAGCTAGAACCTCCACCTGAGACAAGCAGGTCTCACACTCACTCTCTACTTGGACAGACTTCCCGGCTTTTAGCTTAATTAACTCCATTCTAAGAGACAGGCAGTTCTCACAAACAGTGGGTGGAACTGACAGTGTCTCAAGCTCTAGCCTAGTCTGGGCAAGCTCAGCTCTCAACCTCTCTAAATCACCCGAATGCTCATTGCCCTTGGATTTCAGCTCAGCTAAGGCAGCTAGATGAGATGGGCAATCAACACAGGGTGCGACGACAGTGGCATGAGCAACTTTCAGCTCCTGCTGAGCGCTTTCAAGCTCAGTGGCCAAAGCGTCCCTCTCATCAACCCTTTCTGTATACCTGGACTTCAAAGTCGACAGGTCACACAGAAGCACCTCACACTTCGGGCACTCACTGCTATCACCCAAGCAAGGGGAAGAGGATAGACTCTCTATTCTACCGTTGGCCACGGCAAGCTCACTCTCTAGCTCATCTATCCTTTTCTTAGCCCCCCTAAGCAGTTTTTCCCGATATTTCAACTCCTGACGATTACTCTCAAGGTAAATCTACAATTTCACGCTCATAAGACGATACCTTGCTATCGTCGTCGTCGGAGTCGTCGGAGGAGCTCTTTTCTTCTCTATCCCCAAGAGCCATGGAGCAGAAGCTCTTGCGGGATCTTCGGCGCTGGAGTGAGCGGCTCTTCGGCTTGTCTCCGAAGGCCATGAAGCAGAGGCCCGCCGGATCATCCTTGTCCTTCCCCTTCTTGATGGTGATCTCCTCATCACTTGAGCTCGATGAAGAGGAAGAAGACGTGGATCTCTTGGAGTAGCTTTTCTCCATCTCGGCGAAGAAGGCCTTGTCGCGCTTCTTGTTCTCATCGCCGGTAGTCCTTCAGGGCCTTCTTGAAGAACCGAGTCTTCGGCTTGCCCTTGGTGAAGGAGGGGCTCTCATGCTTGCCGGAGTCGTGGAAGCTGTTGCCTGTGCCCTTCTTGTATCCATTGCGCTTGGGGCAGTCGGCGATGAAGTGTCCTGGATCACCACATTCAAAGCATCCGGATTTTGTGCCGTGTCTTTTGAACATTCTTTTATCATAGACACGACGCACCCGGTTGTTAAAGAGACACAAATCATCATCTCCCAACAACTCAAGCTGGTCCTCAGTGATAGACATCAAAGAGAACCCAGCACAAACCACAGCAGAGGGATCAACAGAAGGTGTAGCAAGGGCCAGGGATTTTGATCCAGAGCCAGTGAGATTTGATCTCAACTGGATATCTACCTCAGTGGCCTTTAGCTTGCTAAATAACTCAGAAATGGTCAAGGTATCGTATGAAGTACTCTCAACGATAGATGATACCTTGATCTCCCAGATCTTTGGGTCCAAGGTATGAAGAACCTTGAGCGCCTGCTCATGATCTGAGACTAACTGAGTACCCTCAGCCTTGTTGTCCCGAAGCTTGTTAATGATCGACTGAAAGCGACCAAACAAAGCCTCAACAGATTCACCCGGCTTCTGTGTGAAATTCTCATATTCACGCCGGTAGGTCTGATAGAGCCGAGCCTTGACCTGTGCTGTTCCCTCATGGTGTGCCTTGAGGGTAGCCCAGATCTCTCTCGCAGTGGAGAGATGACTCACCTCGCTCAAATTCAGTGGGACCTAAACCAGAAAATAAAATGTTCACAGCCTTACTGTTGCTCAGATGCTGAGCAATGATACCAGCAGTACCTTGCTCAGTAACTGGCAGAATGACAAATGTGGTGTGAACGCAAATGTCCCATATGTCCGAACCCTGGCTCATGAGATAGGCTCGCATGCGAGTCTTCCAATAATTGTAGCCATAGGCTTCCAAGGACGGGACCTTGCCAGGAGACGTCATAGTCACTACTGGGGTTTAGAACCGGTTAAGGTATGGAAAAACCCTAACCTCGCTCTGATACCACTTGTAGGACCGAAAGTAGCGACCAGAGGGGGGGTGAATGGGCGCCTTAAAAATTCTTTCGAATCAATGGCCTGTTCCCAATACCCAACGCACCTCAAAAATACTACGCAGCAGAAAATAAACAGTAGGCCTAAGTCTAAAGGTTTCTAACCTAGAAGCAACTGATGATATACAGTGTAAAACTAAAGTGGTGCAACTAGGCAGATAAACAAGTTGTAACAGGCCTATACTTCTCAATGAAATGATCTAAGTATGTATAAAGTGAAAAGAGAAGTTACTGTCCAAAGTTGTCTCCTGTTCGGAAGTTGGCGAAGCCCTCTTCGCACGTCGAGGTCTGCTTCGGAGGTTGGTGTCGGAGTCTGTCCGAAGTGCCGAAGGTGTCACTGTCTAGCCTAGTTCGACGTGGTAAGAAGCGAAGTGTACTTCGGAGCGAAGCAAAAGAAGTGCCGGAGCCTGGTTCAAAGTAAGCACTTCGAAGACAGGACTTCGCACACAGCTTCGACTCACGAGCTTCGGAGCGAAGTAAAAACAGTGCCGAAGCTTGGTTCGAAGTAAGCGCTTCGAAGACAAGACTTCGAAAGTACTTCGAACCGAAAGCCTCGAAGCTAAATCTTCGAACACGAACCTTCGAACACAAAGCTTCGAATACACAGACAGACAACCTTCGAAACGTAGAAGCGAAGTCTGTCACGTGACAGAAAATCAAGTCCGAAGCCAATGCCCTACCTTCGAAAAGAGCAAGCTCCGAAAGAGAGGCGAAGGGTGACATGCAACACAGAAATCAGTGCGAGGCCTAGCGGAGCCACAAGCTTCGAACCCAACCTTGAAACGTGTCGAAGTAAGGACTTCGAACAGATAGGGCCGAAGCCGCTTCGCGCTATTGTTCGAAGTATGTAATGCTGTCGATCAGAAAAATGCTTCGAAGCATAGCAGCACAGAATACAAAACAAAGTTCGAAGATTGAAACGAAGCCTTCGAGTATGGTCAGATCGAAGCCTGCCTCACGGAGCTGAGGGGCTTCGAACAGAGAAGGATGACTTCGCAGAGACAGTCAGAAAAGCGATTTTAGTCCTTTCAACCCGATCGGAAAGTGGAGCAGTAAAAGTAAAAAGCTGGCGCAGAAGTACTGTAGCTGCAGTGGAGTACTACTTGTAAAACGCAAGAACTAGTACTCTGTATGTGAAGAACAGAAGCTTCTTCACACCCGCCGAAGCCTACAGAGGCTCAAAAATCACAGGGAAACTTGCATTGAAGACGAAAATGAGCCATTAAAAACTTTGCAGATGCAGCATACAAAGAAGTAGAGCATTTACTGCAGCATTAAAAGCACGGCAAGAAACATAGTGGGAGAACTCCCTGGCGGCGCAAGCAAGGAACAGGAGATGAGAGAGAAAACGTGAGAGGCAAAATGACCCAATAGAGTGGTATTCAATTTCAGCAAAAGGGTAGTCCAAACCCTAGGGATTGGGGTGCTATTTATAGGCAGCCCACACTAGGAATATTCTACCAGCCCCTTAGGGTTTTACAGACTCAAAAATACAGAAAAAGACTCTACTGCCCTTAGGTATTTTTACAGACACAACTGACTGACTGTGGGCCTAGAGTAACAGATGACATATCCTGAAGCTACTCTTCTGGACAGTCGGATACAGAATCAACGGTTGTCAGTTTTACGCCGAAACTGACAAAGCCTCCACCAGCTTTGCACCAGGTACCCGGATTGGGCCGGCCCGACTCCGCAGCTCTCTCAGCCCGGCAATCGCTCACCGCCCGTGTACCTGAGTCAATCCTGGTCAACAGCCCAGTGGGTCTTCTACTGCTTCTGGCCCATGTACCCGGATTGGGCCAGCCCGACTTCGCAGCCTCCTCTGCCCGACAGTCGCTCGCTGCCCGTGTACCTGAGTCACACGCGGCCCATGAAACAGCAGATCTCTTCTTCTCTTCAGTCCTCTTTGACTATCGTTGACAATGACTCATCACTTCTAGAGCCATGAGGCCCACGCTATTCAGCATGGCTCCTCATCGTTGAGGGCTCCGAATGAACCCTTGAAGATTCTACGGACTTCGAGACCCTAGGCTCTTTGTCGTCCGCCCTCTTCCTCTACGAACCAATCACCGAAAGGGCCGAGTCGGCGAAGTCTGGAAGTGTTTGGACCCCCTCGGTGCCAAGCCAGGTCCATACTCTATTCCATTTTTCCTAAGACCACCAAAGCGAGCCTCCGAGTCTGCTCGTCCGTTGTCGGAGGTCCCATGACACGTTCGGTAGCTACTATGGCCTCCTCCGGAGGTCGTACGTCACGCTTAGATTCATTAGAAAATCTATGTTACCACATGCAAAATTCCAACAAGTGCAAAGACAAAGAGCTCGACGCCTTACCAAGGTGCTCCATTGACACATCCCTCGGACCGTTCGGGTCCAAAGCCAGAAATAAGTTTTCCATCTAGGAGCATGTGAGGGGGCTAAGCCGAAGGGTGATAAACTCCTCAGTTACATCCCGCATACTCATCTTCGTCACCACCCTTCGTAGCAACAAGATCCTCGACCGAAGTGTCTCGGAGTCTGACTCGACTTTGGCTTGGTGGCGGTATGAAATGAGCGCGTTGGTACTCCGAAGAGGGGAGTACACGCCCACCAAAGCATAGAACCACTCCTGGTCCCACTTTGAGTACCACCTGTTGTTGACCACCCTCGTCAGGAAGTCATTCGAGAACTCCTTGTGGAGCTAGAAGTTGGCACTCCCGAAGGCCAAATCCCTCTCGTCGCCGTCCGACCCCTCCCTTCATTTTGGCTAGTAGCTGGCGTCGTGGAGGGCGATGAAGACATCTACTCGCCCTTCACATCCTTTGGCTCTCATGGCCCATTCAAAGATTGCGAGCCTCACCACGACATTTGGGGATAGGTGAGGGAGTTCAAAGTTATAAGCCTTCAATGATTCGTTCAACATATCCACTGCAGGTAGCCCAAGCCCTTCCTCGAAGAAGGCCTCGAAGACTACAACTTCGTCAGGCCGGGGCCTCGGGATGGTTTCTATCTTCGCAGGTACCCAAAGGCGGGTGTCTTCGGAAATCTTTCCTTTGTGGATCCACAGGACAGACTCCTCCGTTGAAGCCGAAGCCTACAACTCCAAGGTCTGCTCAAACATGTCTGACAACAAGCGAAGGTCGGTCAGCTCGAGATGCCTCGCCACAGGCTTTGCTATAGCCACAGTCGGTACTTGGGCTTGGACGAAGCTTGAGCCCCTGCCCAAAGCTGAAGCCTTCTTCGATGAAGCCTTATTGGGAATCTTGCGAAGGGCTCTAGCATGAAGGGTGCTAGGGTGCTCCGGAGCTAAGTGCGCATGAAGCTCAAGGTGGAGACAAAGGACGAAGGTGGCTAGGGGCTCAAGCAGGAAGCAAATGGAAGGGTGAGCGGCGCCGTGGTTTGCCAAGGCCTTTTATAGGCGGTAAAAAGCAACTGCGCCCCACAGCCAAGATTTTTTCACTAGGAACCCAACCCCCGCAGTCTTTGACCACTAAGGCCAAGGTAGTTTCTGAAGCGAACTATCGCGCCCCACACAGTAACGGCTCGATTTTTGACCGTTGCAGAGCCATTTGGACTCCCCGAGGGCGTCTCGTTCACTCCGTACGAGCATTTATTGTTTGCGTGATTCGAAGCTAGCCTTCGGGCTAATTCTCCGAAGGCTCGCTAATCACGGAGCATCATTTTAAAAAAGCATCATTTGCCCAGGGAACACGCACCCCTTCGCTGCGAATGGTTACATGCGAGGGGCTACTGTTTGGGAAATAGTTTTTCCCTTGAACATGGGTCAAATGATGTCAGCCTTCGAAGGCCTTGGTCTCAAAGCCTGCTAGGCTAACGAAGCCCAAATATAGACTCCAGCCCCCTCCATCGAAGATTACTCCAAGTGCTGTAAACAATTATGCGGCTGAAGGCCAAGCCTCCGGGCTCCCACCAGAGCTAGGCGCTCCAAGGCACCTCCGGGATCCCTCCGAAACCAAGTGCTCTAGGATCCCTCCAGGCCCCCTCCAGAGCCAAGCCTCCGAGATCCCTCCAGGCCCTTTCCAGAGCATTTTCGAAGTCCTCTCTGGAGCCCTCTTCAGAGTCCCCTCCGGGACCCCTTTGAACCCCTTCAATAAGCTTTGGCCAAGACCCTCCGATAGGTGCTCCGGTCTAGAATAAGAAATATCTCAGTACTGCTATAGTGTAAAAGTTGTACCAGGGGCCCCTACCACTGGTATAACGTATACGTACCACTGAAATGATGTATATCTGCCACGTTTGTAAAGTTATATGTACAATAACCTAGCCTTTTTCCCCTCTTACCCCTATAAAGCCTATGGCATGTAGGGGGTAATTGGGTCTTTTCCTTTGGCCTGCAAGCCTATAAAAGCAGGGCCTTGCCCTTCTAAAGAGAACAACAAAGATAGAGGCAAAATTATGCTAAATCCAATGTAAACTGGATGTAGGGTTATTATCCCTCTTGGGAGGCCCAAATCAGTATAAAATCCCCTCTCCCTCTGTGAGAACCCTTCGAGGTTCATATCATATATTCTACACCTTCTCATAGAAACCTGTTTGTAAATAATGCAATTATTACAATAATTATGATGAAACGTTTTCGCCCATCACTATGCTTAAGTCTATTTGGATCATCCTTGCAATTGCCGCATTTTATGATTATGAGATATGGAAAATGGATGTCAAGCCATCTTTCCTGAATGGAAACCTAAGTGAGGATGTGTACATGACACAGGCTGGAGGTCTTGATGATCCTAAAAATGCTGAGAAAGTTTGTAAGTTCCAGAAGTCCATTTATGGGCTGAAGAAAGCTTCTCAGAATTGGAATCTTCACTTTGATGATGTAGTCAAAGGGTTTGGCTTCATCAAGAATAAAGAAGAGCCTTGTGTTTACAAGAAGGCTAGTAGTGGTTTACTTGTGTTTATGGTCTTATATGTGGATGACATATTATTGATCGGAAATGACATTCCTTTGTTGAATGCTGTCAAGACTTCACTAAAAAATAGTTTTTCGATGAAAAATCTTGGAGAGGCAGCATACATATTCGGCATACAGATCTATAGAGATAGATCAAAATGGCTAATTGGATTAAGCTAGATCATGTACATTGACTAAGCTTTCAAACAGTTCAAAATGGAGAAATCTAAGAAGTGACAAAGGCTCTCTCAATGCGTAGTGAATTTACTAAGCAAATCCCACATGTAGTGAGTATCTAACTACATCCGTGTGCACCTTGCAAATCTTTCACAGCCCAAGCAATGGGCGCACCTAAGCTCCATGGGTATTAGATACTTGCTTTAGTGAGTCATGTTTTTTGTGGAAGTTGTTAGTAGTATATATGCTAATGTAAGAGGATACTTGTTATCTTGTTCCTTGAATAAATATCATTTACATTTAATTAATGAGTTGATGACTTGTTATGTTAAACTATTTGTTTTGTAACGATATTATTCAAAATGGATCCCTAATCCTATCATCATGTGGAACAATGATGATACATAGATTAGCACATCTGACTGATTGATGATCACGTTTCATAGATCATAGACATAGAGATGTCAAATCAGTGATGTGGACACCTATTGGTGAACATGGTGTTGGATAGACCCACTTGAGATACTGTTGGGATTGTTATTGTAATGTGCCATCAGTTGTCATCTAAAATGGTGTACCTGTAGAGTCCTCAAACCTAATATCGTCATTTGATTCCAGAATGCGTAGTTAATTTACCCCTCCTAATGATTGGAGATACATCTCTAGGCCCCTCGATGTAGTTAGATTGGAAAAGTGCATAGCCATGCCACTATGACTAAAGAGTTATCATGATTTGAATCCACTACTTTTTCGAGTGAAAATGTCGAGCTATCCAACAAGGGTTGCATGAATTGCATGTTGGATTTAGTCATGATTTGAATCCACTACTTGTTCTGATGTTGGATACACGACTTGAATCATAAATTATGATTTGGAATCGGATGTTCCGGTTATTTTCTAGACTTGAGACAGAGAGCAAAAGATGCTTCAGAAGTTCTGATATGTTATCGAAAGTTTCAACAAACTGGAAGTTCTGATTTGGATCGGGAAAATTGTATTGATCAGAAGTTCCAATAGGTGTATCGGAAGTTCCGAAGTGGGTGAAAACATATTGGATCTTTTACGATAACATGCTGGCTTGAGATACTAAAAATACACAGATCGGAAGTTCTGATCTAAGATTAGAAGTTCGACGATGACGAAAACATATTAGATATATCTGGCCTTATGTTGCTTCGGGGCTAAGTCTATTGGCACTATATAAAAAGGGGTGGAGGAGGTCCTAAACATCAAATCTTTAGAGGTTTAGAATAGTTCTAAACCCTAGCCACCAAAAACCACTCCTCCCACTTTCTTGATCTCAATAGTTGATATCAAGAGCTCTCCCAAATCTCACCTCAGGTGCTAGCACGTCGGCGTGAGATTGATCTCATCTCTCCACATGTGGACTCCGTGGAGGCATTGCTCCAATAGCGATGCTCGTGGGCTTCACCGATTGGATTGTCGAGGAATTGCGCGGAAGAAGTGAGGATAAGCTAGGACATGCTTCCTCATCATCTTCTTCCGCTGCACCTATCGCGTCTTGTGCTAGAAAGTAGATGATATATGATCCCTCACGAGCATGTTTCCTGGGCTTTGGGGTAAAAATTTTGAATTTCCTAGCTAGCGTAGATCCCATATTCCCAACAATATGCCTCTTCCTATTCCTAGTATTCCATGGGAAGATATATCAATGGATTTCGTACTAGGTTTACTATGGACAAAAAGGGGAAAGGATAGTATATTTTTAGTGGTCGATCATTTCTCTAAAATGGCACATTTTATTCCCTATCATAATAGCGATGATGTTAAAAACACAACTGATTTGTTTTCTAGGGAAATCATTCGTCTACATGGGGTGCCCAACACCATTGTCTCTGACCGAGATGCGAAGTTCTTGAGCAACTTCTAGAGAAGTTTATGGAACAAGTTGGGAACCAATCTGCTTTTTTCCACCACATGCCACCCGCAGACCGATGGATAAACTGAGGTAGTCATTTGTACATTATCGGCCATGTTACAGGCTATATTGAAGTTGAATTTAAATATGTGTGAAGAATGTTTATCTCATGTGGAGTTTGCATACAATCGATCGATACATTCTACCAACAAGGTTAGCCCTTTTAGGTTGTGTATGGCTTTAATCCACGTGCCCCCTTCAATCTTTTTCCACTAACTACTTCTAAACAAGTACACTTCGATGTTGTGGCTCGTGTTGATTTTATTCAAAAATTACATGCCACAACTAAATAAAACATTGAGAAGATGACCGAAAGATTTAAACATGAAGGAAGTAAGGGCAGGCGACATCTATCTTTTAAACTAGAGATCTTGTTTGGTTACACTTGTACAAGGATCGTTTTCCCGAATTGAGAAAGTCTAAGTTGATGCCTCATGCCGATGGTCCTTTTAATATAATTAAGAAAATTAATGACAATTATTACCAGCTTGAGTTTCCTAGAGATTTTGGGATTGGTCCCACCTTTAACGTTTCAGATTTGATGTCTTACTTGGGACATGAAGATGAGATTGAGTCGAGGACGACTCCAATTCAAGAGGGGGGATGATGAGGTCATCTCCCACAATATTGAAGACTCACCTCACTATATCATTCCAGGACCGATTACTCGTTCACGTGCTCAGAAACAACATTATGAGGTGCGCTCGTTCCTTGCTATCCATACTAATATGCACAAGGATGGGATGCTACTTATGGGAAATATTTTGATCCTTAGAAATATGGGAGTAGCGCTTCAGGACCAGTCAACCGATCAACTCAACCAATTGGTCGATCTCAGCCACTGGTCATTGGCCAATCGATCTCCAATCGGCCCTTCAGCGACACCAATATCCACTCATCTGACTTCAACCATCAGCCATCAATCATCGGCTACCTATCGGCCCGACCCTAACCATCGGCCATCGATCATTAAGCTACCTATTGGCCTAACCCCAACCAATCGATCGATTTCAACTATCGGCCATCGATCAGCTGACTCCACTCGGTCGATTACCATCCCTCTATCAGCCAAGCACCATATGAGGATGAGGAGCCATGTTGAAGATCATGAGCCTCATGGCTCTAGAAGTGATGAGTGATTGTCAACGAAAGTTAAAGAGAGAGAAGACGAAGAGGAGAGGAGACATGTCGTGTCATGGGCTTCATGTGACTCAGGTACACGGGCGGTGAGCGACTACCGGACAGAGAGTTCGCGGAGTTGGGTCAGCCCAATCTACGTACATGGGCTAGGAATGACAAGGGATTCGTTGTTCTATTGACCGGGTTTGACCCAGGTAAACGGGCGGCGAGTGATTGTCGGGCTGAGGGAGCCGTGGAATCGGGCCGGTCCAATCTGGGTACCGGGTGCGAAGACAGCATACGCTTTGTCGGTTTCGTAGTAAAACTAATGCATCTATCCAGACCATTCATCGGATATCAGACGGTCCTGAAGTGAAGTCGTAGATGCTACGAAAGCTCCACATCAGGACAAGTTACCTTTAGTTAGGATTTTACTATTTTTCCTTTTAGGCCCACCGTCTGTGTTAGTCGAGTCTATAAAAATCCTATGGGCTTTTTGGTCTTTTCTAGTTTATTTCAGCGTCTGTAAAAAACCATAAGGGTATATTGGGATTTTCCTGATTTATTGGGCTGCCTATAAACTGCCCCCAATCCCCTAGTATTTTCTAACTCTCTTGAATGAAAAATTTGAGTTCACCACTTTAGTCCGGAATTTTTCCTATGTTCTTCCTCCGCATACCAGCAGTCGTTGGTCGCTTGTTCTTCACATCGCTCTAGTTTTTATCTCGGATCACTGTGCTCTCCGGTTGTCTTCTCTTCTGACTTGATCAGCACGTGGGCCCCGGCTGGCTGTCGCCTACTGTAGTGACTAGAACAATAGTGCTTCTCCAATTTTTTCCACCTCCTTCTTCCGAAGCCAGCATCGGTTCCTCCAGTTTTCTTCGGGGTCTAGACAAGCTAGGCATCGAGCCACGTGGAGTGATAGAAGCGACTCTCTCTTGTGTTTCGAGGTGTGTGGCGTTGGAGTGTACTAGGCAGAAGTATGTGGTGTGTGGGGAGGCGTCGCAGACCGCATGCACGCATGGTGCTCGGTAACAGGTGTAGATTGCCGCTCAGCACTCGGTGCAGGACGCGTGTAGCGCAGACATAGTGAGGCGCTTGTTCTGTTGAGCAGAGAAGGCACGCATGTGAAGTTCCAGGAGACAACCTGCACAATATTTCCATTGATCCTCAAGTTTTTTGCTTGATGTAGTTTATATCTAAATATCTTGTGCTCAATGCAATGATTTCACGCATACTCTATTGAGATCACTTCATGGATGTTCATTGATATATTTGTGGGCACATTTTATTTCCTACATTTATTTTGTCAAGATTAAATGCGTTAAATATTGTGCTTTCTCATATTTATAAGTTGCCTGTGATTTGAGTATGATCTGTATGTGTTTGACGAATCATCTATTATTTGGTGGAAGTTTTGAGGGGATGTCATTTGTACTGAGTTGTTTTAATCTTCCTTTAAACACTGTGATTGTATCTTTTTAGATAGGACACCAGTCGTTTCTAGGCTAGATTATTTTAGTACTTGTGATTTGTTTTTAGTTCGGCTGGTTGTTTGTTGAGGTGCCTTTGGTGTTGGAAGAAGGCCATTGATTCGAAAGAATTTTTAGGCGCCCATTAACCCCACCTATGGTCGCTACTCTCGGTCTTATAGAGGAGCCACCACTCAGGAGGCACTGAGTCCAGTCAAGAGTCGTAGTCCAGAACTACATGGAGTCAGAATCACTTTTTTTTAGTCTGTTAATGTTTGGGACTTTTAGGGCATGCCCATATCCCTAGGTTAGGCCCATGCATCCCACGTCCTGTAAACCCTATAAATAGGCAGCAGCCACCATTTCTAGGGTTCGGGGTTTGCTTAGATTAATCTGCCATCGCAGTTTCGCCATATATTGGTTTGTGAAACCCCAAACTTTGAGTCCTTTAGATTATTATCAGCAATTTTAGATTGCATTTTTGTGTTCTTACTTGTGTTCTCGATTTGCATGTAGGGATAATCCTTCTTGGTGAGGTCACTCGTGTTCGTGTGTGGTTGATAACCAATGGAGTCATGGTGTAGCGATTGCATGCTAAGGGTCAATTCTGATCAGAAGCTAGATCATCAACGTCAAGATCTCCACAAATCGTGTTTATTGTCCTGACAGAAGATCGGGCACACCCGTGCACTATCAACCAAGATGGCCCACTACATCACCAACCAACAATCGGTCCGATCGACAATTGGTGGAGAAGGTGATAAAGAGAGCAAAGTAGGTATCGGCTGAGGGGCACCTTGACGTTCATAGCTAGTACATCCGCTAAGAATTGAAGATGATGGGTAGGCCCAAGGGTAGACCCACAGAAGAGAAACCTCTCAAGCCAGAGGTTAAGGAAGGTGATGTGCTGACGCACATTGATATAGCTAGTCCATTTGTTGTGGGTTGCAATATACTATGCCCAACCAACGCTGGATTTGATGTCGAAGCGGTGAGAAGGTTTGGAGTAGAAGAACAAGGGATTGGCTTTGGTGGTGATGTCAAGAGAGGTCAAGGTAGTGACATCAAGGAGAGTGGGGCTCATTGGCCCATGGCCAAAAAGAAACACGTTCAATGCATTGGACCAGAAGTAACATGAAGAAGCTAGCATGAGCTCATTTTTATATGGGGAAGCAAGAGAAAGGCCCATGCAGTATGCTTTGCCGGTTTGTTCCCAAGAACTGCGCTCTGACACAATGACCCAAAGGTACCAGTCGCACCAACCAGGGAGTGGAGAAGAAAAAGCCCTAAAGCATTTTTGAGTTTTTGAAGGGGATTTTTTGCATTTTGGCATTAATGAAATCGGTTGGGTAAGAATCACCCATCGGACCCAAGATATGGCAAGAAGGATATTGAGAAATGGGGATGAGGATCTAGTTTCATAGGTTCTACAAAAAAAGGAAAAGAAGGAAGAAGAAATAGTGAGGTGCCAAAAAATCAATGAGTCGAGAAAACTGACGAACAATGAAAATGTCGAGCATGTACCTCGAGAACAAATGTATTGGTTGCCATTGTGATGGTTGTTGGAGCTGAGGTTAGTGGCGGAGACGGGCATCGATAGCGAGGATCCGAGAGATGGTCGAAGGAGCACCGGCAGAGGAAACTAAGTGTGAGAAAAAGTGCTAAAGGCGTAAAGGAGAAGACAAAGTCCGGCGGACACTTATAGGGTGAAACGACGCCTCGGCAGTTGGGTCAAGTCAATCCTGGTCGATTTGATGGGGCCAACTACAACGTTCATAAAAGGGAATGACGATGACATGTTGATTTTGATGTGTTGGATTGATCGCAGGATCAAGATTGAAGGCGCTGGATTTTTTGGCAAAATTGTTCCACGACACCTTTGCTGGACTATGTGGAATGAAGTCTAGTGTGACACTTCCACAAGAGAGAAGTAGATGCGTTTAACTAAGAAACATCCATCACATTCCTCCGTGGCCAAAAAGAGAAGCGAAGAAGGAGATGAATGGGTTGATGAAGACTTCTACAATATGGAAATACTGCTTCAGAGGTATATATAAGGCTTAAAGATGCCAGAAGGCAAAAGTTTTGGTTACTAATGGTGAATTTGATGGGACTTTTGAGGTGACATGGTGTAGAAAGCCTTAAATTAGTGATAATTTTGAAGAATTAGCTACACTTATGCTCCGCAACTGGGGGCATGTGTTGATGACAAAATTTAGTTAAGGCCCAAGCCTAGTACGAATCTATTGTGGTAAATAGAAGTCAAAGAGGTTCGGTCAAAGGTTTGTCAAAGAAGTTTGTCCATTGTATGTGACCGGATATGAAGGATCTGATAGAGATGAAGTGATAGAGATGAGATCTAGAATCAGTTAAAATCGTATTAGATGAGAAGTCTCTGGACTATAAATATGTACATATTAGGTAGATTAGAGGACACACAACTACAAACACAAAACTATTCTTGTCGCATCGCCACCCTTGTTCATTTAAGGTTAATCCTAGCAGGACTGGGCACTTAGAGTTGGGCTACATCGCTTCAACCTCTAACAAAAGGTTAAGTCCTGTCACCCCAATGATTGTATCGACTAGATTGGTGTTGCTCAAGGCTGCATCGCTTCGATCTCTTGTGGCGCATTGGTTTGGTTATTATAATCATTGGTTTATCTTGATGTATCAGTGATATCGTCTAAGGCTGCATCATTACTATTTGTTAGATTGATTTGAATTAGATATAGTATTTTGAGGCTTCATCGGTTAAGTCTGACATCTTGATCTATTGTATTTGATCTATTGTTGTGCATCAGTGATCTGAATAAAGTGTGCCCGAGGTGTTGCAATACTATAGATTGTTCGTGATTTAGCAATTGTCTAGGTTAAGTCTAATCTTGCTATTATGATGATTTGATAGTATAGACGCACTCTTTGGTATACTAGATTTAGATTCTATCAGAGCACAAGCCGATAGGTTATCTTTAATTCAATGTCACATCTCATGTGCCTTGAGGATCATCAATCGACTCAAATGTATAGTGCATCGCTTGCCCGATCGGCACGGGTACTATGTATTGGCCGATTGCCTGATCAACCTGATGGCCAGGCTCTTGTCTCATGACAACTGATGGTTTACATGCATCACGAGCTATGAATTATCTCGATCGATACGTGTCACCTGATGTGTATCGTGGCTACCGGCTCGATAGCTGATGGGCATTGCTACTAATGTTTTTTATACCTTATTAGTGGCAGGGTCAAATTGATTAGCACGCACAGAACGCCAAGAATTTAGGACTTGCACTAGAGTTAAGAAGATCTCCTAGGCCACGTGTGTGTTTGAAAACAAAACTGACATGTTTTGGCCCAACAATTGGCAAAGTAGAAAAGCTAAACTTTGTATTCAACCAAAACACCCTTAATACTGAGGTCTCTAGGGGTATTTATAGCCCTAGGGATGTCCACCATGTTTGAAAACTATTTTGAGAAACCAAGTGGGGTTCGCACTCTGGTTTTATCTTGGTGATAAGTGATTGAAAAGTTTGTCTGATATGTCTGGGTGTGTGTGTGATTGCCCGATTGGTTTCACCGATGGGATCGATTGGTGCGATGATATGGGTTGCGTGCAGATGCGTGTTTTGCTTGTCTCATGTGTGCAGGGCTGAGATGATAGTCAACTATCAATGGCGGGTGATCAGGATCAGGCAGGGAGCTTGATGCCAGATGGCCAAGGAGGCCGGGTGAAGTTGGGGATGATCTTAGACGTACACGTTGAGATAAAGCAAGACATGGACAAACAGATGATCAAGGCATTGTGTTGACCAATTCAGTGAAAGGGAGGCCAGTGCAAGTGTAACACCCTGATTTTCGTGAGGCGTTAAAAATAAAATAAAGTAATAAATAAATGAATTTCAAGAAAAGGATTAAGTGTAAATCGATAAATAAGAAATCTAAAATATGGGCTAAAAAATTTCATTTAAAGATAAATCACTGCTGGAGTATTTTTCCTAAAATTCTCCTTGCACAAATTTGCGTCCCAAAAATTTTCTGAAATTTTTGGCGCAAAAGAATTAAATAAGATATAATCAACATCATTTCATCGCAAAACTCTAACACTAATTAATAAAATATATTTTAACATGAATGTTGTGTGAATAAAATATATGATAAGTCATTTACATTAAAAATAATACAAAACCAAATAAAATTTGACTAGAGAAATTTCTAGTAAATTTCTCCCGCCTAAAATCAATTTAGGTTTTTATTAACGATTTTACAGCTAGAACAGTGACCCATAATATTTCACTGAATAACTTTAACTCAAAAGGAAATTAAATTCCTATTTCTTTCCCGGTTGAGTTTGAAATCTCCATCCTCGATCATATGTCCTTTTCCGTCAAAAATCCGGCGGAATAATATTCTCTTTTCATTCATGAAGATTAAAAATCCATTTTTCATTCCTTCAGTTTAAACTCCGTGGAAAATACCTTTTTAAATCTTTATTATATTTTAAATACCAAAATGAATTTAAATCCTTCATTTTGCATTAAATGAAGAAATTGAGTTTGACTAATTAAATGATTGAAATAATAAAAAATTAAAATCTCAAGAAATAATTGAAATTTTGGTTTGGAAAATTTATGATAAATTCTGCATGACAAGAATATACCCTAGGATTTTTCCCTGAATTTTTAGAAACTTTAAAACTAGACTAATAATTAAAATATTATTTCTGAAATTAATAAAATTTCAAAATAAATTAAAATTCCTTAATTAATTCTTTAATCAATCCCTTAATTAATTCCATCCGGCCGCTGATCGCGCCATGCACTTGGGCCCCCCACGCATAAGACTTGTCGTGCGCATTGCATGATGCATTGAACCACACGTGGGCCCCGCTTGCATGCACCTGCAACTGCATGCTGCGTGCGCCGCTCGTTACCGCTAGCAGCGCCTGGGCTGCCGCGCTCACTGGCCCTCATGTCAGCTGGCATTTTCGCACGTGTGCGTCCCGCCTGGTTCGCCTCGATAGCTGCCGCCACGTGACGCGTAATCGCCCGCGTGGGCCCCGCCATGATTATTCATCCCGCTTTCCCACCTCTACAATCCCGTAGAGCGTGGACCCCAATCACCTGCCCTTTTTTCTATGCTAATCTCGTTCCGTAGTCACGTCCACGTCCCTCTGCCACTGCTCACCGTTATGCCGTTCAGCCCGAGAACTTCGGCGTTCCCCGATTTTTCCGGTGAGCCTTCCTTATCCCACCCTTTTCTCCCCTATTTAAGTAGCAGCCTTGCCTCCTCCATTTCCCAGAGGAAGAACATCACTAGGCTACCACCACCGTCTGCACCTAAACACACCCACCCGTCACCTCTGTTCCCATCTCCAGCCACTCCTACTCGCCACTGGTGACCACCTCTCACCTCACCGTCAATGCTGTCGGGACCGCAGAAGCCCACTCCTCCTCGGCCTCTGCTTTGTTCAGGTAATACCTCGTCGGAGCGTCGTTGACGTCGACCACCAGCACCACCCAGATGGTCGAGATGATAGTCAACTATCAATGGCGGGTGATTAGGGTCAGGCAGGGAGCTTGATGCCAGATGGTCGAGGCCGGGTGAAGTTTGGGATGATCTCAAGCGTACACGTTGAGATAAAGCAAGACATGGACAAACTGATGATCAAAGTAGTGTGTTGACCAAGTCAACGAAAGGGAGACCATTGCAAGTGACAAGGCGACTCTAGGGATCGAGAGCGGGAGAGACTTGCTGGCGGTCGAGTTTACCGATTGGTGACATATATCGAAGATCTCGAGGGCTTTGTTGGTTTTGGCTAAAAACCGTCGTATAGAAAAATGTTTTTAATATTCTAAGAAATAAGAGTTTATTTTTCACTTTAGTAGTTTAGATTAACTCTGAATTTTTAATTCAGAACAAATACCAAAAGAACGTCCTAATAAAATAGTTATATTCTTTGTGTATTTTCTGAATTTTAATTCTGAAAAATACCAAAGGGTGTTTTAAATTTAATTAGTTTTAATTATTAATTTGTAATTAAACCCTAGGGGCATTTTAGGGTTTTTCTTTGTAGGGATGTCTATAAAAGAACCCCATAGCCTTGGGGTTGGGGCTAAGATTTTTTATCTAGAATTTTGAGGAGACCCATTTTCAGAGTTACATTTTCCTATTCCAAATTTTTGCGTCACTTTTTATTCTTCTTCTTCCTCAAGAACTGCCGACGTTTTCTGCCTCTCTCAGCACAGTCATTATACTCTTCCACCGCCAGAAACTCTGGGCGCCATCGATTCACTCCGGCTTTCTCCTCCTAAGCCGACTGTGCAGTTTTTCCTTACGAGAACCGGCGATTGTGTCCGTGGCGCAGCTGGTCACCACACCAGGCGGTGCAAAATCACCGTTGCTGAAGTCTTGATCCTGTCCACAGGCCTCAAGTCCTGTCGTTCAAGACAACAGTAGTCACATTGGTACGTCCATGGTCAGTTTGGGTGTTTACTGAACTAGATTTCATTGGCCATCTACTAGCACTTGGAACAAGATATCAATCCGACTGCAACCTGGTCTTTTCAATCACTGCGTCTGCACCAATTTTTCTCCATCTTGTTTTCACTGCGCCTTGGTTTTCTGCTTCACTCAAAATCTGTACTGTATCACTCTGGTTTTTTTATTTTAGCAGCATCTAGTCTTTCTCTGTGGGAGTTGTCGTCAGTCAGCGCAGTTGTGAATCTATTCACAAGTGTTACAGCTAGGCTGAATGCATGTTCTCGCATATGTGTTCAACGCCAGGTGTTGTGAGCTCTGGTTTTTTCTTTGGTTTTATTTTCTGTGAGAGCTGTTCATCTTTGATAACCGTGCGAATGGATGTCCTACTCAGCATAGGTGCACTCCCCTGAGTTTGTTTTGATTTTGTATGTTTTTCATTGTTTAATATGTACACCTGTTGTCCGTGTGAATTCCTTGCTAATCAAGACAGCAGCGCAAGTACTGATCCAGGATTACATACTACACAACTACACTGGTTCAACGGCTTCTGCTTGTACTTTTAGAGGAGCGTTGGGTTTAAAATGCCTATTGATATGTCGATCGATCTATGATGATCTTTAATCTGCTTTGTGTGATGTGTGAGGGTGTCTTTTCAATTAGGACATCAGTGTGTTTCTGAACACTAGATTATTTTCAGTGCTTATGATCTCTCAGACTGTCGCATCAATTCATATCTGACAGGAGAGTAATAGCACTAGTGTTTTCTAGGATTTTGTTGTGTAATCTCTTTTGCTTCTGCCTGTTCTTTTAGAGGAGCGTTGGGTGTTTAGAAAAAGCCATCAATTTGAAAGAATTTGTTGAGGCACCTATTCAGCCCTCTCTAGTCGCCTATTCCGGTCCTACATTTTTACATATGGAAATAGGTTGACTAGAATAAAGAAACTTATTTAATACAGTGATTCTTGTTACCTGGCTAGGATTTTTGGTGGAATAAATATATTATATTCCATGAAAACATTCCAAACTTTCCAACAAGTACCTGAATATTCCATTTGGTGAAGGGATTCAAAGGTTATGGCGGTTTTAATACAGTTTGTCTACTGTTTGACATGGCAGCCCAACACGAATTAGCTCAGTTTTCTTCTGCTTTTCCTTTATTCCTAAGCACAATACACTACCACAGAAACGTACATTAGTGACCGGTCATAATATACACTAGTAAGATGCCTGTGCTTTGTCACAGAGGAAATATGAATAACGATCATAGTAAGATACCATATACAACATTGCACACAATAACAGTAAAATTATCATGTTGATAATTTAGACTCGTTTCCTCTTTAGTTGCGTATTCTAAATTACTCTATACGGGAAGAAAGAGGATAACCATTATTTTTTATTCTTAATTACTTCAACTAAGGAGTAATTGATGCGCACGGGTGCCCGATCTTCCGTAATCATTAGGTAGCAATCTATTCTTAATATCCTCTCATTGGTTCCTAATCACAATATAATAATTAGGTAGCAATCTATTCTCAAATTCATAATTTGAAATGCTTAGGAATGAGCTCGCCTCAAAATTCAAGTGTCGTGCACGAGCTCTAGTGATCGGACCTTGAATGTCTAGCGGAGAAGTGATGTCCTCATCAGTAATCATGCAAGGCTTTAGTCCCCAAGGTTAAACTAAAGTGCGAGAATTATTCTCTCAAATTGTGTCAGACGTCACGGGCGGTGATATTAATTTAAATGTACTTAAGAATATACCTAATATTTCTCTAAGAATATGATCCCACAATTTGCCAACACAAATGTAAATGCATATAAGGCTGTCTCCAACCACGCTACACATTCCGATTGACAAATCAAAAATGGGTATTTTTTGTACGGTGGCCTTTCTTTGGGGTGTCCAATAGATTGGCAAACATCATTGGTATTTGGCGTCGGTGGAGCGAGGGTAGCTAAACTGGGTCCTCTCTTGCAGCAACGCATTCACACGGAGAGCAACGACCTAAAGGAAAGAGAAGGGCGCGCAGCGGAGGCCTCATTGGATCGGGTTCGGCCTGCGTGGAGTCTCCGGCAAAATCCCCCCACAACCATCTTCTCATGCGAGTCTGCAGGGAAGGTTCGTCATCGTCACCTTTTAAATTTGTGGATCTAGAATAGTTCATCCCGAGGGGAGTAGAGGTTCCTCTTTTTAAATCCATGGGATCGTTCGTCAGATCCAGTGTCCGTGTCCCATTCCTGGCCAACAGCTCCCACGGTGGCCTCTCCGTGACCTGTCGCACCCGGTGGCGAGCGCGCTTGGCCACGCCCAGCCGCGACTACATGGCCACGTACTGCCCCATCTTGTTGTGCCTTGTTCATTTCATTCCCGCAATGGATTAGTATTGTGGACCTTGCAGATGAACGAGGCACAGGAGGAAATCGTGAACCGCGCAATTGGCATCATGCAGGGGAGGTCCAAGATGCTCCTAGATATCTTCAAAGACAAGCTGCAGTGTGGGAAGACGATGAATGTGCTCGAAGTGAAGGAACTGCGTGAACTTCTTGAAGCAATTGCTGAAGGCTTGGACCAGGACTCACTATTGTGCCAGGAGGCCTTAGGTGTCGTGAACAAGGAAGATGACTTGGATGATGATGAGCCCTCTGATGTCTCATGGCCGGCGAGCTCACCCGAGCTACATCCAAACGTGTGCCTCTCTAGATAGGAACACATTGAGAAACTATGGAGCATCGACTACGACTCGGATGCTATGCCCAACTTTGATGACTAGATGTGATGGTCTCGTGCAAGCCCTACACTGAATGTATCCATATATGTTGTAGTATTTTGTACCAACCAAATGTTAGATTATGTTTGTTGTGCACTAATGTGTGAAGCAATGTCTTCGAGTTTGGAATTTTAAATGTGTTTCATGGTTCCTATATGGTCTTGTTTTGTGGATTCATGATTCCACTTTGTCTCCAAGCCGTGTTACATAACTATATGCATGTTGTAGGATGGACAACCATTTAATCCCTATGTGTGCGATGCTGAAAACTTTCAGGCATGTCTAGAGACACAAGCATGGCAATTTCCTTTGTCTGCTACATTGGATGAGATCGACCATGTTACAAATTCGCAGGTGAGCAACAACCTTACTATTGTGATTCACAATTTGTCATGAACACTTGCTTACAGTGAGTATATGTTGTGCTTCCACTGAATTAGTTTATGACCAATGTTGGAGTGCCTTTTCCCCCTAACATGCACCTAGGAGAATTTGGTTTCATCCCAGATAGCCAATTGCACTCAACTGTGAATGCCAGTGAATCAGTGTTAGAGATTCATTTCCCTAAACCCAGCAAGGGACATAGAGGCAAAAAAGTCTCTCAAAGAGATAAAGCTTTCAGCAAAGAAGAAGATAGAATTATCTGTTCCGCATTTCTGAATGTGAGCAAGGACCCTGTTATAGGTATGCTAAGTTAACTTCCTTACAATTTAACAACAATCAAATAATTATCATGTTTCATACTTGTTTCCTTTTTCAGGAACAAACCAATCTAGTGGGGGCTATTACCAAAGGATGCATGACTACTTTGATGAGAACATTGGTGCCCCTTTGAGTAGAAGTGTGGTGGCCATCCACCATAGGTGGCTAAGTATCCAAAAGGCTGTCAACAAGTTCAGTGGATTATTTTCAATAGTTGAAAGGTTAAATAAGAGTGGTAAAACTGAACAAAATCGGGTTAATCACTCCTCCTTTAACATTACAGCTTCAGTAAATCTTGCACGTGTGGCCTAATAAACGAAGCCCTATTGATAACAGATTGATGACGCTGTTAAAATGTACGAGGAGATAGAGGCATGGACGTTCATGCACTACTGGACCATGCTGCGCCATGAGCCAAAGTGGAATGATAAGATGCTAGAAATCAATACGGTTGGCACAACAACAAGAGTGAATCAACATGTGGCGACCAATTTTGTTGCTGAATCGGTGCCCATGGAAAGTGAAGACAACACAACACATCCGGAAGGTAGAGACACTGCAAAGAAGCGTAGGTCTCGCGCTTCTATTACCACATCAGAGTCAAGTGTGGCCATTGAGGTGCTGTCAGCCTTGAATGCAAGAGGCCAACTCAAAGATGAGAAAGAAGACTTTCAAATGGCACAAATTTTGCAGAGGAAAGACACAAAGATTGAGCTGCAGCAAAATTTGATCGCCTTGCAGCGGGAGGAGATGGAAAAGAGGTGGGAGCTTGAGAAGGAGAAATTATTGTTGACTAGGGAGGAAGTTGAGTTGCGCAAGGAGAATACAAAGGTCGAGCTAATGAAAGCGGAAGCTCACATCATGGGACAGGACCTTGACAAGTTAGCACCACATCTTAGGGAGTACAACAAGAGCATCCCACATGAGATCATGGAGCGTCATGGGATTAGAACACCATCGCATGATAGTTCTTCAAGCTGACAGCATGGCTTGTTAACATTTGGTTGTATTGTGATGAACTTTGGTTGTATGTTGTGAACTTAGTTGGTCTGTAATTTGGTTGTATGGTTTGAACTTATTTGGTGTGTAGTTTGGTTGTATGCTTTGAACTTAGTTGGTATGTAATTAGGTTGTATGGTTTGAACTTATTTGGTATGTACTTTGGTCGTATGCTTTGAGGAAGTTCTATGCAGGCTTTTATTCTGGAATTATCTCTGATTCATTCCATGTTTTGCTCCGAGCCAGTGAATTATTTCTGGTTGCTGCAGTTCCTATTCATCTTCTATCAGTTGCTGGACTTGAAATAGTAAGCACCACCGTGCATGTGTAGCTTTGACGTGCGGGAGCAGAATATCTGCTATAGAATTGTCGGGCCGGCTACAAAAAAGTACTGCTGCAGATTTTATTTACTGCTTTTGAAGTAGTTCTGCTAGACTTGATTTGCCATGTGAAAATATCCTATGTGCTACAGCTTTTTGCATAATGTTGTTTATCTTCAATTGCCAGATAGAAATATACTAGACAGAGCAGTTATGTACTTTGGTTTGTATGCTTAATGACACAAATTGGCACCACATATTAGCACACAAAAACACCTACTTATGCCAAGCTCAGATTACACAAACAAGAGCACCACATACTAGCACACAAAAGCACCTGCTTATGCCAAGTTCAGATTACACAAACACAAGCACCACATACTTGATCACATAATGATCAGTACATACAAATACAAGCATCTAAATAGAGCACTACATATTTGCAAAAGGCCCAGTTGATGCACCATAATGACCCCAGATGTGCTCAATTAGGTCCCGCTGCAGCTAGTTAGACGTTTCCTTCTTCTTGATGCAGTTATAGGAATCAATGAGTTTATCAATAGCTAGCACATCTCTATTGTGCCTAACAGGTGGATCATCTATCACTTCGAAACCATTTGTGTCTTCTAGGTTCAATTAAATGTCACGCTCGTCTTCTATCACCATGTTATGTAGAATAACACAAGCACACATGATTGCATTTAGTTTTTTCTGGCTCCACATCATTGCAGGGTTACGAATGATCTTGAACTTCGTTTGCAATACTCCAAAACTTCTCTCAACATCTTTCCTATAGGACTCTTGAATGGTAGCAAATATCTTGTGCTTCATGCTTGCCGGAGCACTGACCGTCTTCACCAATGTAGCCCAATTCGGATATATCTTATCAGCTAGATAATATCTAATAGTATAGGGGTTGCCATTTACCCAATACACAACTTCAGGAGTTCTCCTAGCTGCTAGGTCATCAAACATCGACGAACGTTGAAGAACGTTTATATCGTTGTGAGACCCTGGGAGTCCAAAAAATGCATGCCAAATCCTCAGGTCATGAGTAGCAACTGCCTCAAGTATAACAGTTGGTTTGCCGTTATGACCCTTGTACATATCAGCCCAAGATGTTGGACAGTTCCCCCATTCCCAATGCATGCAGTCTATACTTCCGATCATGCTTGGGAAACCTCTAGCCTCATTTTGCCTAAGAATTACTTCTAGCTCCCTAGCCCTAGGTGGCCTCAAATACTCAGACTCATATACTGCTATGACAGTCTCTACAAATTCCAAAAGGGTTCTAATGACAGTGCTCTCAGCCATTTTGTAGGTGTCATCTAAAGCATCAGCACTGCCCCCATAAGCCAACATTCTCATTGCAACTAAACATTTGTGAATTGGTGCAAAACCTTTTTGTCCACCTGCATTTTTCTTCTCTATGAAGTAGCTATTTTTAGCTTTCACTTCGTCGACAATGCGAAGGAACAAAGATTTACATATTCTGAACCTATAATGCAAAGTATCACTTTCAAAACCTGAGTATATGGACGATACAAGGATTTTTTACTATATTTTGGTTCCCAACTTACCTTCGTCGAAACAAACCGTCGCCATACAAGGGTGGATTGTAGAAGTAATTTCACATGATTTTTTCATTGACGTCGTCCCTTCCTCGGTTCTTGACCTCGTGCCCAAAGACAGATCCTCCCCACTTGCGTTTCTTACTCACAACCAATGATCCTACAATTATCCTCGCTTGCATTTCTTCCTATTCACGACGGCTTGCTGCAGCTGTCCCACACGTCAACATCTTGATGTACCACCATGCCATTATCCACAAAACTGACAAAACAAATCAGTGCTCACAAAGAGGATCCATCAATTTGTTGATTGAAAGGAGACAAACCTGAAACTTTCGGTTACCTACATTGCAGCGGCTAGCCAGACCGGTGAACGGTGAGATGCCACAACCTTCCGCGTAGCCATGGCACCAACCTCGCCGCCGTCGCCGCCACCTCTACCGGCCGTCGTGGATGGTGAGCAGCCACACCCGGCCGTGTAGCCCCAGCACCGACCTCGCCGTCGTCGTCGCCACCTCTACCAGCCGTCGTGGATGGTGAGCAGCCAGACCCTACCGCGTAGCCCCGGCACCGACCTCGCCGCCGTCGTCACCACCTCTACCAGCTAGGCTCGGCGGTGCCTTGCCTTGCACAGACTGCCGCTGCCACGAATCGTCTCCACCGGAGGGGATTTGGGGGATTCCCTCCCAAGGCACTAAAAAACTACAAGGCCATTTGCTCTGCATCTGTTGGAGACAAGAACACATCTCATACCATAGCCATTTTGACAAAGGGCATTTGCCAACCCAAAATGGGTAGCATGGTTGGAGACAACCTCATTAGATATCAATTGCCAATAAATCATCTCGGCTTTAAAGTCGCTGCCGTCTTCTCGCTCCCGCGAGCTCCACGTCACCGCTTTTGCAGAAAGCACCTTCGGTTCTATGGAAATTAGTTGCAGGTCTGCCTTTTCGATGCTATGGTTGCCTCGTGCACCGCCACGTCACCGCTACTTCCTCTCTTCTTCCCACGAGTTCTTCCCTAACGAGCTCCTCCTCTTCTTCATGAGCAGTACTACTTCAGTGACAAGTACGATTTGGTCAGGTTAATCAAGCAGGTGAAGTAGGCCGGCCTCTACGTCCTCCTCTGCATCGGCCCCTATGTCTGCGCCCAGTGGAACTTTGGGTACTCAAAACATTTAGTTACCCCTTTACTGAATTATAGCTTCTCTAGATTTTGGAGCAAAAATATAGCAGCTGCAGTTTCAATATTTTTTTATTGCAAGTTGTTACAGCTGAAAACATTTGCAATGCTTGCGTTCTTAGTGGTTGGTCTTGCAGGGGCTTTCCTGTCTGGCTGAAGTATGTTCCCGGCATTAGCTTCGAGACGGACAATGGCCCGTTCAAGGTATTTCTGGCACCCAAGAAACAATTTCGATCTATTCTATTGTTTAAGAATTAGTGGAAATGATGTGCCTAATTTCTGCTGCTTGCAATCGTAGGCTGAGATGCAGAAGTTTGTTGAGAAGATTGTGTCGATGATGAAATATTAGGGGTTGTTCAAGTGGCAGCTGGGCGGCCCAATCATCATGTCTCAGGTGAATCCGGAAGAAGAAATTCATTCTTTGCTCCATTGCATTGTGTAATGTAGCTAAGAATGGAGCTGAATTGAGATTGGTGTGATACTGATTTGGGCAGGTGGATAATGAGTTTGGGTCAATGGAGTCAGTCGGAGGCAGTGATGCAAAGCCCTATGCATACTGGGCAGCCAAGATGGCTGTTGGGACCAACACCGGCGTGTCGTGGGTGATGTGCAAGCAGGATGACGCCCAAGACCCAGTGGTATAATGCTAGATAGTACTAACAAACTACTTCACCTTAGTTGTTGTCTTGCTGGTGTCAAATGAATGAGTTGGTTGTGCAATTCAGTGTCCCAGTTCTTATCTTTTCTATCTCCAACCATGACAGATCAACACTTGCAATGGGTTTTACTATGACTACTTCAGCCCAAACAAGAATTCCAACCATGTGGACTGCGGCCTGGACTGGCTGGTAGCTAAGCTTTCTTGTTTATGGACCTTAGGTTGTACAGAGATACTAATTATTGCATGAGTTGTTAGCATAAAGTTGTACACAAAACAGTATACATGAGCTCCCAGGGCATTTCAACCCCAACCCAACCGAAGAAAAAAATAAGGCTAAGCAAAAAAAAAAATGTGATGCCCTGGGTTCATACAATGTTTAAAGAAATGAAACTTCCGATATTAAAAAAGGGAATTGATTTTTTTTGTTTTATATTTTGTGATGCCGACTCTGAGTGGGGAAACCACGCCATCTAATGCTTCTGCACTATACTGAGGTTATGATTATCTTTTGTTTTATTTGTGTGCATCACTAAATCTCCAAATTGGATGTAGTAAATGCCTTTACTTTGTAGCTTTAGCTTACAATGTGATCATACAGATTTTTGGTCAAGAAGCTACAAAAATTCTGGACTATGTTGAATGTTTTCATAATGGAGCTGGCAAGGGAAAGAAAATGGCTCCTGAATGTGCAGCTACTGGTCTAGAAGGTTTTCCAACATGGATCATCAATGGCAAGGTAATTCCCATGTCTTTGATGTATATACAAACTCAAGACTATGCTTAGTTGTTGATGCCCTTCTGTTGAGCCTGTTATCATGAAACATCATTTCTGTCAATGTTTTCTTGACTTACCCGAAATACCAAATGAAAATTATCGAGAGGGACAAGGTAATAATTATGCATTTCTGATACACTATGTATGTTACTAACCCATCATCTAAACATGTCAAAAGGACCACGCCTCACAATGTTTCTACTGGTTTCCCAGGTTGCATGGAGAAAAGCAGAGGAAGAACAAAAGCAGATTTCTGCTATAAGGGAGCCGTGACTTTGCTTAGTTGGGACTACTGTATCTATTTTACTATCTACACTGTTTGTTGTTTCACATATACGCTGCCATCTCGGAAAAAAGGAATGCTGATATGACATCATATTCTTTGTGCCTGTATATTCTACTGATAAAGCAAACATTGATTTTTTGTGATTCTACCAAATTAAATTGTATTTCATATATTACGCCAAATGTTTGCAAGTGTTACATGACAAATTAAAACATTAATTCTGGCCGTTATAATGGAAAGCGCTATTCTTTGCAAAAACTTATTCCACGAGGAATACCGCTAGTCATGAACGGATCTCTGACAACTCAGTCTTGCTAAGACTGCCTCCAGGTAGGTTGAATTCCTGTAAATTGAGGTTTTGACATTAGTCGATGTTTACATAAGTGAAACGTAAATAAAACATAAGAACAAAACGCATGATAATATTTTACGATGGGTGATTTAAGATCTACTATCTTCAGGGCCAACATTATATAGTGTGTAACACAAAACCGACATTGGTTACCAGGAGGTTGACTATGGCACTAGGATGGAAATAGACAATTAGTTTAGATAACAAATTAAATTTGAAAGGGTAAACATTTAGAGACTTATAGGTATTGCAGTTTTATGAACCAATTGTAGGCATCATGTTGCTTTTGGTTTATTAATACATGCAGTGGATTCGAAAGCTCTATATTGAGGTAGAATAAGATTGAGTTAAACAAAAATAGTTTAAAGGTTTAACTTGTAATAAATGAATAAAACCTTACTCATCGATTAAACTTTTGACTACCGATAAGTGCCTCTCGGTGCGCTCGCCATTCGGCCCATTTGGTCTTGCCGAGTCAATGTACCTTATAATCTTCCACTTAGTGGCGATGAGTAGTTGGACATAATGTCCATTCAAGTAGTGTATGACTATTATATGTTGCTCTTTTGCTATGCATGTAATGAAATTAAATCATAGGTGTGTGCGACAACTAGTTCATTAAGCAATATTACTAAGCAATAATAATGTTAAGCATGTAATGAAACAACATTGTATGAATTAAATGTAGGACTAATAATATTGAGCACAACAATGAACAAAGCATCATAGAGCACAAATTAATGAGAGAGCATTGTATTGCAAGAATAAATTTGTGAAAACAACAAAATTAAACTAAATTGTCACACACATCCTCATATTGCACAAATTAATAGCATTATCTTCATTGAGCAAATTAATTAACCATCATATTGAGCACTAGGTTAGTGCCATCATAGAGCAAATATTTAGCACAAAAATGAACAAAGCATCATATAACACAAAGGAGGAGGACCTTAGGTGGAGGATGATGCAATAGAGGTGGCACATGACGAGTAGGGTCATCCACGTGCGATGGAACGAATGGCAGAGCGGAGGACATGCATAATGGAATGGATGGCGAGACATAGGCCACATGGGATGTAACAGATAGCCATGCATGATGGAACGTATGGCTGGGATGGAACAGAGAATGGTGGGGGCGGCGAGGAGCACAATGGTGATGATGGCGATAAAGGTTAGGGTTAGGGTTGCAAGAATTGAATATGTACCGATTCACTTTGGGACTCGCCTATTTATAAGTGGGAGTCTTCAGTGATGGGCAGTAACTACCACCCATCACTGCGGGGAGTCAATAGTGATGGGTTGTAGTTATCACCCATCACTGTTTGCAGTCATCAATGACGGGTTGTAACTGTTGTCCATCACCAATGATCGACCGCACAAGTATTGTGCTTCTAGTAAATGAAGCCATGGCATAGTTTGTGTGGAATGAACTCTGGTTCGATGCTTCCACACACTGGTGGATGCATCAAGCCAGGCAACATCCACCGCAAACCCTAAAGAATTGTACCCAAGAAAATTCTTGGAGGATCGGAAGTTCCGATTCGAAATCGGAAGTTCTGATTAGATTATGAATTAGAAGCCGAGAGCTTAAATCAGAAGTTCCGATATGATATCGGAAGTTCCGATTTGGAATCAGAAGTTCTGATTTGAAATCGAAAGTTATGATTATTTCTGATTTAGAGATAGAGAGTTAAAACTAGAAGTTCCGACTTGGAATTGGAAATTGGGCAGATCAGAAGATCCGATTAGGAATTAGAAGTTCCGATAATAATGCCCTCATCAGACGTTCCAACCCGGTTTGACATAGGAAAGTTTTCTATTTTCTGAACAACCTGGAAGTTCTGATGGTTGATCGAAAATTCTGAGGTTCTGGTATCATCAGAAGTACCGATGGACCGGAAGTTCCAATAGTGTATCGGAAGTTCCGATAATTTCCAGAACTGAAACAGAGAGTTCAGATCGGAAGTTCTGATTTAGAATCAGAAGTTCTAATGCGAGCGAATAGATTGAATCTATTAGGCCTTTTGTCTTGGATTTGGGCCCAAGGTCATAGCCCTATATAAAGGGAGGAGGAGGTCTTGGAGATTAGATCAATTGCAGTTTATATTAGATCTAAACCCTAGCCACCTAGAATCTCTCCTCTCCCTTTCTTGATCTGAAAAGTTGATATTGAGGTTTCTCCCCAGTTCTCACGAGTGGTGCCAGCACGCCAGCGTGGGAGCAATCCTTCTGTGTTTGCGTGGACTCCGTGGAGATGTTGCTCGAACAACAATGCTCATCGTCTTATTTACGTGGACATCGCCAGTCTTCGTCGATTGGATCATCGAGGAATGGGCAGAGCGAGATGAGGATAAGCGAGGATGCACTTCCCCAACATCTCCTTCCACTACACTAGTGCGTCTCGCGTTAGAAGGTAACGATTCATGATCCCTCACACACATGTCAACACTTTGTTAGACATTGCCCAATCGATGATGAGTCATGCTGATCTTCCATTATCCTTCTTGGGACTCGCTCTAGAAACTATCGCTTTCATAATAAATATATTTCCATCTAAGTCAGTAGAGAAGACACCATATGAGATGTGGTCTGGGAGGCGTCCTAGTTTATCTTTTCTAAAGATTTGGGGTTGTGAGGCGTATGTCAAACATTTGATGACTGACAAGCTCACTCCTAAATCTTACAAGTGCTTCTTTATGGGGTATCCTAGGGAAACCAAAGGATACTATTCTACAATATAGAAGATGGTAAAGTGATTGTCGCTCGGAATGGTGTGTGATGGAGAGAGGGGGGCCTGATCTTCCATAAGGTGGGGGATAAACAACGATTTGTAGAGAACTCGATGTTGACGATCCGGCTTCCAATCCACGAGAATGACCCTTGCAATCACTACACCACTGCTTCATTGGTTATCAACCAAGAATAACCTAATTTACATCGCCAAGAATGCTAATCCTTGCTTGCGAATCGAATAACACAAGGAAGAACAGAGAAAACACAATCAGATTGAAAATTCTATTAGAATCTGTGAATTGGGGTTCACTTATAAATCCGGTGAAGCATCGGCTATCAAAGCAATGTGTAAACTAAACCCCAAAAACCTAGATAGATGTAGAAACACCTTATAGTAGTTTAGGATGCATCCCTAATGGGCTCAAGTTGATACACGGCCCAAAGGCCCAATAACGCAGAAAATAACATGCTAATAGATTCTGGACTCTATCTTGTTAAGACAATTACTGCTGGTCTAGAAGGAATTTTGAGGTGAAACTAACGTCATTGGAAAGCTCCTGGAGTTATCTTTCCATGCCCATATGTGTTGGGGGAAAATACTTCACCTTCAGGACTTAGAGATTAACAGTTCAAGATAACTTGTCAGCTTCGGAGCTGATAAGCTTATGCCCGAAGGTGGTGGAGTCATTAAGCCGAAGGATGCTTCGACTTACAATCCGAAGGAACCCTTCGCAGGATATGTAGCTCCAGTGCAAAACTGCAAGGTTGATAAGATGTTTGGCTTATCTACCTACTCCGGGTGGATTTTACCATTTTAACCCTGTTCAGGGTACCGAATAGTTTCCACTATGTCGGTTGTAATTGAGGGGTAAATATGTCTTTTCCTTAGACTGTTTTGCCTATAAATACCCCCCTTCTTACCCTGTAATAGGCATCGAATACTCAGCTATTCAATACACATATTCGGACTACTTAAGCTATTATCCAATTCAGAGGCTTGAGATAGTTCTTAACACAAATTCACTGTTTGTTAGTTCTTGATTTTAGAGAACCTGTTAGCGTAATCTTTTACGCCAACAGTTGGCGCCGTCCGTGGGGACCCTAGTTCTAGAAGCTAGTTCTCTACTGCTGACTGCACTTCGAATAGCACTTGCGGAGGGAGCTTCGGTGTCCCAAGATTCCGCGCACCCTTCGGTAAGGGGCTTCTTAGTGCGGTTCGAAGGCCTTTCCTCGCCTTCCCAAACTAATCAAAGTCCTCGGTCTTCGGACCTCTTTTTCACTAGCTATGCCTCGCAAGTGGAGCCTAGTCTCGGATCCTCCCTGAAGGTCCCCTCGGACCAACGGAGCAGGACCCTCAGCTGATCCAAGAACCCCCGAAGGCGTCGCTGGACGTCGAGTACCCAGAGGCCCTCGGGCTGATCCTACGGTGCTCCAAACTGATTATGCCAGTTCCCGAGACCCGGAGCTCCCCTCCGATGGAGACTAAGACCTTCCTGAGGATGAGGCTACTCAGGTAGCACGACTTCAGGAGGAAGTGGCTAGGTGGAGGCAAGAGGCCGCTGATCGCCTCCGCTCCCAAGCCTCCACCCATGCTCCAGAAGGGCCTCAAGACGGTGGTGCTCGCAACCTTCCTGAAGCTGTTCAAGTCCCGGAGGAGGCTGAGAACGCATCTTTCAATGATGAGTCTCCGCTACATTCGGATTTGCAAAAGGTGCCCTTCAATCCCAGGTTCAAAGCCTCGAAGCTGCACAAGTATTCTGGCGGGTTTGACCCCGGAGAATTCACTTGTTCATATGCCCCGGCGATAGAAGCAAGCGGAGGGGTGCGTAACACTGTGGCAAAGTGTTTTCCGCTCGCTCTCGAAGGTGTGGCTCTCCGATGGTTCTGGTCTTTGAAGCCAGGATCGATAAAATCCTGGGAGCAGTTGAAGAGGAAGTTTGTAAGCAACTTTGAAGCTACCTTTGTGGCTCCAATGTTGATGAGGAGCTTATTTCAGGTGAAGCAGCGAGCATGGGAGACGCTTCGAGAATACTTCACGCGCTTCACCCACACCAAATCGCAGATCAAGGGCTTGTCTACCTATTCGGTAGTCGACGCCGCCCGTGAAGGGGTGTTGAACCCCGATCTCCTCAGCAAGCTTCATTAGAAGCCTGTGTCATCCATGGCATAGCTGATGGCATACTTCGAATAGTATGACAAGGTAGAGGAAGGCTGTCTTCGACGAGCCGCAACACCTGCACCAGCCCTTCGGGAAGTGAAGACGGAGCCCGAAGCCTCATCTTCTCCGCAACCCCCTCAAGACAATCGCTTCAACGATCATAGGCGGGGAAAGAAACACTTCCGCTCGGAGGTGTTGAGCATTGCACACTCCATTCCGAAGGCACCTGCCAACTTTCAGCAGGCACAAAGCTTCAAGGCTGGAGCACCGAAGCCCCAAGAAAGAATACCTGGCAGGCGCCAGAGCTTTTTTTGTTGCGTGCATGGTGACAACAGAAACCATGACACGAAGGATTGCAAGGCGGTATTAACCCTTCGGGGTGAATACCTAGGACGAAGTACCGGGCGAGGTACTTTGGATCGAACCCCTCCAGCGGCACGGTCGGAGCCTGTGCAAATTGTGGACCGAGCCGGTGTCCCCGAAGCCCCCATGCAGCTACCGGTGGCCAACATTATGCCACCACCGAAGCAGGAAGACCCCCAAGACGGCGGCAAGAGAGTGGTCCTGCCCATCTCCGGAGGGGAGAACCTCGGTAACATGTCCAAAAGGCAGCGACGAGAGTACGTCCATGAAGTGGGACACATAGGGACCTCACATTCCGTGGAGGGAATGGCTGAATGGTCTCATGTACCTATTTCCTTCACTGCCAATGATGCCGCGGGGGTGAAGTTCCCCCATGCTAACCCCTTGGTCATTTCAGCAGATATAGCTGGGGATGAAGTTTGAAGGGTCCTGGTGGATGGCGGAAGCTCCGCAGACATATTTTTTGTCCAAGCCTTCGATCAAATGTGCATACCTCGGAGGCATTTACTTCCGGTGGCCCGGCCACTTCAAGGTTTTGCGGGTCCGCCTCTCGTTGACCTCAGCCAAATAGGCCTCGAGGTTGACTTCGGAGAGGGGCCCTTGGCCAGGGTGGAAGAGGTGATCTTCGATGTTGTCGATGCCCCATACAAGGTGGAGTTCTTACTATTTCAGGAGACCAAGATGTAGCCCGAAGAACGGAGTATGGTCACGGCCATCCATTAGACCCTCGACAAGTACACAGTGTGAAGGAGCACACCGATGAGGTTCCGGAGTCTTCGAACTCTTTGAAGGGCCTTTCCCTCAAGCCAAGCCCGGAAGGTGATGTCGTGACGAAAATAATTTTGAAGGATGGTAAAGAATACCCAATACAGTTTGGCATGGGGCTATCTCTGGAGATAGCTGCCTCATTGGAGGAAGTAGTCAAGCAAAATTTGGACATCTTTGCCTGGACTGACGAAGACATCACTGGAGTTGATCGGAGTATCATCGAGCATAGCTTGCTCGTCAACCCGAAGGCTAGGCCGGTACGTCAGGGGCTCCATAAGCTGTCTGTGGAAAGGGCAGACCTCACCAAGATCGAAGTGGAAAAATTGTTAAGGGCTAGCATCATCAGAGAAGTAGACCACACGGAGTGGTTGGCCAACCCTATTTTTGTCAGGAAAAAGGGCTCCGGCAAATGGCGCATGTGCATCGATTTTACATCATTAAATAAAGCATGCCCGCGAGACCCCTACCCTATGCCCCGAATAGACCAGCTGGTGGATTCTACAGCTGGCTCAAAATTGCTGAGTTTCCTCGATGCTTACTCTGGTTATCATCAAGTCTGGCTAAAGCACGAAGATGAAGCCAGGACAAGTTTCATAACCCCATCCGGAGTATTTTGTTATGTAAGAATGCCTTTTGGCTTGCGGAATGCCAGAGCCACATTCTCACGTTTAATAGCTAAGGCTTTAGGTCACCAAATAGGCCAAAATGTCGAAGCCTATATGGATGACATAGTAATAAAGAGTGCTGAAAAGCACCAACATAGTCTAGACTTAGCTGAAACATTTGAGAGCCTCCGAGCATGTGGAGTCCGCCTCAACCCTGAAAAATGTATATTCGGGGTGCAAGCAGGAAAACTGCTAGGGTACTTAGTTTTGAGTAGGGGAATCGAAGCTATCCCAATGCAGATAAGTGCACTGCAAAGAATGGCTCCACTAGAAAATTTGAAGCAAGTCTAGAAGCTAACAGGACGGCTTGCAGCTCTCAACAGATTCCTGGACAGGTCAGCCGAACGAAGCCTTCCAATTTTCAAAGCTCTAAAGGGGTCCGAAAGATTAAACAGGACGTCGGAGTGCCAGAAGAGCTTCGATGATATCAAGGAATACCTCGGAAGCATGTCGACACTTACTATGCCCCTCCCAGAAGAAACTCTCCTCCTTTATCTTGCAGCAACAGGCTCTGCAGTAAGTGTAGTACTAGTCAGAGAAGTTGAGATTAAGGGAAAGCTGGTGCAAAACCCAGTTTATTTCGTCTCAGAAGCTTTGTCCAGAACAAAGACAAGATACTCCGAGCTCGAGAAATTTGCTTATGCCCTAGTAATGGCCTCGTGGAAGCTAAGGCATTACTTTCTAGCACATGCTTCGGAGCAAAGATTCTACGGGTAGGATCAGAAAATGGGCTGTCGAGCTAGCCCCCTTCGGAATTTCCTTCACGGCGAGAACAGCTATCAAATCCCAAATCACAGCTGAGTTCGTAGAAGAATGGACTCCAACTGCAGTTTGGGCCTCGAAAGAGCCCTCTGAAGGTTTATGGACAATTTTTTCTGACGGAGCTTATCAGGCATCTGGTGCTGGAGCTAGAGCTGTAATAATATCACCGTTAGGGCAAAAAGCCATGTTTTCTGCGAGTCTCAACTTTAAGACCACCAATAATATCGCAGAATACGAAGGAATCCTGCTAGGCCTCCGAAAGGCAAAGGCACTTGGAGCAGCAAGGATAATAATTAAAACAGATTCCCAAGTCGTCGCAGGGAATGTTGACAAAATATTTCAAGCAAGGAACCCACATCAAGCAAAGTATCTGGAAGAAATCCACAAAATAGAAGCAGCGTTCAAAGGATTTTCTGTTCGAAGTATCCCTCGAGCAGATAATCAACTTGAGACATTCTAGCGAAGGCTGTAGCCAGAGCATTGGACCTCCTGGAGGGTGCTTTCTATGAAGAACTAGTCAAGCCTACAGTCAATCAATTACCCTCCGCAGAAGTTCTTTGCATCCCAGCTACATATTGGAGGGCTCCGTTAATGGATGTTTTGCAAGGCAGCGCAGATTCGTCAGAAGGTCCGGACTTCCGAAGGTTGCAAGCAAGGGCTCGAAATTATAAGCTTGTCAATGGAGTGTTATACAAAGCCAGAGTTTGTTCTCCTCTACACCGGTGCATCTCTCAACCCGAAGGCCAAGACATACTTTGGGACATTCACGAAGGTTTATGCGGAAGCCACCTAGCCCCACGTGCTCTAGCAGGGAAGACACTTCGACAGGGGCTCTACTGGACGACAATTGTAAGAGATGCGGAGGAGTTGGTTCAAACCTGCCAAGGATGCTAGTGGATGGGAAGACGAAGCCACCGTCCGCTAGTACCACTTCAAGTTATTGCCCTGGTATGGCAAATGGCACGGTGGGGCTTAGATCTCATCAGCCCTTTTCCAATGGCAAAAGGCAGCTTGATGTTTGCAGTGGTAGCAATTGAATATTTTTCTAAATGGGTCGAAGCAGAACCCCTGACGGCTATCACTTCAAGAAATGTGCAAAAATTTTCCTGGCAAAATATTATATGTAGGTTCGGAGTACCAAGGGAGCTAACTGTGGATAATGGAACCCAGTTTGAAGCTGAGACATTCAAAGGATTTTGTGAAGAGCTGGGCATCAAGTTATGCTTCACAGCAGTGTGCCACCCACAGTCCAATGAAGCCGTCGAGCGAGCCAACGGGAATATTCTCTCTGGTCTGAATCAAAGGATTGTTGGGTTGGCCAAGGGGCTGTGGGTCAAAGAGCTCCCTAATATTTTATGGTCCATTCGGACCACTCAAGCTAGGTCCATAGGCTTTACCCCATTCAGGCTGCTATTCGAAGATGAGGCCATGACTCCTACGGAGCTTAGGGGTGGATCCCTTCGCGTAGTATAACCTGGAGACGAAGATGAGAGGAACACTTCGCTAGACTTGTCAGAAGAAACAAGGCTTCGAGCTGTCGCCAATCTGACGAAGTACCAAGACTAAACAAAAACATGGTATGACCCGAAGATAAAGCTGAACGAGCTTAGGCCAGGTCATTTAGTTTTGCGAAGTGTAATAGCCCCGGGGAAGTTAGGAAATAAATGGGAATTACCATATATTATCCTACGCTCAGGGTGCCCCGGATCATTTAAATTAGCTAATTTAGAAGGGGAAGAGTTGAAACATGCATGGCATACGGAGCACCTTAAGCGTTATTACGCTTAGGGGCTTCATGTAATCAATTGTAAAAGTTCCTTTCTAAATAAAAGTGGAGGTTTGAATCTTGTTTGCTCTTCGAATATCCCTTACTCCTGGTGGACGCATCAGGAGAACGGAGATGCTTGTGGAGTCAAGCATCTTTCCGAGGACCTGGGCAATGGCCATCGAAGCATTTGTTCAAGGGCTCCGCTGCCAGCCTACGAATTCCAGGCTTAGGCTTGTTAGGATCCGTAGAAGAGTCTAAGGACTTTAAAAGAACATATTTCTGGCCTCCGGGTTCGAAGCATTTGTAAAAGAGCCGAAGGTGGCCAGCCTATAGATTCCAGGCTCTGGCTTGTTAGGATCCGTAGAAGAGTCTAAGGACTTTAAAAGAACAGATTTCTGGCCTCCGGGTTCAAAGCATCTGTAAAAGAGCCGAAGGTGGACAGCCTACGGATTCTAGGCTCCGGCTTGTTAGGATCCGTAGAAGAGTCTAAGGACTTTAAAGGAAAAGATTTCCGACCTCTAGGTTCGAAGCATATGTAAAAGAGTCGAAGGTGACCAAGTAATAAGGTTTCAAGGCTCCGGCCAATGAGACACTTTTAAAGTCCTAAGCGACTTGTATAGGAGCTTGCGAGTATAAAGTCAGCTCCGAAACTTACAAACATCATAATACGAACGTATAGTTTGAAGAACTCTATGAAAAAGTAACGTATGGTTACTGAGTGTTGTGCGAAGCATCAGATTGTTGTGCAAATCATTGTGTCCGACGGACCTTATTGTAATGCGTAAGGTCCCCCACCCACAAGGAGGGGTAGGAGAGTAAGGAACAACAAGATGCTTCCGAAGCAATTCATATTAATTTAATAATCATACTTTTACATCAAGAGAAATTTTGGTCTAAGCCTAGGTAAAATCGGAGACCCATTCGGCCTCTAGAACTACTTCTATGGCTACTTTGACCTCCGGAGCTTGAAGCCGTCGAAACTATCTTTTTAGTTCGAGTGCTTCTTTTCTCCTTCGAAGCTCGCAGTTTCTTCTGCTCCTCTTGAAGTTCAGCCTAATAAGAAGCCTTTCGGAGTTAGCCTCCATAGGGTCTTCGGCCTGATACTCCGAATAAGACCAATCTACATGCTCGGAGGATGAAGATGTCTTCTCCTTTTCCTCTTCCTTGATATAAGTTAAGATTTCGTGACAAACTTCGGAGGCTATCTCTCCTTGGTCTCCGCAAGGAACAGAGAAGCGAGAGCGGCGGTAAGGCCTTAAGCTCTCAAGGACTGACCATTGTCGACGGAGCCCTTCATTAATTTCCAGTATTTCGAAGTCAGACTCCGAAGGACTTGGCAAAACCTAAAAGGATAGACATTCAAACAAGTTCTTCGTTTACAAACTTTTCATTCATTATTCCAAAGGGCTTTACAAGATTTTTTATACATATTTAAACACCCTATAAGACTAGACCCGCGGGTCGGTCGGCGGAGCAGGAGGGGTCGGAGCTGGTGAAGCCGGAAGCGGAGGCCTTGTTTGTGCTCGCTTTTGCCGACATGCCTCGTCGATCCAAGCTTTGGCTATAGCCTTGTGGTCCATTTTCCAGATTGATCAGAAAGCTTCCCAAGTCGAGGCTACATCCTGCGAAGGACGCAACAAGTTCTCATCGGCAAAGCCTGCAGGTGTCGAACCCCCAACCAGAGTGACGGAAATTCCAAGGGATTCGAGGTGACGGAGGACTCCGATTCCAGCACATTGTCTGGAGATCTCTCCGTACCGGACATCGAAGCCCATCATCAGCGACGTTGCCACTTGAATCCTCTTCATCTTCCGGTCGAGGGGCTCACTCACCGCAACAGAAGACGAAGGGCACATGGTGCCGAAGTATTCCAAGGTACCCTAAAGGGCATCCAAGGTACGCTTCGCTATTATAGCATTCTTCGTCTCTGCCGCCTCCAGCCCCGCAGCAGCAGCAGATACTTCAGCCATCTAGGATAGTAGGGAGCTCTACTGATCCATCGCTTGCTTGAGAGAGCCTTGGAGCTCTACCAGTTGAGCGCTCGAAGTAGCTGCCGCCTGCCGGAGCTTCTCGACCTCTGCTCGGAGCACCAAGCACTCGGCTTCAGCTTCTTGGGCCGAAGTTCGGAGCGTGCTGCTGCTCTGCTGTTCGAGCCAAAGGGCTTCGTCGGTGGCAGCTCTATCCCTCCATTCTTCGAGGAGCTCTTCCTCCAACCGAAGTGTCTTGTCTTCGGAGTTTTTGAGCGCGGTTTGGAGGGTGGTAACCTTCCTATTGAGCCGATTGGTTTCGGCTTCGTTGGAAGTCGCTGCCGCTCTAGCAAGGACAAATTGTTGCAAAAGGAGCATGTAAGTACCGAGCAGTTACATTTGTCAATTAAAGATATTTGTGGTATTTTGTATACCTGAAGGGCAGCCCTTTTGAGGGCTAGATTAAGCTCCGGGGCTTTGGCTTCGCTCAAGACGGAGACCAAGTCGGAATTTACGACTTCTTAGCCTTTCTCTGCCAATGGCTCCAGAAGCGCCCGGAGACCCGTTCGTTGCTCCAGGAAGGGAGCCAACAAAGGGAGCCAACAAAGGGAGCCAAGACAAAGCCCGACGGTCATCTACAGTCGCCTCTTCCTCCGAATTACTTCCCGAAGGCTCATTGGAAGAGGGTGTTGTCATCGGAGCAGGAGGAAGTCCAAGGCTTGTCATGCTTTTTCCCCTCCCCGGTACGAAGGCCGGAGGCGCGACTCCGGTAGATGTAGATCCTCCTTTGACGGCTGTCCCTTCGGCCGGAACCACGTCGACGGAGACGGCTCCCGCCGCCACAGCCGGGGTGTCCAGTGGAGCCGAGGTGTCCATTGGAGCCGCAACCCCGAAAGAAGCTGGAGCTTCGTCTGCGGCTGAGGCTACGTTACCCTTCGATACACCTACAATGTTGAGGTACTCGATGAATATTTGTGTGCAATAACTGTTGCAGGAAGTGAAAAGGCAAATGGTTCGGAGCCTACCTTCGGAGGTGCCTAGAGGTAAAATGGGCAGGTCCTCCAGGACTTCGTACATCCGAAGAATCTCGTTGAGGTCGTCCCCCGAAGTCCTCTCCGGTATAGTTTCCGCCGAAGGCTCGACCTCTGTTGTGATCACCCCAGCTATGGGAGAGTTGGGGATGGCTGTCTCCAGCTACGAACTCGAAGCGGCGGATGTTGGAGTGTGTGCCGTGTCCGCCTCCGCAGCCTCCCGTGCAAGAGCTTTGGTTGTGGCTGCAGCTTCGTCATCATCGCCCTCTAGAAGATAGTTCTCGAAAGCTTTCGCTAGTTGGACGTCAGAGCCCCTGCTTTCAAAGCCTTTGTTCCCAGAGTCATCCGAAGCTGAGCTCCGAATGCCCAGGGATGAGGCAGATGATGCTGGGGTCAGCTGAGGAGGAATTTTTGCTACTTTCTTCCCCTTCTTAATGGGGGTCCCTCCGGCTTTCTTCAAAGGCTCGGTGATGGCTTTCCTTTCCCGGGGGCCGCTCTAGTCGGGTTGAAGTCTGGCAGAGGAGGAGGCACCATTCTGAGGGCCCCCATACTCTGTTAGAGCGTTCCTAGCTCCCTACAAGTTCTATTCTTTTTTGCCTTTCGGCCACCATAGGGGCTCCGAGCACCCGTTCAGTGGCTCGTGTTATCTGCTCCATTATAAGTATGTTATTTTTTCGTCTAACATGTTATTGCAGGAAAGTTGAAGTCTTAGCTAGACTATGGAGCTCACCCTCCAAAGCGTGTTGGAACGCTATCGGCCAGTCAGCCCCGAGGGGTGGAATTCAGAGCGCGATGAACTCTTTTGCCATGTCACGCATGCTCATGCGACTGACAACTGAAGTTAATAGCCCTAGCCGCATTGAGAGCAGGCTAGGGTTCGAGGTGACCTCCGCCTCCTTCCGGAACCAGATTTCTTGGAGGGGTCCTGCGAAGGGGGAGTCCTCTCTGACTTCGGCGTAGAACCACTGAAGGATCTAGTTGGTATAACATCAGTCGTTGATGGCCTTCGCTGGAAAGTGCTGAGCATGCTCCCTCCATAATTGGAAGTTAACACTTCTGAAGGCCGTTATCACCTTGGTGTCTCCGGGGCCATCTTGCGGCATCGGCTGGCAGATAGCCTCGTGGGTGGTGGCAAAGACCTCTGATCATCCTTCGCACCCTTCGGCTCGAAGAGCCCATTCGAAGATGGCCAACCGGGCGATGGCGTTGGGAGATAGCTAAGGCAAGGTAATATGGAACATTTCCAGTACCTCTGATAAAAAGTTGATGGCAGGAAGGCCCAGACCCGCTTTGAAGAATGCCTCGAAGACCACAACTTCTCCGCTTCGTGGCCTCAGGGTCGACTCTATTCCAGGGACCCGAGTCCTCATTCCGGGCCCCATCTTCCCATCTATGGCTTCTTCGATGGACTCCACAGTGCTTGTGGACTGGCCGATGAGGAAGCTTTAGGGGATTTTCTTCTTGGATGGAGGGCGGAGCTCTCGAGGGTTCTTGGGCCAGGCATCTCCCGGAGCTCCCACCATTGCCGCTACCGCTGAAGCCGCCCAAGCCTGCCTCTGCGCCAAAGTACCCGCCGCCGCTGGCACGGTGTGGCTGGTCCTCGCCATGGCTCAATCGCTCAGGGAGTTGAGGGAGTTGGAGGTTGAAGAGAGTAAGTTTCGTATGCTAAGCACGGTAAAAGTCCTTGGTGAATTCCGATTCCCCTTTTATAGCCTCCCGATAGTTGTTGTGCTTCGATTGCATTCACACTGCAGGTTCGACTTCCGTCGCTGGCAGGTGGGTCCAGGAAGCGAAATGGTGTGAGTTCGCAGTAAATTTCGACCGTTACCTTTCGAGAGCATAACGACTACTTGTAGATTAACAACTCCAAATAAACGGCTCCTCACGACGTTTAGACTCCGCAACAGTTCTCTTTCTCACGAAGCGTTCACACGGCATTCCTAGTTCGAGGCCGTTGTCCGGATGCTTCGGTGTCAGAGGCCCTTCGAATAACTGTAACGTATTCAAACTTCTCTAAGTCCCAGAATATGAAAATATTCCTTGCGTATACTGCTTCCCTAATATACAGGTTAATTTAGGAGAAGCGTATTGGAGGGGCCACTGTTGGGGGAAAATACTTCACCTTCAAGACATAGAGATTAACAGTTCAAGATAACTTATCAGCTTTGGAGCTGATAAGCTTATGCCCGAAGGTGGTGGAGTCATTAAGTCGAAGGGTGCTTCGACTTACAATCCAAAGGAACCCTTCGAAGGATATGTAGCTCCGGTGCAAAACTGCAAGGTTGATAAGATGTTTGGCTTATCTACCTACTCCGGGTGGATTTTACCATTTTAACCCTGTTCAGGGTACTGAATAGTTTCCACTATGTCATTGTAATTGAGGGGTAAATAGGTCTTTTCCTTAGACTTTTTTGCCTATAAATACCCCCCTTCTTACCCTGTAATAGGCATCGAATACTCAGCTATTCAATACACATATTCGGAATACTTAAGCTATTATCCAATTCGGAGGCTTGAGATAGTTCTTAACACAAATTCACTGTTTGTTAGTTCTTGATTTTAGAGAACCTGTTAGTGTAATCTTTTACGCCAACAATATGGAACATTGAAAACGGAGTTCGTATGCGACCTTTGCGTTAATTTTAGTGCACACTGCTTCTGGAATCCAAGTTGGACACGAATTGTAGATTGATTGGACTCTCAACTTGGCTTGGATGTCCTCCCTGATGATTCTCCAACTCTTTGCTTATCTCCAAGTAATTTTCATCATCTCTATGGTTCCTAACAATAATAATAATATTATTATGTAGCAGTTTATTTCCAAGATAATATAATAAGGTACTTAGAAACAAGTTAACTTGGAGATTTAATCATCGTGCTCGAACTTGAGTAATTTTATCTTGGTATTCATGTGTGGTTGTATCATTAGTCGGGATGTCCTCATCATTCTCCCCTTCTTGATTTGGAGTCGTCCTCGACTCAATGTTTATTGGTCCCCAATCAACTTCCATGATAATACATGAGTTCCATATACACGCATCCATCTTGTTTTGATCCAAGAAAGTATTTCTAAAATTGAAATCAAACACATCTCATGGTGTAGCATCATGGTTCAAATATATAAAAAGTATACCTAACGTAGACAGCATGCACCTTAGCTTGTTTGCTCATAATCATGGTCATATCATCCTCCCCTTCTATAGTGCCCGGATTTAATAAAACCCAGACTTTATTGAAATTCCAGGGAAAATTAATAATCACAAGATGTTCATCACACGACAACGAACATGCGACAATCATTCATCATTCGTAGACCACATTATTACACAAGTGTTAATATCAAAGAAACTAAGAAAATAATAATCTAGATGAACATCTCCTCCAGGGTCGATTTCTTGACTAGGTCACTATCCAGACCATCCTCGTCATAGTACACCGTCTCTGAAGTGAGTTTTCCAACAGGTATGAGTACAAAAGTACTCAATAAGCCATTGAGAAATGCAATAATAATGCAAGGTAATAACAAGGCAAGGTACTAGTTTGAACTGTGGAAAAGTACATTTTTATCTTGCATCCTTTAATGTGAGTAAGGTTTAATCGTACAGAGTAACTAAATCATGGATGATGCAACATCTTCTAACTCGAGGAGTACATTTAACCCTCCTCGCTCAACGGTTCTTACATGACCAATCAACATGCAACACTTCTCAAACATATACTAACTGTGGGATGTCACGCAACCCTCCCTTGACCGTGGGCTTGGATTTTCAAAAATATTTACACTCTGATTAGAGGTGTACCACTATACCCACAAGGCACTCATTCCTGCACACTGCAGTGTGTCCAGATGACCCAAGTCATAGGAACTTATGCCGAAACCATTAGCATGAAGCGCTCCAACCCAATGACACACACTATAGGTTTCACCGGCGTGCCAGCGCACTGGATCAACTGTCGCGCCCCCTTTTGTGCCACATGGTACAAGTCACCGACAGGTGCTACTTGACCCTCTCCACATAGTGCCTCGAGTTGGAATGTCCCATACCTCCAGTTAAGACTTACCCACTATACTTGTCGTTGGTACGAATGTGTACTTGCAACGGATCCCGCAGACTGGTCCTTATAGTGCCCTAGGTGCGACTAACCAATGCCCTCGCTTGCACCCTGAACCCACCATGCTAACACACTTAGCCAATTACAATACCAACAGAATACCAGGCCGGGGTAAGAGAAATACAAGGATCATATATCAGAATCCAAGTATCTCCGACTCGTTTTTAATCCTATAGCAGTTGTGTATACATTGGACACTTCTAATATAGTAAGTATCATGGTGACAAGGAATTCAGGCTCGACAGCATGGCTTGGGTTTGCAGATAAAGGTCGGTGATCTGATAAATATATTGTAGGGAGTTTAATTAGACTAATGCAATTATAACATATGGATTTTAGCGATATTTAATTAAAACTAGGTTTAATATGCTCAAAATTGGGGTTGGTGACTTTCCTTGCTCAACAAATGATGAAGTTGGAACCTCCGGAAAATACTCGGTCTCCTCGACGGGATTGTATTCTTCTAGGTACGTAAAATGAGAATAATAAATAATTAAAAACAATAGATCAAACAGTACAATCATACAAATGTTATTGACTAAACATGTAGAGAATAAAAAGATAAACTTTCTGAAATTTGAATGGCCAAATTTAGAGTTAATTCAACGAAGTTATGAATTTTAGAAGTTTAAAACAATTTCTAGTACTTTATTTTAATTCTAATTAAAACTATATAAGGTTCAGTATAAAAATATGAATTTTATTTGATAAACATGAAGATAATAAAAATACAAGTTTTTCTGAAATTTGAACTGGTAATTTTTAGAGTTAATTCCAATCAGATATGAATTTTTGAGGTTTACAATGATTTCTCCAATTTTATTTTAATTCCAATTAAGGCAATATAAAATGTTCAATGTAAACATATAATTTTTTCTAGATGAACATGAAGAGAATAAAAAGATAAACTCTCTGAAATTTGAATGGTAAAATTTGGAGTTAATTCGAGGAAGTTATGAATTTTTAAATTTTAAAACCATTTCTGTAATTTATTTTAAATCCTAATGTCCACGGTGAACCGAGTCCACGGTGAACCAAAGTACTGTGCACATTAGCCGGATCAAGATCGACTGTCGGATCGAAATCGGGCGGTCAAAGTACGCGCTGGGGTGATTAAATAGACACCAACAGCTGATATTAAAACGGGGCGAAGTGGTACAATCCAGCGATCCAGATGCAAAGGGGCGGTTAAATGAAATCCGATGGCCAGGATCTCATGATACCGGTCAACGGAGGTCTCACTTAATCCGAGCGCTTGATTCATGATCTAATCTAGACCGGTCGCTAGTGATCAGATGGCTTGGATTCAATCCAGCACACTGTTGTGTCAGATTGGTCCTAGTCGTCGTCTCCGACGACAGCAGGGCTAGTTGTTGTCACGGTGGCAAAGTGATGGCCGACAGCCAGATCTAAAGGCTAAAATAGAACTAGAACAGTGCGGCGATCACAAGGGTACCGGAGATGGGGCTCGGGATCGTCGGGGCGAGGCCAGCGACGAGCGAGGGTGGCAAAGTGGTTCGGGTGGTCGGTGGGGACGGTGTTCTAGCGATCTTCAGCAAGGACGGAGGGGTGGCCAGTGTCGGGGAGGCGACGGCGGTCACAACAAGGCAATGGTGAGGTGGATGGTGGACTCCAGTGATGGCGAGCGGTGACTAGAGGGCGAGCAGTGGCGGTGGCGCAAGATTGCAATGCCAGGTCTTTGATCTTGCGGGGCTTACGCGAGTGTGTGAGGGCTGAATGCGGTGGCCAGAAGGGTTTTTATAGGTCGTCGGGTAGTGAAGGGAAGGTCATTTGCATGAAAGCCGAGAGAGAGGGGCTTTACTCTAGCGAGGTTTAATTCGGGTAACTTACCAGCGTCATGGGGCTTAATGCGAGGGGATCCGAGGGGGAAACGATCGCCGACATTGAGGTAAATAAAGTCCAGGCATCAATTCGAGGGGAGGGGGCCGGCGAAGGCGGATTGGCAAGTTAGGATGGTAGCTAGGGATCTCGGGGGTGCGACGTCATGGGGATGATGAAGCTAACATGTGGGCTCCACGGTCAGCGACGTATGAGAGAGCGAGGGCGCAATGGTCGGCGCCGATAGGTGGGCCAAGGCGCACGCGGAGAGAGGGGTAAGGGGGCTGACAAGTGGGCTAGGGCTCTGGCGTGAGGCAAAGTGCACCGACAGGTGGGGTCCATCTATTAGTGAGGGGCCTGCGAGGGAAAACGGGTTGGGCCGGCTGGAGAGAGAGAAAGGAAAGAGGACGACCCATTACTGTTTAAATTCATTTCTGAATACAAATAATTGCTAAAAATAGTTTAAAAATTATGAGCTACTTGCGAGAGTTCTTAAATCTGTAAAAATTCTCAGAAATATATCTTGGTCTTAAGATCATAATATAATTTTCTCAGACCATGACTAGAGTTATTTCTCTGGATTTTATTTATTTGAACATTTTTAGCTTTAAAGAAAATAAAAATAATCTTTTTTCAGGAAATTCATTATTTCAGGATTTATTTTTACCTTTTAAAAATTAGGGTTGTTACACTTTCTTTACATGAAACCATCGTCGATTTCACATTATGTAGGTCGTCACTGTAACACATGGTTTTGTCCATAAAATTGTGTACATGAAAGTAAACTCAATAAAACTTTGTCATGTAATATCATCAGTTCTTTAGCAAATAGAATGATTCTCCATTGAATTGAGCACATCTGGTCATGAGGACAAAAAATAGTTGATGTTGAGAGTACATTTGAAACATGTCCATTGTAGGTTTGTTAGTGTATTTTTTGGGTCACACGCATGGCCTGGGAGGTCTGCTTAACTCTAGTGCAGGTCCTACAATCTTAGAGAAAAAGGGTTCTGAGCGTGCCAATTAGTTTGACCATGCAAGTGATAAGGGACCAAAGAAAATAACGTTAGTAGCGAAGCCGGATGACTGCGGTGAGAATAAAACAATTACGAATAAATGCGTTAATCGGCTTTAGGGATGATGACCATGGCAACGTTATCGGGATGAGCATGCCATCGACCGATAGGAGAAAGTCCTCGTGCGTAAAGGACGATGAGCACCTCCTAGATGGATGTACAATATGTCGTAGAATTAAAGATAACCTATTGGCTTGTACTCCCGACAAAAACTAAACTCGGCATACCAACAAACAATGCATCCATATCACCAAAGCATCGTAACTGAAAGATCAGACTTAACGAAGACAATTTCTAATTACGAGAAATCAAGAACACTTCAATGCATTAGGCATAATTTATTTAGATGAACGGTACACTACATGAACCAGATACAATAGAACAAGATGTCAAACCTAACTGATGAAGTCTCGAACTACAACACCTAACTCACATCAATCTAAGAGATCAAATTGATGAGCCTTAGACCTAGCAAATACACCAAGATAAACCGGCGATCACACTGACCGGGTCAATGACTTAAGAGATCGATACGATTCATCCTTGATGAACACTAACCTAGCCGACATGATCATCGGGGTGGCGAGACTCACCTCTTCTCGGAGATCAGAAAGATGCAGCCGAGTTCCGAGTGCCAAGCCCCGCCGAGATTAACCTTGGGAACCCAAGGGTGGCGATGCGCAGAAAAAGTAGTTTTGTTGTGGTTGATTGTGTGTGTCCTCTAAACCTAGCTAATTAGATACATATTTATAGTTCGAATACTTTTCAGCCCAAGTAATCTATGTTGTAACCAGGTTCTGGATCATCTTTATCTTCTCTTATCTCTATCGGCTCCTTCATATCTGGTCATGTTGTAATGATATGGATGGGCTTCTTTGATCACCTTTGACCGGACTTCTTTGACTTATGTTGATCGTGCGACATCCTTAGTGGCCCTAGGCTTTACCAAATCTTAGTTTGAACACATGCCCCTAGTTTCGGAGCATTAAAGGGTAACCAATGCTTCAAAATTATCGGTCATCATCACCCTCTGCCATCACAGTCTTTTCAAATGTCCCTTCGTAACATCTTTTCAAATTTATTATTAGTAGCCAAAACCCTTCATCTTTTAGCACTTTATAAAACAATGCACAGGTACTGGATCCATATCATATCGTCCTTTCTTCTTCCTTTTTGCATATTCTTCTTTGGCCATTCACGATTGTGATAGATGTCACTTGGTCTGACATATCTACTTTTCTTTGTGGCATTGTTGGACCAGGCTTCATCCCACATAGTTTTATACTAGTGCTATTTAAACTAAAGATTATGTTCCCCTAATCCTGGGCCTACAAAGATCTCAGAGTTTCGAAAACTATACTCATGATTACCTTTTTGCCGAACGTTGAAGGTGGCCCCAACAAATCTAGTGGAACTTGCTTGACCCGACTGACAAGGAGTTATTTTTACTCTATAAGTATCCCCAACCACTTCTCTCTTTTCTTCTTCACACTTTCTGCATATTGTTCTCACATTAGCCCTCAAGCTCATTGTCATTCTCCTCAAGCACCCTTGTGACTCGTCATGCTCGTTGTCTTCAGCTCATCCGTTGATCCCAGACTACGGCAATTCTTCTGATGGCGACCAACGACATCATCCCTAAGGTAAGTCTCCGACATTCTTTCCTTTTTGTTGTTCTTTGGTTTTCTTGGTTTTCTCGCCTCCTTTTTCCTGCTGTTCCCTTTTGCCTTTTTCTAAAGTGCTTTAAGAACCTGATTTTGATCCCCATGGAGATCCACTCATCTTGCTTTTTTTGTGTCTGATGGACAATCCTGATCCCACTGACTTCATTTGAAACCGAGACCCAGTGCATCCCTTTTAAAAAAAACTCGAAAATGCTTTTCTCCGATTGGGCCCAATGTTTTAGGGCTTTTCCTTCTCCCCTTCCCATCTGGCGTAACTGCTATCTCCGAGTTATCGCATCGGAGCATAGCTCTTGGAAGCAAACTAGCATAGCACACTGCATCGGCCTCTTCCTTGCTCTTCCTAACAAAATGAGCCGATGCTAGCATCTTCTTGTTATTTCTGGTCCGATGCGTTAAATGCATTTCTTTTTGGCCATGGGTTAATGAGTCCCGACCTTCTTGACGTCGCCGTCTTGAATTCTCTTGACATCACTTCTGCGGACGATCCCTTTCTTTTTCGTTCCAAACCCTCCCACCATTTTGACATCAAATCTAGTGGTGGTTGGGCCAAATATATTGCAAACCACACTAAACATACTAGCCCTGTCGGCGAGTTAGAATATGTTGCTTTTCTTAACCTTTGGCTAGAAAGGATCTTCTTTTGTTGATCTATTCTTGGGCCCACTTCTCATCTTCAATTTCTGGCAGAGCACCTAGGCGCGAACGTCATGATCCCCCTCGGCCGATACCTCCTTGGCTCCCTCTATTATCTCCTCTATTAGGTATCGGCCTGACTATCGGCCGGTGATGTGGTAGGTCATCTTGGTGGCCTTGGTGATTCCTCCAATTGTGGCTTAATGTATATACGGTCAAAGTTTCCTCTAGCCCTTCCTTTGACCAAATTCATTTCCCTTATGATCACCGTGATTCCGTCCCACCGACCAATCCTCAATGCCTATCCCTAGTCAAGGCGGCCTCCTATCGGTAGGGGGCAAGAATGTATGCCAATCTCTTGTCCTGATGGTTCAAAGCATTATACTATAGTTTTATCAGCGACAATATAATGTGGTATGCTTACGAATCTCTTGCCGACTATGAATATGCACATCAGCTATCTTTGGCCGATATGCTAGCGAGTCTGGAGAGCGAGGCCATCTTACTTGCCATTATCTCTCCTTGTCTTCTCCTAATCAACTTCGTAGTTGGTCCCATGCACAGGCCATCATATGAGTTCTATCATCCGATGGTTTGCGCTCGGCATCTTGGTTTTGGCTAACTACCGATCAATCTTTTCTTCATTGGCTAGATCCAGGTCTGCGTTGAAGTGACGAGCTCTCTATAGTTTGGTCGGCTCTTTTCCATAGCCGATTCGATCATCCTTGAGGAGTTCCCTTCATGGGTCACTTGTAGGGTAGCATCGGTCCCTTACAAGAGATGGTGTTCCGAGACGAGTCAGCACATCATCAACCACCATTCCAAGTATTTTTTGCCTTTCACTGGACTCATCCTTTACTGATATCGATCCTGAGGTTTGTTCCGGTTCTCACAACTCATAGCTTGTTTCTTCTATCTTTTTCCTTTGCCTCTTGATTCTCTTTTGTTTTACAAGAGGATGACATCGATGCTCCATCGGTGAGCCAAAGTGGCATGCCAATACGGTATAGACTACCATCGTCCACTACCAATGTAGGTAGCGGAGCTCCTTCCGCGACAGAGTGGCTCGCCTAGAGGCGAGTTAAGACCCCGATGTGGAAGTGCAAGGTACCCGCCAGGGTGGCGCACCGTTGTAATAGAGCTTGAGCGGCCCAAGCAATCTCCCTAGCTCTGTTTTTGCCATATATTATATCCGTCAGATGACAACCTAGGTCATGTATTCTGATGCCTTTTTTCTTATCACTTCAGTTGACGCCACCAGCCTTTCTGGCTCCGATGGCTCCCGCTCCTGCTAATGCACCTTCATTGGCCCAGGTGTGCATATGACTTGTGTTTGAACGTGCTCTTTTCATCCTTGGTAATTAACATCTTTCTGTTCTAGCCCTCCTCTCCCCTTAACATCACATCTCTTTACGTGGTGTTCGACCAGCTGGTCGATGACTCGGTTGGCGCCCAACCAGCCTCGGCTAATGAGGATGCTATCGTGAAAGTCATCGTCGAGGCTGATACACTAGGGTCATCACTGTTTATCCTAGCGTATTGGCTAATGTTGCTGCCATGGCTGCAACTATCAGGGCTGATGCACTAGAAGTGGGTTCGGGGCCACCATCATTGTCAGCGCCGAGATCGATGTTGGGGTTCCTCCTGCTGATGGGTCTCATCAGGTACTTTCCTTGCTTCATCTTCTTATTGCTTTATACATAACTAACACCAGCCTTGAATGCAGCCAATGCTGGATACCGTGAATTCGTCTACCACCAAGGTAGTCTTGGAGAGGAAGGTTCAGACACCCTTCCGATTGCTAAAACAGAGGATGATTCCATAGCTTCATCTGCCGATGGCGCTACATAATTGACCACCCCTGCCATGCTAGCAAACATAAGTACTTCTGCACTTGCCGTCATAACATGGTTGCTTCCTATATAACTTTTCTTTCTTTCTTCACAATCCTTCGTCTAGACGTTCCCCTTTGATGTCGGTCCTTTTCTTGTGGACGAAGAGGTCATTGGTGCTCCTATGTCGACCGTGGCTTAGCTGTCTCTAGAGGTGAAGGAGGTTCTATCGGACCTTCTGCATCACCTAGAGGACCCGATGGAGGTCTTGGTCAATGACTTGGGGCTGATAAGGGCTTATTTCAATAACCTCCTAGATTCCCCCTCCTCGAAGATGGTTGATGCCCTTACGCCGGCCACATACCTGGAGTTCCATTGGCTAGACGTGAAGAGGGTGCTGAAGCAAATGGATGATCACGCTAGTTGCACGTCGTAGTGGGATGCGGTCAAGATCCATGATGAGGCGATTTTGGCCGAGGGTACTCTCCTAAACTGCGTTCGGGACGAGCATCGGCCACCTCACTACAACTTGATCAACTCTAGGCGGAAGATTTCTGAGAAGGAAGGTACTATGGCCTCCTTCCCGGCTCGGATCGAGGCCTAGGGAGGCCATCTCATCGGTTTTATCCGCCATGCACAACATCACCACCGCTCCATCCAAGATGTCCATGGCTCGGATGGTGAAGATCAGGCTATTCTTTGAAGCGTCGATGTGATTCTGTTGCGAGAGATCGAGGCTATCCTCCGCACTCTCCTCTAATTCTTTTATTTGTATAAGATCTTTGACCTATAAAACTCAAACATTATGCTTTGTATTCTTAAAAACTTCTTGTTGTAAATCCTGGAAACTCTTTCTTTGTACTCTTAAATCTTCTCAAGGGCTCTCAATCGTACATACGCTAGATCGTTTAAGCCATCCGTCATTAAATTATAATAATCATCGGCTATGAGTTGGTCTTGTAGTGCTATCCTTCATGAGCCGATGTTATTTTCCTAGGGCACTACTGCTTCATGGAACTAGAATAACTAATATGGTGGTACTTGAGTGGATCTGTGATGCGCCATCTGATAAGCCCAGAGTGCTTCTGACAGAGACCGATGCCAACACTTCAGTTTCTCATTGATCTTACACTTTATTAACTTGATCAAACACTTATTGGATGCTTCGGCATGACCATTAGCTTGTGCATAATATGGCGATAAATTTAAGAGCTTGATTCCCATACTGGCTGTGAATTGCTAGAACTCCACCGATACAAAAAATGTCCCCTAATCTATGGTGATGGTCTCTGGAATCTTGAACCGATATATTATTTGTTCCCTGATGAACTCTCTGGCATCGACATAAGTAACCCTTTTGAGTGGAACGACCTCTACCTATTTTGTGAAATAATAAGTAACTACCAATATGAACTTATGTCCTTTACTTGACGCTGGGTAGATTTGGCCGATTATAACGATGCGCCACCCCCAAAATGACCAGGGTTTAATTATCGTGTTCATGGCCAATACATGAGCCCTTTGAATAGCTCCAAACCTCTAATAGTCCTGGCACCCCTTGTAATATTTTATGCAGTCCTCCACCATAGTCGGCCAAAATTAACCTACTCTTCAAAGAAACCACTTCATTTTTTTGCTGACTGGTGTGTTCCCCATATGCCATCATGTACTTCACACATCACCACTTTAGCTTCTTCGATTCTTATGTACTTGAGGAGAACTCCATCGGTCATCTGATGGTACAAGTCTTCGCCGAGCAGCACATATCTCGTTGCTTGATATCTGAGTCTTCTTGGTGCCGACGTTGAAGGATTTTTCAAATAATTAATAATACCGTACCTCCAATCATTGACCCCTATTTTTGTGATCTCTACCTCGACTGACCTAGCCATCGGCTTATATCCTGATGCTGTTTAGGGCAAATCGTTCGCTTCTGAGTTCTGCTCCCTTGGGATATGAGTAAGAGTCATGCTTCGGAAGCTTGATATTATAGCTTGAGACCGATCATGATATTCTTTCAACATACCGTCTTTGCACTCATACTCATCTGATAGTTGCCTTATCAATAGCATAGAGTCTCTCAAAATTTCTATTGTATCGACACCCACTTCTTCCAATAGTTGCAACCCTTTCAATACTGCTTCGTATTCAGCCTGATTATTGATGGAGAAAGGTCTGATGGTATATGCAAATTCAAATGATGCCCCTCGAGGGGAAACAATCACAAGACTTATACCACATCCATGCTGACACATTGATCCATCTAAGAATAAGGTCCATGGTGTCGACTCAACACGAGTTACTACCTCATCTCTATGCTGGACTATAAAATCAGCTATTGCTTGTCCCTTCATTGCCCTAGCTGATTCATATCTAAGATCAAATTTGGTGAGAGCGAAGACCCACTTTTCAATACACCCATTCAACACTAGGGCTGATAGCATGTACTTAGTGACATCAGCGTTACATATCAAGGAGCACTCTGATGACAACATGTAATGTCTCAATTTGGTGCACGAGACGTATAAGCATAGACATAGCTTTTCCACCGTGGGGTATCGGGTCTAAGCATCCAGAAGTATTCTACTAAGATTGAAAATTACTCTCTCTTTTTTATCAATCTCCTGCATTAGGACCAGCCCGATGGCTTCATCATCAGCCGACAAATATAACCTTAATGGAATCCCTTTCTATGGCGGCATCAGCACTGGTGGTGAAGCTATGTATTCTTTAATCTCGTCAAATGCCTTTTGCTACTTTTCTCCCCATATGAATTCCTGGTCAAGCTACAACTTCAGCATTGGAGTGAATGGCTCTATCTTTCTTGCAAGATCAGCTATAAACCTCCTGAGAAAGTTTATCTTCCTGATCAGTAACTGCAAATTGGTTTTATCTGTAGGGGGTTGAGTATTCTTAATTTCTTCGATGCTGCGCTGACTTATCTCAATCCCTATTTCATGCACAATAAAGTCCATAACTTCCCCGTCGATACTCCAAAAGCACACTTCTCAAGATTCATTTTTAGTCTGTACTTCCGAGCTCTCTCCGGAACTTGATGTAGATCGACCACATTGTCTTGAATACTGCTTGATTTTACCACGATGTCATCTATGTATATTTCATCCAATAGGTCGATCAAGTCATGGAAAATGTATTTCATGACCGTCTTGTAAGTTGCTTTGGCATTTTTTAAGCTAAAGGTAATCACCACCAAGTCATAAAGTCTCATAGCGCCTGAGCACCAGAAGGTCATCTTGTGGATGTCTTCGTCATCCATGAAAATCTGATTATAACCCAAATTCCCGTCCATATAGTTGATAATATTGTGACCCAATGTGGCATCCACCAGCAAGTCTGCGATCGGCATTGGGTATTCATCTTTCGGCGTTGCTTTGTTCAAATCTTCAAAGTCAACACATATCCTAATCTTCCCACTTTTCTTCCATACCGGTACAATGTTAGATACCACTCTACGTATCAGCACGGTCTTATGAATCCTGCATCATGCAACCTGTTACCTCCACCTTTATATCTGGATATATTTCATCCTTGAACCTCCAAGGTGACTGCTTGAATGACTGATACCCCTTATTTATTGAGAGCCGATGTTCTACAATCAATTAGCTTAAACATGGCATGTCATGACACTCCCATGCAAAGAAATCCCAGTATTCCCGTAATAATGCAATTAATTCATTTTTTATCACATCGGGAATTTGAGCACTTACAAAGGTCAGCCTCGGTCTGTCGCTGGGTCCGATGTATACTTCCTATATCTCATCGGTTGAGGTAAAGCCTTGTCTGAGTTTACCTTTTGTTTCGTCGGTGTCTCCTTTAAAGGGTAAGATTGGGATGTTTATTGTTAATTGGTTTTACTCCATCAGTCGATACTTTGTGAAAATCACTGTCCCAAGCTCTACCGCACTGACAAATGACTTCTTCCATCTCCCATACCTATAAATCGGCTACTACTACATGACCCGATTTATTGGTGGGGACAATTTCCACTTGATCGTCAACCCACTACATGAGGCTCTGATGTAGTATTGATGGGACACAACAATTGTCATGAATCAAATTGCGCCCCAGCAACAGACTGTAGGATCCTTTTCCTTCTATGATGAAGAAGGTAGTAGGCATGGTCTTTCTCCCAACCATCAACTCTGCATTTAGCACCCCCATTGTTTCTGATGAATTGCCGCCGAAGTCACTCAGTACCATATTGGTTTTGATGAGGTCCTCCAGATCTTTCCCCAGCTTCTAGAAGGTGGCATACACCATCAAGTTGATGGATGCCCCTCCATCTATCATCATCTTAGACATCAGCTTCCGATTGACCAGACCCTTGATGTAAAGAGGTCTCAAGTGCTCGTACTCATGATCTTCTAGCTTATCAAATATTGATGGCTACAGGGTCAATGCTAGTTGGGCCATTGTATCAGCCTACTCGACATCGTCTTAAGGAGTAGCCTGATACTCCGTTGGGAGGAATAATACCATGTTTATCCCCGCTTCTTTCTTATCATTGTGATCGGCCTTGTCTTTCACTCACCATTCACTTTTGATCCTTTGGGGCCAATCAGTCTCATTCTTGTGATTCTGCACCTTCAGTTCTTTCTTTTGTAGCCGTTGTACTCTCCTTTTCTTATTCTTTTTCAAGATCATGTTGGGGCACCACTATGGCTTTTCTAACGTGGCACAGCCGTCAGTCGATTGACTGTTTTCCTCGGTGTTGATGGGGCTGAGCCTTTTGAGTATCGATGCCCTTGGCGGCAACAACCTCCAATGAATGGCAAACCTGTCCTTACAATGCGGCCTTGTCATGTCGATGCACAGATCATGGTCACCCTGCCACCTGCCCTAGCTGCCACACTCAGGGAAGTAATCCATTGACGGCAAACGCAACCCTTCATTGCTGTAGAATTTGAAGAACTCACAATTCCAATGGGGGTTGAATCGTGAGTAATCAAAATCATCCTTGTTCTCCACCCTTTCTCATGATTTTCTTTCATATTTTCTGATCAGGCCCGAGGAAGTGACACTACTGCTGGCTTGACTACTCTTCTTCGCGTGTCGATCTTCAGCGTAGTGCGCATGCACCATGTTGACCAGGAAATGGCGACTATCGATATTTATCAGCTTCTTCCCATCATCAAACATGATTCATCCTTGCTCCACGACCGATTGGATTTGCTGTCTAAACACCTTGCATTCGTTATGGTGGTGCGAAGGGGAGTTATGCCACTTACAATATTTCTTCTTCTTCTTCAACTCATCACTAGAAGTATCACATGATTAGGTGGCAACTGGATCTGCTTCTCTTTGAGCAATAGGTCGAATATCCTATCAGCCTTACTGATGTCGAAAACATACTTTTCTTCTTAATCAACTACCTTTACCTAGGGACACGCGATCTACTTCTTGTTTTGGTCCATTCGGCCAAGATGACCTTTGCATCGGTCCCGCTATCCTCATCGGAGTACGAATGGAACACGTGAGTATACGCCACCTTCTTCTGATATCTGTACCTTTTGCTTCTTGGAATCAGCTCTCATGGGCCGATACACGCTGCACCAGGTGTGAGCGACTGTCAAACTCTTGTGATGAAAATATTTCCTTTATTGGATTCAGGAGTCCCTTGGATGCTAGCTTAGCCAATTGTGTGTCAGTGAGGTTCAAGCTATAGCACCTACTTCTCATGTCGTAGAACCTATATGCATAATAGTGCACTAACTCATCTATCCTATGCTTTACTGCCGTCAAGTAGGTAAACTTCATCTCATGTATGCCGGCGAATAAATACTTTTGAAATTTCTTTTCTAGATCTGCCCATCCTCTGACAGAGTTCACCGATAATGATGAGAACCACGCGAACGCTGATCCTGATAGTTACAACGTGAAGAACCTGACCTTGAGTGCTTCCTCAGCCGATGCCTTAGCACACCGGGTGAGAAAACAGCTGATGTGATCGATCGTTGAGACAGAATCCTGTCCCAAAAACTTGGTGAAGTCAAGAATCTTTTATCAGTTCTGTAGCTGTAGGACCGAAAGTAGCGACCAAAGTGATGTGCACACGCCTAGGCAGCACGTGTAGCAAGTTGTTGTGGCCCGATCTTCTCGTAGGATCTGCGAACTTGATAAATTGTCGCTGCGTGACCTGGTGAAGAGGCAGCACACCGCGAGGCTGTCCACGCGACGAACTACCGAGACAATCACCCTTCCACGTATCGACGAAACAGCCCGCGCAATCATGCCCTATAGACGTGAAGGCACGAACTGGGTGAACCGCAGTTCGGCGTTCTACAACTCCCTCAGGAATCGAAAGAACAAATGTTGCAAGCCTCTCAAGACTCACGCATAAACAAAACTCCACGAGTTTGTGTATTCTGAATTCAATAAAAATAAGATCTGTCTTTTCATTGTCTAGTACAAGATATATATAGAGATAGGGGCGTTCAGCTTTGAGTAAATGGCTGCATGCACATGCTCTAATGGATTTCGTGGCTGGTTCGCGCGTCTTTTCAGCTTTTGGCAGCAGTTACTAAAATGAGTATAACTCCTTATTAAGACATCAAAATAATGGACCGTTTGATGGGCTGGAAAGTAGACTTGAAGACGCTTCCATCCACTTATAGAACACCATCTAACTCCTTGTATTCTGTCCGTAGTGATGCTTTGAATTCGTACCATGTGTCAGTCATCTAGCTTCTGGTTGCATTCCCATGCTAAGGTGATGAACCACCATTTTATTCATGCACACCATAGGCATCTTGGTTCAGATGTCCAGAGGCTTGAAACCATCTTGATCCCATGCTGGTTCATACACTCCATCATTCCTAAGGACATTGAAACAAGAACTCAAAAGCATAGGCTCATTCAACATAGACTGATTATTAAACATAAGGTTAGCGTTCACCTGAGAATGAATTTCCTTCTGCAATTGTTTAGCTCTACTCCTTGTAATTGGACCAGCTATCTCAAGTGGAGTTTCATTTGAAGATGAGTGAATGCTAGGTATGTCCTCATTAGCCTCCCCCTCTTGAGAAGGAGTCGTCCTCGACTCAGGCTCACCAACAAATGGAAGCAAGTCTTTGACATTAAATGTTGTACTCACATTGGAATATTCAGGTGGCAGCTCAATTTTGTAAGCATTATCATTTATCTTTTGGAGAACCTTGAACAGACCATCACCCCGAGGAGATAACTTACTCTTACGCTGTTGGGGAAAGCGATCCTTTCGTAGATGCAACCATACAAGATCTCCTGGTTGAAATGTAACCTTCTTCTTACCTTTGTTTGCTTGCTTTGCATATTGTGCTGATTTCTTCTCAATATTCTTTCTTGTCTCCGCATGTAACCGCTTGATAAAGTCTGATCTTTTTGTGGCATCCAAGTTAACTTGTTCCTGTAATGGTAAAGGCAAAAGATCCATGGGAGTATGCGGTTTAAACCCATAACTATTTCAAATGGACAAGAGTTTGTTGTGGAATGGACTGCCCTGTTATATGCAAATTCAACATGTGGAATGCAGTCTTCCCAGAGCTTCAAATTCTTTTTCAACACAGCACGCAACATGGTTGACAAGGTACGGTTGACAACTTCAGTTTGCCCATCCGTTTGTGGATGACAAGTGGTTGAAAATAACAACTTTGTGCCAAGCTTAGCCCACAATGTCTTCCAAAAGTAGCTGAGAAATTTGTATCCCGGTCTAAAACAATAGTCTTTGGAACTCCATGTAAACGAACAATCTCCCTGAAAACAAATCAGCAACGTGTGAAGCATCATCGCTCTTATGACAGGGGATAAAATGTGCCATTTTAGAAAAGCGATCTACAACAACAAAAATAGAATCCCTCCCCCTCTGAGACCGAGGTAACCCTAGAACAAAGTCCATAGATATATCTTCCCAAGGTACATGTGGAATAGGTAATGGAGTATATAAACCATGGGGATTGAGGCGGGACTTAGCTTTCAAGCAAACGATGCAGCACCCAACGTGCCGCTGGACATCACGTCGCATATGTGGCCAAAAGAAATGATCGGAGAGCATGTCCAATGTCTTTTTGACACCAAAATGACCAGCTAGTCCACCTTCATGTGCTTCCTGCAAAAGAACTAGGCGAATCGAACAAGCTGGGATGCATATTTTGTTAGTCCGAAATAAGAAGCCATCATGCACATAATATTTATCCCAACCTTTTCCATCAATGCAACGAGAGAAAGGTTCTTTAAAATCAGCATCAGCAGCATAAAGTGTTTTAATGGATTCCAAACCAAACACTTTTGTATCTAGTTGTGTAATCAACGCACATCTTCTAGACAAGGCATCGGCAACAATGTTATCTTTACCACGCTTATGTTTGACAACATAGGGAAATGTTTCAATGAACTCAATCCATTTAGCATGTCGACGGTTCAGCTTGCCTTGGCTTTTAAGATATTTCAAAGCTTCATGATCAGAATGGATTACAAATTCTTTAGGGAACAAGTAATGTTGCCAAACTTCCAAACACGAACTAACGCATAAAGCTCCTTGTCATAAACTGAGTAATTCAGATGTGGACCATTTAGCTTTTCAGAAAAGTAGGCAACATGTTTACCTTCTTGTAGCAGTACACCTCCTATGCCAATATCACTTGCATCACATTCGATCTCAAATGTCTTACCAAAATCAGGAAGTTGTAGCAGTGGTGCTTCACAAAGCTTTGTTTTCAGCTCATTGAAGGCTTGGTCTTGTTCATCTCCCCACTTGAATGGAACATCCTTCTTTGTCAAATTATTGAGGGGTGCAGCGATCATGCTAAAATCTTTAACAAAACGCCTGTAAAAACCTGCAAGACCATGAAAGCTTCGAACTTGGCTCACATTTACCGGTGTAGGCCAATCCTTTATTGCTTTAACCTTCTCTACATCAACCTGAATACCATCTGCGGAAACAACAAAGCCAAGGAAAAGAACATGGTCTGTGCAAAAGGTGCACTTAGCAATGTTGCCATACAATTTCTTTTCCCTCAATACATCAAGTACTTGATGGATATGATCAAGATGTTCATCAAATGATTTGCTATAGATCAGAATATCATCAAAATAAACAACTACAAACTTGCCAATGAAAGCTCGTAAACATGATTCATTAAGCGCATAAAAGTTGAAGGAGCATTTGTCAAGCCAAATGGCATCACAAGCCATTCATAGAGACCAAATTTAGTTTTAAACGCTGTTTTCCATTCATCACCAAGTTTCATGCGGATTTGATGATAACCACTACGCAAATCTATCTTGGTGAAAATGATAGAACCACTCAATTCGTCTAACATGTCATCAAGTCGTGGAATGGGATGGCGATATCGAACAGTTATAGCATTGATAGCACGACAATCAACACACATGCGCCAAGAGCCATCTTTCTTTGGGACTAAAAGAATGGGAACTGCACATGGTGATAAGGATTCACGAACATACCCTTTGTCCAAAAGCTCTTTTACCTGTCGCTGAATTTCCTTTGTTTCTTCAGGATTGGTGCGGTAGGCTGGACGATTTGGAAGCGAAGCACCTGGTACCAAATCAATTTGATTCTCAATTCCACGGAGTGGAGGAAGTCCAGCTGGTATCTCATCGGGAAAAACATCTTCGAAGTCCTGTAAGAGATCAAGAACACACTAGGCAGCGATGAAGGTAAATCATGAGTTGAAAGTAGGACCTCCTTGTGCAAGAGCACAAAGAATGGGGCTGTGGTGTTTCTCAGTTCTCTCAAATTACTCTTGCTCACAAAGAGACACTCAGTGTGGCGTGGTTGTTTAGGATTGGCATGAGGCTTTATGTGGCTGGATGGGTTAGAACTCTCTCCCTTACTTGGGTTGGGGTCTCACTCAATTTTCTTTTGTCTGATTCCTCTCTTTTCTTGCGAGCCATATCTGAAGTATGTATTTCCTCTAGAGATAATGGAACAAGAACCACCTTCTTGTCATTGTGAATGAAAGTGTATTTGTTAGACCGTCCAAAATGCACCGAGTCCACATCAAATTGCCAGGGCCGACCAAGCAGCAAATGGCATGCTTGCATGGGGACAATATCACAATCCACCTCTCCATGATAATCACCAATGGAAAATGACAAACGAATCATGGCTGAAACCTTAACTGTCCCGGAATTATTCAGCCATTGCATATGGTACGAATGTGGATGGCGACGTGGCTGCAAACCAAGCTTCTCAACAAGCAAAGAACTAACAATATTATTGCAGCTCCCACCATCTATGATGAAACAGCACACTTGGCCTTGCACTTTGCATCGGGACTGAAATAAATTATGGCGTTGTCCTTGTTCAGCAGCAACAAACTGAGTGGAAAGGACTCTCCTAACCACCAAAGAAGGAGATGGTGTATTCATTGTAGAAGGCTCGAAATCAGGAAAATCAGCAAGCAACTCATCAAAATCAGCACTAGTAATCTCGTCAGAAGATGGAGAAATAACATCTTGTAACATGTCATTGTGAGCAAAAGTTGGAATAGGTTGAATCGCTAAACAATTCAGACCTAGCTCAAATGTACCATCCTCTGCTGAATACTCACAAGTTTGGAGATTTTCATTTGATAATGGCAGGATATCATGCTCATCCTCTGCTTCACTTTGAGAGTCATAAGAACCATCAGCAAGTGCTATAATAACACGCCTATTGGGGCATTCAGCTTGCTTATGCCCATGACCACCACACTTAAAACACTCAATCTTACTTGTCTTCCTTGGGGCTGCAGCAGCGGAGGAGTTGGACTGATTGGAACTTACAGCTTTGCCTTTCGCATCAAATTGTTTGGCAGAAGTTGAAACTGGACGAGAAGCTGCACGAGCTGAAGGTGTGTGCAGCCCTGATTCTCTCTGTTGTGAATGGCGCCAATGAGTAGAACTGTTATGAGCTGAAAATGAAACATGGGTCTTATAAGAGTCAGCAAGCTGCCGTTCTGCCCTTTTGGCAAAATGAACCAACTATGTTATATTTGTGTAGTTTGTCATGTCCACTTTATCAGCGATTGGTTTATTCAGGCCAACCAAGAACCGAGCCATTGTGGATTCCTCATCCTCAGTAATTCCTGTACGGAGTAGGCACATTTCCATTTCTTGAAAATATTCATCAACGCTGCGAGTACCTTGCACAAGGCGTTTGAGCCGCAAATGTAGGTCACGGGAATAATACGCAGGAACAAAACGACGTCGCAGTTCCCTCTTCATTTCTTCCATGTGATATGGTGATGTCCAAATCGTTGGTATTCTGCGCGAATTTGATTCCACCAAGTTATAGCATAACCTTTGAACTCAATGGCAGCAAGCTTTGCCTTCTTTGCAGTTGGGTAATTATACAAATCAAATATCACGGTATCCACCATGTTCGCCAAACTGGTTGTCACCATAATTTCCAAAGCGTCCAAAATTAGCACCACCATGAGCATCATAACCACCAGGGTGACCATGGGGGTCTGCTCCCTGTTCATCACTATAATCGGAATGATCATCAACATCAAAATCTGCAGCACCTCCAATAGGAACGCGCCGTGCACGACCAAAAAATTGCGGCCTCCTAATAACGCCACCAAAATTACCAAAGCCAGCATCAAGCCCTCTGCCACCACCACGGCCGCGGCCACCACCACCGCCACCGCCACCACCTGCAGCAGCATGGCGTGCGGCGTCAGCCTGAAGACGTGCAGCTTCCGCCTCCAACGCGGAAAGATCATCATCATCGATATGGTCATTATTATTAGGCGGAGGCTCCTCGCGTTGTTGTTGCTGTAGAGATAGTTGAAGTGCTTGCATCCCTTGCATCAGTTGACGCATTTGTGCACGCACCTCCTGGAAATCTTCAGCAGAAACAGTGGCAGAAGAAGATGGATTGTCTCCTGCCATATTAGTAGAGAGGCAAAAATAATAGGACAATATATATGTGGAATCACTCCCTCACCACTTACAAAACAAGTTCTTTCTCTCCCTGAAAAGAGCAAGAACCGGGGCTGCAATTTGTAGTGGAAGAGTGATTGTAACAGCGACGATGGTGCAACAACTCACGGTGCATTTTTAGTGGAGCTTGGTGGGGTAATATGTAAGTGGAATGCGCTGAAAATGTAGTGATGCAAAACCGAATAATAATCCAAGAACACAAGTCTAAGTTGCTGAATATAAAGGCAAAGATGCACAAAGAAAGGAACAAGATGTAGGAAGTGGATAGATGAACACCAATTGCACCAAACGAAACTTGTTGCTGCCCAAACCCCTTTTTGGTGTGCTGAACACAATTCTCTTTTATTTCTATTCTTTCCCTTTTTTTGAACAAGAACTCGTTGTTTTCAGTCCTTCTTTTGACCAATATACATCTTTTCTTTTAACATTTGTGACAACACAGCACAACTTTCAACTGAGGGGGCGCACAAGGATCAACCAAGATGGATGGTGTAGCACAAAAACAAGAAACTCGGGAGGGGAATATGTGGCGGGTAGAAAACAAGGGTGGGATGGGTGGGTATTTTTTTGTTTATATATATGCAGCAAGCAATGTCGATCAGATCAAGGATGGGATGGAACAAAGATAACAGCTAGAACGATGAGGGGAAAAAAATTAATTCAGCAACTAGACAAATCTTAAAGGATTAAAACTCGATAAAGAAAACTACAAAATCAGTAGCACGTGTGAATTTGGGCTGTAGGTTTCTTTTTGGCTATTAGTGGACAGTAGGTATATAAAATCTATCCTACCAAAAACAAGAACAATCCTACTGAGGAAACGGAGGCTCTGATACCAGATGATGTGCACACGCCTAGGCAGCACGTGTAGCAAGTTGTTGTGGCCCGATCTTCTCGTAGGATCTGCGAACTTGATAAATTGTCGCTGCGTGACCTGGTGAAGAGGCAGCGCACCGCGAGGCTGTCCACGCGATGAACTACCGAGACAATCACCCTTCCACGTATCGACAAAACAGCCCACGCAATCACGCCCTATAGACGTGAAGGCACGAACTGGGTGAACCGCAGTTCGGCGTTCTACAACTCCCTCAGGAATCGAAAGAACAAATGTTGCAAGCCTCTCAAGACTCACGCATAAACAAAACTCCACGAGTTTGTGTATTCTGAATTCAATAAAAATAAGATCTGTCTTTTCATTGTCTAGTACAAGATATATATAGAGATAGGGGCGTTCAGCTTTGAGTAAATGGCTGCATGCACATGCTCTAATGGATTTCGTGGCTGGTTCGCGCGTCTTTTCAGCTTCTGGCAGCAGTTACTAAAATGAGTATAACTCCTTATTAAGACATCGAAATAATGGACCGTTTGATGGGCTGGAAAGTAGACTTGAAGACGCTTCCATCCACTTATAGAACACCATCTAACTCCTTGTATTCTGTCCGTAGTGATGCTTGGAATTCGTACCATGTGCAGTCATCTAGCTTCTGGTTGCATTCCCATGCTAAGGTGACGAACCACCATTTTATTCATGCACACCATAGGCATCTTGGTTCAGATGTCCAGAGGCTTGAAACCATCTTGATCCCATGCTGGTTCATACACTCCATCATTCCTAAGGACATTGAAACAAGAACTCAAAATCATAAGCTCATTCAACATAGACTGATTATTAAACATAAGGTTAGCGTTCACCTGAGAATGAATTTCCTTCTGCAATTGTTTAGCTCTACTCCTTGTAATTGTACCAGCTATCTCAAGTGGAGTTTCATTTGAAGATGAGTGAATGCTAGGTATGTCCTCATTACAGAGGGGGGGGTGAATGGGCACCTAAAAAATTCTTCCAAATCAATGACCTAATCCCAACACCCAAAGCACCTTGACAAACAAATAACAACAGCAAAGCAACTCACAGGAACTAAAGTTGTCTAGCCTAAAAATGACCGGTGTCCTAAATAAATGATATTTAAAACTAAACTAAACTAAATAAAATAACTGCAGTAAATAAAAATGTGTTCTAAAAATATTTAATGGCATAGGGAAAAATACCTAAATATATCAATAATAATTTAGATTGCAGTCTAAAAATAAAACACTAATCAAATGAATAAATCCTAGATTATTTAGAAATAAAAATGATATATTGCACGTAAATTAGAATAAAAAAACATTGCTGCGACCAATTTAATTTTTTTCCTTTTATACGAGCAGACTAAAAATATTTAAATAAATAATATGCGAGTACTAATAAGATTTTAGCAGATAAAAAAATGACCTATGAAATTACTAACCAAATTTGCATGCTAATTAAAAATAGATAATTATTGATTTAGTTAATTCCACTGAAAAATAGTAGATTAGATCAAAAAACTTACCTGCATTTGATGTTGCTTGATCTCCATCTCGGTAAGCGTCGCCGGCTTCACACGTCGGTCACCGCGCTGGACAAACTGCACAAGCTGCTGCTACTCGCGCGCCTCGTCCAGAAAACCTGACGCAACCGCAGCCGGTCAACTCTCAGGCTTAGCCCATAGCTTCCGCAACGCAACTTTGATCTGCCGCCCACTGTAATGCAATTCCTACAGCCCTCGGCTGTTGTGCCGCTGCTCTGTGCCCTGCGCGCCGCATGAGAACTAAAAGCCTAGAACCCCTTGGCTGCTGCGCACTTGGCGCTGAGTCGTGGACTGCGGGGCACGAAAAAAAACTGGCGCTGCTGCTTCTTCGCGCCAAAGAAAACGTGCCTTGTCCAGCTGCAGCTTGCGGCGCGACCAACACGCCGATCGTCGCTCCCGAGACGGCGGCTGCTCGCGTGCTGCCTGCAGCAGCTAGCGCTAGGCTAGCGCTGCGCGGCTAGCGCTGCTATGGAAATCTTGAACGCCGCACGCAATGACTGTTGTGGCTTCACGCGCGGAGCCGCGACGGGTGGAAGGAGAACGACAACGCCAGTGAAAAAATAGGAGATCAAAACTGACGGTGTTCTATAGATTAGTCTCGGGAAAAATAACAGTTGCCACCCTAGGTGGTTGGGGCCTATTTATAGGCAACCCACTAATAAAGGAAAAGACTAATTTACCCCTAGGGTAAATTACACTAACTCATAAAAATAAAATTCGAAATTACTAAAATACCCTTAGAATATTCAACTGACCTGAATAACAAATATTGTGGACTTAAATACTGAATATTAAAATCCTAAATAAAGATAATCATTGGTTGTCAGTTTTGCGCCAAAACTGACAAAGCGTCCACCGTCTTCGCATCGGGTACCCGGATTGGACCGACCCGATCTCGCAGCTTCCTCACCCCGGCAATCGCTCAACGCCCATGTACCTGAGTCAAACCCGGTCAATAGACTAGTGGATCCTCTGCCGCTCCTAGCCCATGTACTCAGATTAGGCCAACCTGACTCCACGGCTCCTCTGCCTGGCTATCGCTCGCTGCCCGTGTACCTGAGTCACACGCGCCCCAGACACGGCAGGTCTTCATGTCCCCTCTTTGACTTCCGTTGACAATCACTCATCACATCTGGAGCCATAAGACCCATGCTCTTCAACATGGTTCCTCAATGTCCCCCTTGATGAGTGCATTGTCCACACCCTCTTCAGCAATTCTTCAGAACCTGCAAAACATGTGGAAACACGAAAATAGAAACAAAAACAAAAGAAAATAGAAAGAAGAAAATAAAAGTTTAACCGTAATGACCAAAAGCCAAACAAAAGCAAGAAAACGGTCATTATGGTTAACCAAAAATAAAGACTCAAACAAGTGCAATCTCAGAACTATCAACAAGGATATCTAAAGAGTAAAGGCAAAAGAGACTGAAAACTCCCATGAAATAAATCCCAGAGAAAGACAAAAACTCCCCCTAAACTTTTTTTAAAAAAATCGAGTAACCCAAAATTTCTCCCCTTTGTTGACAATTGAACTCATCATGTGAGACTAAGTGCACTCTAAAAAGACAGACACAAACTCCCCCTGAAATGCAGCTCCCCCTCAAAATACGCCTTGAATGCAAATGGCGTGGAGGTGGAGTGTAAAAAGCATGCTTCTTAGATATGATTGACTGCAATCACAACATCTAATAGGTATAGCAAAAGATGTACTGTCTAAGATACATGACATGATCAGTGCAACAGATGATATCTAAAGAGAGTCATTAGCATGCATTTTTCAATTTTTGCAAACAAAAGCATCACCACATTTTCTAGTTGACAAGAAAAGTAAAGCATGAGATGTAAAAGCTAACTGATATCTACCAAGATAAGCATTGTCCAGAACAAAGTGCTTAAGCAAACTTGTCATCTTTTTAGATTTTCAAACTTTTTCTTTTCCTTTTTCATTTCTGCGAGGGGTTATTTGCATGTCAACCTTACGCTAACCGACTTAGTCAAGCCTAGGCCAGAACTGGACCATTAGAAGCTTAAGACATTGGTCTTGGCATATATTACACCGTCCTAGTTCATACCAAAGTGCTATGGTAAGCAGTCCAGAACAATGCAATGCGACAAAGCAAACCCACCTGGATCTTTTCAAATAAGCATAAAAAGGTATGGGTTTTTCATTTTTCTGAATTTTTATCATTTTTATAGCACATTTTTCATGTTTAAAACATATAGATGTCCAAGTTGCATATCTGCATCTAAGTAAGGAACTAGATACCAGGCATGTAAAAGATAGCAAAAGCACTCAGCCTACACATGCTAGTTACCAGAAGCAATGGTGATCATTTTTCAATTTTAAAGCATAAAAGATATGCATATGACAAATATCAGACATATCATGTGAACTAAAATAGAACATGATCATCGACAAGTAATCAAAAGCATATACTAGCTAGAGAAAGTAAAGCAGATCAATCATATAACAGAAGCAAGGTCAAAATGTGATATATGATTATGCATGATATAAACTCACACAAACAGACTCAACAAAAAAGTAAAGAAGAAAGAAAAACTGACTCAAAATATCCTAAAAAGGATACACGACTCCCAAATCCCCTCTCAAACGCTCAAAAGTAGATTGATCTAGGGGTTTGGTAAAAATGTCAGTCAACTGCTGATGGGTATCAACATGAACAAGATCAATGACCCCTTTCTCATATTGATCCCTCAGAAAGTGAAAACGCACATAAATATGTTTGGTTTTTGAATGATGACATGGGTTTTTCCATACACTAATTGCACTGGTGCTAACACAAAACAAAGGAACTCTAGAAAGGAAGAACAACCCAAAATCCCGCAAAGTAGAAATCATCCAAACCAACTGTGAGCAGCAACTAGCAGCAGCTACATATTCAGCCTAAGTAGTAGAAAGCGCAACTCCTGATTGTTTTCGAGAAGACCAAGATACAAGTGAAGAACCAAGAAGCTGGCAAGTACCGGAAGTCGACTTGTGATCTAGCCTGCACCTACCGAAATCAGCGTCCGAAAACCAGATAAATCAAGAGACGATGAAACAGAATTGTAAAGACCTAGATCAGGAGCATAAGTAAGGTACCTAAAAATACGCTTGACAGCCTGCCGGTGAGATGCGCGTGGTGAAGACTAAAAACGCGTGCACAAACCCACGACAAAGTGAATGTCCGTTCTCATAGCAGTCAAGTATAGCAGCGATCCGATCATCCCTCGATACTCTCTTGTTGACCTTGACGCCATTCTCGTCCTTGTCTAGGCCGCCAGATGTACCCATTGGGGTCATCTGAGGCTTTAGCTCTCCACCAAAGTCAACCTTATTCAGCATGTCCCGTGTGTACTTGCCCTGGTGGATGAAGATGTCGTCCTTGGTCTGCTTGATCTGGAGTCCTAAGAAGTACTTGAGCTCACCCATGAGACTCATCTCAAACTCGCTGAGCATATGCTCAGAAAACTTGGACACAAACTCATTTGTAGAACCACCAAAATAATATCGTCCACGTAAATCTGAGAAACCAATAAGTCTGAGCCAACTCTGAGCAAGAAAAGAGTTTTGTCCACAGAACCCATTACAAAACCGTTCCGCAAGAAAAACTGCTTTAGGTGATCATACCAAACCCTGGGGGCTTGCTTTAGACCATATAAAGCCTTCTGCAACTTGAAAACATGTCGAGGAAACTTAGGGTTCTCAAAACCAGGGGGCTGCTTAACATAGACCTCCTCCTCTATATACCCGTTCAGAAAGGAACTCTTGTCATCCATTTGAAAAAGCTTGAAACCTTTAGAAGCAGCAAAGGCCAAAAGAATATGAATGGACTCAAGATGGGCAAAAGGGGCAAAGTTCTCAAAATCAATACCTTCTTTCTAGCAGAAACCCTATGCAACTAGTCGAGCCTTGTTGCGCACCACAACCCCATATTCACCTTGTTTGTTCTTAAACACCGACTTGGTGCCTATGGTGTTGCATCCAGGTGGTAGCTCAACCAGTGTCCAAACCCGATTGCGAACAAAGTTTTCAAGCTCTTCTTGCATGGCGTTTATCCAATTTGAATCAGAAAGAGCATGAGAAACGTCTCTGGGCTCAAAAGTGGCAACAAACACAGACTCACTAAACATAGCAAGAGAACCAACTGAAGAACGTAAGGATCTCTCAGTAAGATCACCGATGATGAGCTCCGAGGGGTGATCACGCTGAACTACTCGGGATCCTAGGTGATCTGAAGTCACCTCACCGGAGTAAGCAACTAGCACCTCTAGACTTGGCTAAGAAGTCACCTCACCGGAGTCAGCAACTGGCACCTCTGGACTCGGCTGAGAAGGCTCGATCGGAGTAGAGGGAGTGATCAGAGGTCCGTCTTCATCGTCAGTCGAAGTCTCAAAAGGTGTGGGGTCTGTAGGCTGTGTAGGGGGGCCACCCTCATCAACAGCAGGAGTGTCATCATCTTCCTCGAAGATGGACTCTCCAAGCTCATCATCTCCAGAAAGCTCAAAAGAAGGAGTCAGCGAAGGCATGGACTCATCAAAAGACACCTCACAAGTCTCGACAAGCAGCTGAGAATATAGGTTCCAAACATGAAAGCCTCGAGAATGCAAAGCATAACCAAGAAAGACAACATCCCAACAACAAGACTCAAACTTTTCCAAATGCCCTCTCTTCTTGAACACAAAGCACTTGCATCCAAACGCTCGCAAGTGACTTACCTTAGGCTGTCTGCCAAAACATAACTCATATGACGTCTTACCTAAGTAAGCTCTAAGAAAAATGCAGTTGGCTAGATAGCAAGCTATGTTCATGGCTTCAGCCCAAAAGTGCCTAGGAGTCCTATGCTCATCGAGCGTCATCCTGGCCATCTCTACTATGGTGTGGTTCTTTCATTCCACAACGCCGTTCTGTGGGGAGTATAAGGGGCAGAGAACTGATGATCAAGACCCTAATCACTATAGAAGCTGACGAACTAAGAGTTCTTAAACTCAGAGCCATTGTCCGAACGAATTGCTCGCATCTGACCATTGTTCTCATTTTTCAGCTTCAAAATCAGGTCAAGAACAAACTAAAAAGCCTCATCCTTATACTCTATAAAGTAAACCCATGAGAATCGAGAAAAATCGTCAACTATCACAAGCACGTACCACTTCCCACTGACTGAGCGTACTCGAGCTAGACCAACTGTATCCATGTGTAATAGCTCTCTCGGGTACGAAGTCATCACCTGAGTCATAGGTGCGTGAGAAGCGGCAACCATTTTCCCATGACGATAGGGATGACAAACTTGATCCTTCTCCATCTTAAGCTTGGGCAATCCTCGGATAAGGTCCATAGAACTCAATTTGACAAGCAGATCAAAGCTCAAATGGACTAACCTCCTATACCACTTCCAGAGCTCAGAGGAGGATCCAACAACCAGACAGCGAGAAGGGCTACAAGAACTAGAGAAATCGATACGAAAAACCTTACCGAAGGGTAAGATCCGGCAAACCAAAGATCCTCTAGAATCAACAACAGAAGACATGCCCTTCTTAAAGCGAACCTCTAAACCAACCTCAAGAAGTTGCAAAACAGAAATTAAATTAAAATTCAAGTTTCCAACCAAAGCAACATTCTTTGAGGAGAAATAATCAAAGATGTGAATCGACCCAATACCTTGTACCTTCCTATTGTAGCAATTGTGTTAGCTACATCACAGGTTTTGTATGTGTGTATGGTGTGTAAAATGAACCTCGAAGGGTTCTCTCAGAAGGAGAAAAGATTTATACTAGTTCAGACCTCCCATACGGGATAATAGTCCTACGTCCAGTTTATGGTGGATTTGGCATAATATGCCTCGGTGTAGTGTAGTGAGTTCTAGGGTTCTCATGGCCCTGGAGAAGCTAACCTGTTACAAGGGCTTGGCCCTGCTTTTATAGGCACGCAGGCCAAAGGAAAAGACCAAAATGCCCTCTATAAGTCATAGGCTTATAGGGGCAAAAAGGGAAAAAGGAGCTAGCTACTATACAAAGTGCTTTACAGCTTTACAGACGTGTCAGATAAACTTCACTTCTTGACCAGCTAAACGACATACTAGGGGTCGAGGGGCCCCTGGTATGGCTTCTACAATGTAGTAGGGTGCAGATATTTCTAGGTTGGGAGTAGGGGCTGGAGCTCTTCAGGTGGAGGCCGCAAGGAAGGCTTCGAAGTACACTCCGAAGTGGCTTCAAAGTATACTCCAAACTGAACTCCGAACTTTGTTCTCGGAGACTTAGCTTTGAATTTGCTGGAATGGGTCTGGAGACTGGCTCGGAGGAGCTCCGAAAGGAGCTCGAAGGTTAACTCCGAACAGAGCTCGAAGGTTAACTCCAAAGGTAGACCAGAGGATAACTTCGAAACTAGCCTGAGAATTAGCTTCTGGCAAACTTTAAAGAGACCTTGTGGGCTTCGCTCTGGAGGGCTCCGAAGGGGTTCGAAGGCCTCGCTCTAGAGGGCTTCGAAGTGAACCTTGAAAGTTGGAAATGGTTTCTCCAAATAGGAACATGTTCGACAGTGTTGGGCTCCGGGCCGAAGGTTGTCAGAGGCTGACGTCATTTGGCCCCTGTTCAAGGTAAAACTTATTCCCCCAACAGTAGCCCCTCACTTGCAGGCCTTCGGGATGAAGGGGTGCGTGTGCCCTTGGGAAAAATGACAGTAAAAATTGCAACTTCAGAGAAAAACAGGCTTTCGGAGCTTGAACCGAAGGCGGCTTCGAATTGCGCAGGTAATAATTGCCTGCGTCAGCTGTCAGAACGACCTCGGGGAGATCAATTGACTTCGCAATGGCTATAAAACTGACTGTTACAGTGCGCCAGGTCGCTTCAGCTTCGCTGGAGGCCCACCTGTCAGTGGCTTTGGCACGCGAACCATCGGGATTTTTACTGCCTATAAATAGGGGTTTACCGCACATGGCTTCGACACACCTTTCATTTGCTTTCTTCTCAACGCCTTGCATCCTTCGCTTTATTCTCCTCCTTAGCTTCGCGCGAATCCCACTTTGCAAGCTTTAGCGCCCTTCGCGCCGAAGCTCCACAAAAATGTCGAAGAAGGTTGCTTCGAAGGCTGAGAAACCATGTTGAAGAATATGGTTTTGATATTCCAGATGTGATGAGTGATTGTCAACGGAAGTCAATGGAAGGGAGAGACAAAGACCTGCCGAGTCTGAGGCGCATGTGACTCAGGTACACGGGCAGTGAGCGACGGCCGGGCAGACGAGCTGCGGAGTCGGGCTGGCCCAATCCGGGTACATGGTTAGGAGCGGCAGATGATCCACTGGTCTGTTGACTGGGTTTGACTCAGGTACACGGGCGGCGAGCGATTGCCGGGCTGAGGAAGCTGCGGGGTCGGGTCGGCCCAATCCGGGTACCCGGTGCGAAGACGGTGGACGCTTTGTCAGTTTCGGCGTAAAACTGATGATATATGTTTAATTCGTTTTTAGGATATTAATATTTAGTTTTTAAGTTTAGAATATTTTTATTCGTGTCTGTTAATTTCTCTAAGAATATTTTAGTAATTTTCGGAATTTATTTTAGAGTTAGTTTATTTTACCCGAAGGTAAAGTAGTCTTTTCATGTATTAGGATTTGCCTATAAATAGGCCCCTATCCCTTTGGGAATAGTTGACTGTTTCTTTTCAGATCAATCTATAATCAATCTACAGTCCATCAATTTTTCATCGTCGCCGACGAAAGTTTTCCTCGCTCTCGTGGCGTGCGGCTCGGCGTGCGCGCGGCGTCAATCCTGGCAGCAGGCTTTTGCTTGCCGCTTGCTTTTCTCTGTCTGCAAGCTCTGCTTGTTATTTTGTCTTCCAGTTGCAGACTCCAAGGCCGGCCGGTAGACCGTGAGGGCCCCACGAAGCTGTGCATCCCGCAGGCTATGTGTGTTAGGCTCTTTGAGCAACCAGAGTACAAGAAAAAAAAGCATTTTGCTTTCTTCTCGTGAGCAACCAGAGTACAATACACTAGTACAGGAGAAAAGAAGCATTTTGTTTTCTTCTCCAAGTGGTAGTTCATTTCCCTTTCCACGGCAAGGAGATCGCAGTGGCTCGGTTCTTTCTCATGCGCTATGCACTGCCAGGCAAAGCCGGCGGGCCCCACGGATGCTCCACGCGCAGGTAGTTTTTTGTTGTTGTTTGATCTCCTATTTTCCTGTTAGTTTAAATAAATCTATAATTATCTATTACTTAAATATTCACTGCAGATTTATTAGTCATTAGGTAATTTCTGTTAGGTTGTTTTTTTGTGCTATCATATTATTTATTTAAACAATTTATTTTGCTCGTATAAAATATATATATATATAGTTATTAGTTGCAGTAATAATTTTTATTCTAGACTTACATGCATTAATTTAGGTTTACTTCTGAATTAATTTTTGATTGATCCATGTTTTATTTATTTCATTAGTATTTTATTTATACACTGAAATATAAATATTTTGTGATTGTTTTCTAGGTGTTTTTATTTACTACAGTATTTTTATTTAGATTACTTTTTAATATCATTTTAATTAGGACACCTATCATTTTTAAGCTAGATAACTTTAATTCCTGAAATTTGCTTTGCAAATATTATTTGTCTGGTTAAGTTCTTTTAGGTGGTGGGATTAAAATATAGTTTAGCAAGAAATTTTTAGGCGCCCATTCACCCCCCTCTGGTCGCTACTTTCGGTCATACAAGTGGTATCAGAGCGTTGGTTAGGTTTTTTCTAATATCTTAACCGATTCAAAACCTAGGTAGTGACCATGACGTCTTCTGGTAAAATCCCATCCCTAGAAGCTTTTGGCTACACTTATTGGAAGACTCGCATGCGAGCATACCTTATGAGCCAGATCTCGGACATATGGGAGATATGTGTTCATCCTAGTTTCACCATAACGACTATTGCTACGGATATTGCTGCTGATGTAATTACCCAGCATCAAAATAATAGTAAGGCGGTGAACATTTTATTTTCTGGTCTAGGTCCTAGTGAGTTTGAGCGTGTTAGCCATCTCACCACTGCTCGTGAGATCTGAGCTACCCTCCAGGCACACCATGAGGGGACAGCTCAGGTCAAGGCTAGACTATATCAGACCTACCGGTGTGAGTATGAAAATTTCTCACAAAAGCCGGGTGAGACTATTGAGGATGTGTTTGGTCGTTTTCAATCAATCATTAACAAGCTTCGTGTTAACAAGGCCGAGGGTGATCAGCTGGTCTCAGATCATGAACAGGCGCTTAAGGTACTCCATACCTTGGACCCTAAGATCTGGGAGATCAAGGTATCCTCTATTGTTGAGAGCACATCATATGATACCTTGACCATCGCAGAGCTTTTTAGTAAGCTCAAGGCCTCAGAGGTCGATATCTAGTTGAGATCAAATCTCACAGATTCTAGCTCAAAGACTCTGGCGCTTGCGACACCGTCGGCTGATCCTAATGCCATGAGTTGTACTGCCTTTTCCTTGATGTCTATCTCCGAGGAACAACTTGATACTCTAGGAGATGATGATCTGTGCTTGTTTAACAACCGGGTGCGACGTGTTTATGATAAGCGAATGTTTAAGAGACAAAGCACAAAATCTGGATGCTTTGAGTGTGGTGATCCAGGTCATTTTATCGCCGACTGTCCCAAGCAGAAAAATTACAAGAAGGGAACCGGCGGCAACTCCTACAACTCCGGCAAGCACGACAACTCCACAAAGGGAAAGCCCAAGACAAGGTTCTTTCGAAAGGCTCTAAAAGATTACAGGCGTGAGAACAAGAAGCGAGACGAGACCTTCTTCGCCGAGATGGAGAAAAGATACTCCAAGAGATCCTTGTCTTCCTCATCGTCTTCAAGTTCAAGTGATGAAGAGATCATGATCAGGAAGGGGAAGGACAGAGACAATCCGGTGGGCCTCTGTTTCATGGGCTTCGGGGACAAGCCGAAGAGACGCTCACGTGACAGCCGAAGACCCCCCGAGAGCTTCTGCTCAATAGCTCTTGGGGAGAAGAAAGAAAAGGACTCCTCAGACGACTCCGACGACGACGACGATGAGAATGCATCTTCCTATGAACAAGAAGTTGTTAATTTACTAGAACAGAACAGTCAGGAGTTGAATTATAGGGAGAAACTGCTTAGAGGGGCTAAGAAGAGGATAGATGAGCTTGAGAGTGAGCTTGCCACAGCAAATGGCAAGATTGAGAGTCTGTCTTCTTCCCCTTGCCTGGGTGATAGTGGTGAGTGCCCTAACTGTGAGGTGCTGTTGTGTGACCTGACGACTCTTAAGTCCAGGTACACAGAGAGAGTAGATGAGAGAGACGCATTGGCCACTGAGCTTGAAAGCGCTCTGCAGGAGCTAAAAGATGCTCATGCCACTGTTGTCGCACCTTGTGTAGACTGCCTATCTCATTTAGCTAGTATAACTGAGCTGAGAGCCAAGAGTGATGAGCAGTTGAGCGAGTTAGCTGGAGTGAGAGGTGAGTTGGAGCAGACTAAGCTAGAGCTTGAGACCTTGTCAGTTCCATCCACTGTTTGTGAGAACTGCTTATCCATTAGAATGGAATTGATCAAGCTAAAAGCTGAGAAGTCTGTCGAAGTTGATAAAAAGTGTGAGATCTGTTTGTCTCAGATGGAGGTGTTAACTACTTTGAGAGAGGAGCTAGCTGATGTTCAGAATGAGAACTTTTACCTCCGTCAGATTCTGAGTTGGATTAGTGCTAGAGAGCCACAGCTTGGCATGATGATCCAACAGTTCAAGAGACAGGATGGTTTTGGGGTAGGGTACACATATACCAAGGCTGATTTTGAGAGCTCCATTAGCCGTGCAGTGGAGTGGAGTAAGATGACTCCCGAACAGAGATATCCCAAGACTCACTCCACTGAGTCCTTTAAGGATAGTCAGCCCAAGGATGGAGTGATCCAAGAACAACCTAAAGCTCCACCTAAGAAGTAGATCTGGATTCCTAAGCCTAAAACTCTTCACACTTCTCTTGATTCCTTACCCGGACCTTCTCACACCAAAGATGCTACACCTAACACCACCAAGCCTAAGAATCCTAAGCCACAACAACATCCCAAGAAGCCTATATATCACTGTGAGTTTTGTTAGAGAGACGGGCATCTTGAGGAGTTTTGCTTCAGGAGGAAGCGGGTTGAGCGAGCAGAGAGAGCTCGAGGTGGGCAGGAGCAGTTCTACCAGCAGGGTGGTAGACATAGAGTCCCTCGACGTAGAGAGAGGCTAGAGGCCAGGCCACGTCGTGTAGGTGGTGGTAGAGGAGACAGTTTTCATGATCGTGCTCCGGAGGGTGGTTTTCGTTCCGGCATAGTTCCAGATCATTATAGATACGGTGTTGGACCTCGTGACCGTGATTTTAGGCAGAACAGAGGACCATGCTTCAGTCCAGACTCATATGATTCCTTTTGTTTTCCTACATACACGCAGATGGCTCGACGTTGGTTAAACACTTTTACTAAACCTGGCATTGGACCGTTTGGTCCCACTCATGATTATTGATCGTGTTTTTGGGAGCTGTGTATCTTTTTAGGATATTTTGAGTCAGCTTTTCATTGGTATCAGTTTTTTTTCTTCTTTACTTTTTATTGAGTCTTTTTGTGTGCGTTCGTATCATGCATAATCATCAATCACATTTTGAGCTTGCTTCTGCTATATGATTAATCTACTTTACTTTCTCTAGCTAGTATATGTTTTTGATTACCTGTCGATGATCATGTTCTGTTGAAGTTCACATGATATATCTGATATTTGTCATATGCATGGCTTTTATGCTTTAAAATTGAAAAATGATCATCATTGCTTCTGGTAACTAGCATGTGTAGGCTGAATGCTTTCGCTATCTTTTACATGCCTTGTAGCTAGATCCTTACTTAGATGCAGATACGCAACTTGGACATCTATATGCTTTAAATATGAAAAATGTGCTATAAAAATGATAAAAATTCAGAAAAATAAAAATTTATGCATTTTTTTATGATTATCAGAAAAGATCCAGGTGGGTTTGCTTTTGTTGCATTGCATTGTTCTGGACTGCTTACCATAGCACTTTGGTATGAACTAGGAAGATGTAATGTATGCCAAGACCAATGTCTTAAGCTTCTGATGGTCCAGTTCTGGCCTAGGCTTGACTTGGTCGGTTAGCATAAGGTTTGACATGCAAATAACCCCTGGCAGAAATGAAAAATATAAGGAAAAAAGTCTGAAAAATTTAAAAAGATGACAAGTTTGCTGAAGCACTTTGTTTTGGACAATGCTTATCTTGGTAGATATTAGTTAGCTTTTGCATCTCATGCTTTACTTTGCTTGTCAACTAGAAAATGTGGTGATGTTTTTTGTTTGCAAAAATCGAAAAATGAGTGCTAATGACTTTATTTAGATATCATCTGTTGCACTGATCATGTCATGTATCTTAGACAATATATCTTTTGCTATATCTGTTAGATGTTGTAATTGCAGTTAATCATATCTAAGAAGCATGCTTTTTACACTCCACCTGCACCCCATCTGCATTCATAGCATATTTTGAGGGGGAGCTGCATTTCAGGGGGAGTTTGTGTTTATGTTTCTTTAAGTGCATTTAGTCTCACTTGATGAGTCCAATTGTCAACAAGGGGGAGAAATTTTGGAGTTTACTTTTTAGTTTCCTTGTTGATAATTCTGAGATTTGCACTTATTTTTGAGTCTTTATTTTTGGTTAACTATAATGACCGTCTTTTCGTGCTTCTGTTTGGCTTTTGGTCATTAGGGTTAAACTTTTATTTCCTTTCTTCTATTTTCTTTTGTATTTGTTTTTTCTGTTTCCACATGTTTTGCAGGTTTTGGAGATGAGCTGAAAAGGGTGTTGACAATGCACTCATCAAGGGGGAGATGGAGAAACCATGTTGAAGAATATGGTTTTGATATTCCAGATGTGATGAGTGATTGTCAATGGAAGTCAATGGAAGGGAGAGACGAAGACCTGCCGAGTCTGAGGTGCATGTGACTCAGGTACACGGGCACTGAGCGACGGCCGGGCAGACGAGCTGCGGAGTCGGGCTGGCCCAATCTGGGTACATGGCTAGGAGCGGCAGATGATCCACTGGTCTGTTGACTGGGTTTGACTCAGGTACACGGGCGGCAAGCGATTGCCGAGCTGAGGAAGCTGCGGGGTTGGGTCGGCCCAATCCGGGTACCCAGTGCGAAGACGGTGGACGCTTTGTCAGTTTCGGCGTAAAACTGATGATATATGTTTAATTCATTTTTAGGATATTAATATTTAGTTTTTAAGTTTAGAATATTTTTATTCGTGTCAGTTAATTTCTCTAAGAATATTTTAGTAATTTTCGGAATTTATTTTAGAGTTAGTTTATTTTACCCGAGGGTAAAGTAGTCTTTTCATGTATTATGATTTGCCTATAAATAGGCCACTATCCCTTTGGAGATAGTTGACTGTTACTTTTCAGATCAATCTATAATCAATCTACAGTCCATCAATTTTCATCGTCACCGATGAAAGTTTTCCTCGCTCTCGTGGCGTGCGGCTCGGCGTGCGCACGGCGTCAATCCTGGCAGCACGCTTTTGCTTGCCGCTTGCTTTTCTCTGGCTGCAAGCTCTGCTTGTTATTTTGTCTTCCAGTTGCAGACTCCAAGGCCGGCCAGCAGACCGTGAGGGCCCCACGAAGCTGTGCATCCCACAGGCTATGTGTGTTAGGCTCTGTGAGCAACCAGAGTACAAGAAAAAAAAGCATTTTGCTTTCTTCTCGTGAGCAACCAGAGTACAGTACACTAGTACAGGAGAAAAGAAGCATTTTGCTTTCTTCTCCAAGCGGTAGTTCATTTCGCTTTCCACGGCAAGTAGATCGTGGTGGCTCGGTTCTTTCTCATGCGCTATGCACTGCCAGGCAAAGCTGGCGGGCCCCACGGATGCTCCACGCGCAGGTAGTTTTTTTTGTTGTTTGATCTCCTATTTTCCTATTAGTTTAAATAAATCTATAATTATCTATTACTTAAATATTCACTGCAGATTTATTAGTCATTAGGTAATTTCTGTTAGGTTGTTTTTTTGTGCTATCATATTATTTATTTAAACAATTTATTTTGCTCGTATAAAAAATATATATATACATAGTTATTAGTTGCAGTAATAATTTTTATTCTAGACTTACATGCATTAATTTAGGTTTACTTCTGAATTAATTTTTGATTGATCCATGTTTTATTTATTTCATTAGTATTTTATTTATACACTGAAATATAAATATTTTGTGATTGTTTTCTAGGTGTTTTTATTTACTACAGTATTTTTATTTAGATTACTTTTTAATATCATTTTAATTAGGACACCGATCATTTTTAAGCTAGACAACTTTAATTCTTGAAATTTGCTTTGCAAATATTATTTGTCTGGTTAAGTTCTTTTAGGTGGTGGGATTAAAATATAGTTTAGCAAGAAATTTTTAGGCGCCCATTCACCCCCCTCTGGTCGCTACTTTCGGTCCTACAAAGGCTTTGGCCTTGGGCTCGAGCTCAAGCTCCGCCCAAGCGCAGGCAGCGGCAGCAGCGGCAGCGAAGCCTGCAGCGAGGCGGTTGGGGCCGAAGGATCTTCGGTCACAATCTGACAAGTTCGAGCAAACATTGGAGATGAGGGCCTCGATCTCGACAGAGGAGTCTGTTCGAATGGCCTGCGCAGGGAAGATCTCGTCGAAGATTTAACTTTGAGTGCCGGTGAAGTCGGAGGCTATACCGAGGCCTCGGGCTGACGAAGTGGTGCTGTTCGAGGCCTTCTTCGAAGCCGGCCTCGGATTGCCAGCCGCGGCGATGCTGAGAGAAGTTCTGAAGGCTTACAACCTCGAGCTTCGTCTACTCTCGCCCAACGCTGTGGCGACGCTTGCCGTGTTTGAATGGGCCATGAGGGCCGAAGGCTGCGAGGGCCGCGCCGACGTCTTCGTTGCTCTTCACGATGCCAACTGCCAACCGAAGCCGAGAGAGGGTGCAGACCACGTCAAGAGGGCTTTGGCCTTTAGAAGCGCCAACTTCTAGCTTCAGAGGGAGTACCAAGATGCCTTCCCAGCTAGGGCCGCCAACAGCAAATGGTAGTCGAGGTGGGATGAAGAGTGGTTCTATGCCTCCGTCGGAGCGAACTCTCCCCTTCGGAGTACCAATGCACTTATCTCTTACTGGCGCGAAGGCGTGGTGAAGACCAGCCCCGGCACCCTTTGCTTGAGGATCTCGCTCCTTCGGAAGGTGGCCGCGATGATGAGCATGAGGAACCTCACGGAGGAGTTCATCACCCTCTGGCTCAGTCCCCTTGCGCGCTCTTGGCCGAAGGGCCTTTGCCAACCTTCGGGCCGAGGGGGCCTAGACGAAGTGGCAACAGAATGCCTTGGTAAGATTTCGAAGCCTTTCCACTTTCATACTTCGCTAAAAAACATTACTCTGACTTGGAATCTTGATGAAGCCACTCTTGAAGTGAGGACTCTAGAGGAGGCCATCATGGTGGCAGAGCGTGTTGTCGGGGCCCCGACACCTGAGGAGCATGCCCAACGGCTTGCTCTAGTGGGGACCTGGGAGCACTAGAACAGGGTGTGGTCCCTGCTCGGCTTCGAGGAGGTCCAGGCTCTGCTAGACTTCTCCCACCGTGTACCTTCGACAACCGGCTCAAAGAGGAAAAGGGGGGACGACGACGAGCCCGAAGCTTCGAGGGTTCGGTCAGAGGTCCGGAGGAGGCAACGGTCACGAACCCTCAAACAGAAGTGGAGCCAGCAAGGGCTCATGAAACAGCTACCGAGGTGGTAGCAAAGACCTCGACGGCGACGACTTCGGGCGCGGAGGTCGAAGCGCCAGCTTCACAGCAAAAGGATCGGGGGGCACACATTGACCCCTATACCTTCGAAGACATCTTCGACGAAGGTAAACACTTTAAACATACTTCTCTTTTATATGTGGATATTGACTTGAACTTTTTTGTAGAAGATGATGCCGGTGCGAGGCCCACCGCACCGAAGCCAGCGGAGGCCTCCGGTAGCAGCAGCAGCAGCGGCAGCAGCTCGGAGTTCGACAGTTCCTTGTCTGAAGAAGACGGTGGCAACGGTCGTGACGAAGGGGTCCCTCGAGACGATGAACATGTCGAGGTGGTGGACCGAAGCCCAACTCCGCTGAAGCCTGTGCAGGAGGTTGAGGTGGAGGAAAATGTCCGGCCTCTGCTGCCGAAGGGGTCGTGATGGAGGCGGCCATCCACGACATCCGCGAGGGCTGCACAGCTGTGGAGGAAGGAGGCTTGGTGGCTCAACTCAGCCACTCGAGCCCCATGGACCTCTTTATCAACGCAAACGAAGCCCTCATCTAGGTGAGCGAAGTCCTATGCAGCCTTCGAGTCGTACTTTGGTCTTCGATCAACACTTGTGATTTTCTTGAACTCTTTTAGGCCTTCGCACTAAACACTGCAACGTCAACCTCTGCGGACAAGCGGATGACGCGCTTGGCGGAGGAGAGGGATGCCCTCTGATGCGAAGTCTCGGTGGAAACCGAGAAGCGAAGGTGGGCCGAAACCTCAGCCGAGGCGACGAGGGCCGAGGCCGACAAGGCCAGGGAAGCCTTGGCGTCGGAGACCGACAGGCTCCGAGCAGAGCTTCAAGCTACAAAGGATGCCGGAGCCCAGCTGGCGGAGGAGAACTCCAAGCTTCACCAAGCTAGCCACTGCCTTCAAGACTTCGTCGTTGCAAATGTTGACGAAGCCACTCTGAGCCTGACCGACGTCCTAGAACAAATAGGGACCGAGTGTCGCGCTCCAGATTTCGGTAGTCAGGATCAAATTGGGGACCGCGTCGACTTTTTGAAGGTGGTGGCTGCGACGGCGGAGCAATCTTTGAAGGGCTTCGCCTTGATGGCCGGCCGAGTGGCGGGTCAAGGGGTGTTGCAAATGCTTCACGGCGCGGGGTGCAACCACCTCGAAGCAGCGACCTCGGCGACTCTGGTGGCCTTCGAAGGCCAACACTTGGTGACACCTCCGGCAGACGTCCACGGAGCCTGGCGCCGTCTTCAGGAGCCTTGGAAGGCCCAAGGCTACGAAGCAGTCCTCGAACTCTAGAAGGCCATACGACTTCGCTGAGCCAGGGCACATGCCTCGCCAGCTCAGCCTTCGACGTCGGCACCTCCGCCTCCGAAGGTGTAGATCTCCTTAGGCTCTTTGTAATTCTTAGCTGTAGGCTTGTAAAAACTTATCAGTTTATTAATATAAATACGGGGGTACTTTATACCTACCCAAGCTCATCCTTCGAATGTTGACCTCGAAGTACTTGAGGACTCTAAAGAACTTCGCCAATTATGGGTGGTCCTCAAGGTAGCTAGGTCCGAAGGCCCCCCTCGGTTTAAACTTCCGAGGGGGCCAAATGGCGAAGCCATCCCTGAAGTAGCCCAGGAGCTGCTGGCTATCATGAAGATGGAGCCCCTTCGGAGTTCTTCCTCCTTGCCAGATTTAAGCTGCTTCACAGTAGACTCACGTAGCGAGGGGGTACAGCCTTCGTGGACGGCCTTAGCAGGTGATGAAGCCTTAGACTTCTCTACCTTCGACACGTCACTGCCTGCCTCACAGACTTGGACAAACCTGCAAAGTGGAAGACAAGGTCTGCGGGCTTCAGGGCGCGGATGAACCGGACGTGGGAGAGCAGGCTCCGACGAGGCTTCGTCCAGCCGAGGGGGCTCTGGCCGAAAGAAGGGCAAGCGAGGGTTGGGGCCTCGAGCTCGCTTTTTCTTAGGCTTAGACACAGACTACTCATAATTTTGTTTTCGAAGTATATTTGTAATACACTTCTCAATTACCATTCAATGAATGAGATTTGTTGTATTTGCATACTTCGTCTGCATGCTTCACATGGTTTGATGGCTTCGAATTTTTTTAGCTTGTCACGCTCGTACTGCGCATTACATTCTCACACTTCGCATACATACTTCCCCCCTTGCTCGTGGCCGCTAGGGACTTAGTCATTGCTGGTGCGGGCAATTAAAAATGTGAAGGGGTCCGCCTTCTTGGCGGTTCAGATGCTTATATCACATCGAGTGAAGGCCTCTTTTGGGCTTCGAATGCATTAATTTGGAGCTAAGTAAGGCTTCAGTGTAGCCAAATTAAGCGAAGCATGCTTCGGCATGCTTGGATTTGGATGTTGTGCGTGAGCGAAGCTCCGAAATGCACTTAAATTTTAAGCGAAGCATGACTTCGAAATGCTTAAATTTTAGATTAGATTTTAACACGGGAAGCAAGGCTTCGAAGCGTGTTTAGATAGCGAAGCAAGGCTTCGAAGCTTGATTCTGTACTGAGAATGGATATTTGGTGTGGATTCAGCGAACCTGTGATTGTGAGCTGCCTTCTCTTTGAGCCACCTTCGACTCTGAATACCGAGAACGGATCTCGGAATTCTGGGATACATCAAGCCAGTGGCCTTCGTATCCCGGACGCATCAGGTCGATGACCTGGAGTCCTTGGACGCATCGAGCCAGTGGCCCGGAGTCCTTTAGCCCACTGCTACGGGCCTAGAGGCGCTGTGTAGCCTTCGGAGGAGTACTCCAGATTTTGTAAAGCGAAGCAAGGCTTCGAATTTTAAATAAGATTGAACAAAGTTTTGCTTTAAAGTCGAAGCAAGGCTTCGATTTTAAGGTGAAGTGGGGCTTCTATTTTATACTAAAATAATTGCAAATTTGTACATCGAAGTTGTACTTCGGACTATGTACATACCTCGCAAGGTGGGTGAAAACTTGCATCGTAGCCCCTGGGGCTTTGGCTGCCTTCGACACGCGATGCGGAGCCCCTTGCCGGAGGATGAGCTCCGAAGCGCGAAGGATGGAGGAAGGCGTAGAAGGCCTTTGAACTACACCCGAAGCCCCTTGCCAGAGGGTGCGCGAAGCAATAAAGTTTCGAAGCTCCCCCCTCAAGCGCACTTCGAATTGCAGACAGTGGCAGAGAACTTAGCTTTTAGGACTAAGGTCCCCACAGACGGCGCCAACTGTTGTAGCAATTGTGTTAGCTACAGCACAGGTTTTGTATGTGTGTATGGTGTGTAAAATGAACCTCGAAGGGTTCTCTCAGAAGGAGAAAAGATTTATATAAGTTCAGACCTCCCCTACGGGAAAATAGTCCTACGTCCAGTTTGTGGTGGATTTGGCATAATATGCCTTAGTGTAGTGTAGTGAGTTTCAGGGTTCTCATGGCCCTGGAGAAGCTAACCTGTTACAAGGGCTTGGCCCTGCTTTTATAGGCACGCAGGCCAAAGGAAAAGACCAAAATGCCCTCTATAAGTCATAGGCTTATAGGGGCAAAAAGGGAAAAAGGAGCTAGCTATTGTACAAAGTGCTTTACAGCTTTATAGACGTGTCAGATAAACGTCACTTCTTGACCAGCTAAACGACATACTAGGGGCAGAGGGGCCCCTGGTATGGCTTCTACACTGTAGCAGGGTGTAGATATTTCTAGGTTCAGAGTAGGGGCCGGAACTCTTCAGGCGGAGGCCGGAAGGAAGGCTTCGAAGTACACTCCGAAGTAGGCTTCGAAGTATACTCCAAACTGAACTCTGAACTGGGTTCTCGGAGAATTAGCTTTGAATTGGCTGGAATGGGTCCGGAGACTGGCTCTGAGGAGCTCTGAAAGGAGCTCGAAGGTTAACTCCGAACAGAGCTTGAAGGTTAACTCCAAAGTTAGCCCGGAGGATAACTTCGAAACTAGCCTGAGACTTAGCTTCTGGCAAACTTTAAAGAGACCTTGGGGGCTTCACTCCGGAGGACTCCGAAGGGGTTCGGAGGCCTCGCTCCAGAGGGCTTCGAAGTGAACCTTGAAACTTGGAAATAGATTCTCTAGATAGGAACATGCTTTGACAGTGTTGGGCTCCAGGCCGAAGGCTGTCGGAGGCAGACGTCATTTGGCCCATGTTCAAGGGAAAACTTATTCCCCCAACACTTCCCTTGACCACTGTTCCCAAAGTGATGTATTCCTTGGAGCTCGGGGGAGAGAGGCTAGAGAACCATCTGCGGTGTCCTGTCATGTGGCGAGAACATCCTGAATCCATGATCCACACGTCCTCCAATCCTCGATCCTGCAAGATCAATGGTCATGAGTGGGAGCAAACGATCCAACACCAGGTTTAGCAAAGGAGCTAAACTAGTGTCGAGCCATTTGCTCGTAAGTAGGAAAGAAGAAGGAATCATATGAGTCTGGACCAAAACGCGGCTCAAAGCGTGGTCCTTGGATCTGACTAAAATCATGACCACGAGGTTCAAAACCATATCCAGAATGGCCTGGAGCTCTGCCAGAGCAAAAACCACCCTCCGGAGCACGTTCATGAAAGTTGTCTCCTCTACCACCACCTACACGACGTGGCCTGGCCTCTAGCCTCTCTCCATGTCGAGGGACTCTCTGTCTACCACCCTGCTGGTAAAACTTCTCCTCCCCACATCGAGCTCTCTATGCTCTCTTAACCCGCTTCCTCCTAAAGCAAAACTCCTCAAGATGCCCGTCTCTCTGACAAAACTCACAGTGATAGGTATGCTTCTTAGGATGTGGTTGAGGCTTGGGATTCTTAGGCTTGGTGGTGTTAGGTGTAGGTTCTTTGGTGTGAGAGGGTCCAGGTAAAGAGTCAAGAGAAGTGTGGAGAGGTTTAGGCTTTGGTACCCAGATTTGCTTCTTGGGTGGAGCTTTAGGTTGTTCTTGGAACACTCCATCCTTGGGTTGACTAACCTGAAAAGACTCAGTGGAGTGAGTCTTGGGATATCTCTATTCAGGAGTCATCTTACTCCACTCCACTTCTCGTCTAATGGCACTCTCAAAATCAGCCTTAGTATAGGTGTAACCTATCCCAAACCCATCCTGCCTCTTGAACTGTAGGATCATCATGCCGAGCTGTGGCTCTCTAGCACTAATCCAACTCAAGATCTGACGGAGGTAAAAGTTCTCGTTCTGAACATCCGCTAGCTCCTCTCTCAAGGAAGCTAGTACCTCCACCTGAGACAAGCAGATCTCACACTCTCTATCAACTTCGACAGACTTCTCAGCTTTTAGGTTGATCAGCTCCAATCTCAGAGACAAGCAGTTCTCACAAACAGTGGGTGGAACTGACAAGGTATCAAGCTCTAGTTTAGTCTGCTCCAACTCAGCTCTCACTGCAGCTAACTCACCCAACTGCTCATCACTCTTGGCTCTCAGCTCAGCTATACTAGCTAAATGGGATGGGCAGTCTACACATGGCACGACGACAGTGGCATGAGCATTTTTCAGCTCTAGCTGAGCGCTTTCAAGCTCAGTGGCCATAGCGTCTCTCTCATCTACTCTCTCTATGTACCTGGACTTCAGAGTCATCAGGTCACACAACAACACCTCACAATTAGGGCACTCACTACTACCACCCAAGCAAGGGGAAGAAGAAAGACTCTCAATCTTGCCATTTGCCTTGGCAAGCTCACTCTCAAAGCTCATCTATCCTCTTTTTAGCCCCTCTAAGCAGTTTCTCCCGATACTTCAACTCCTGACTGTTCTGTTCTAGTAAATTAACAACTTCTTGTTCATAGGAAGATACCTTTTCATCGTCGTCGTCGTCGGAGTTGTCGGAGGAGCCCTTTTCTTGCTTACCCCAAGAGCCATTGAACAGAAGCTCTTGCGGGGTCTTCGGCTGTGACGCGAGCGACTCTTTGGCTTGTCCTCGAAGGCCATGAAGAAGAAGCCTGCCAGATCGTCCCTATCCTTCCCCTTCCTGATCACGATATCTTCATCACTTGAACTTGAAGACGAGGAGGAAGACAAGATCTCTTGGAGTAGCTTTTCTCCATCTCGGCGAAGAAGGCCTTGTCTTTCTTCTTGTTCTCACGCCTGTAGTCCTTCAGAGCCTTTCGAAAGAATCTTTGTTGGTGTAAAAGATTACGCTAACGGGTTTTCAGAGATTAGAAACTAACAAACGAAGTGTTTGTGAAGTGAACTATTTTAAGCCTCCAAATTGGACAATAGCTCGAAGTAATTCGAAGTTGTGTATTAAATAACTAAGTATTTGATCCTCATTACATGGTAAAATGGGGGGTATTTATAAGTAAAAATCTTAAGGAAAAGACCTTTTTACCCCTCAATTACAACCGACATAGTGGAGACTATTCGGTACCCCTAATAGGGTTAAAATGGTAAAAGACTAATTTAATCAGAAAGAAGATAAGTCTTCCATCCTTGCTGGCAGATAAGCTCTCTAAAGATTCAACCTTCGAAGTCATACTCCGAACAGAAGTCTGCATTGATTCTTCGAACGTGATCACGTACTAAACCGGAGTTCATACTGGAACTTCGGTTTAGTAGATTGCCTTTGTCTTATTACTATAGAGACCCTAAGGATGAAGTATTTTCCCTCACCAGTAGCCCCTCGAATACGCTTCTCCGTATGATCTGTAAGGTTAGGAGAGCAGTATACGAAGAAAAATAGTCATGCGTAAGGTTTAATAAAATTTATCAACCTCCGGAATATGCAAAAATTTAGAGCTTCGAATCGATTTCTAAGAGAGTCTTATTCGAACAACTCTGAAATCAATTTCTATGAAGTCGAAAAGACCTTTAGACTCAGAAAAAATAGCCGTTATCTTTTCCCTTTCAAAAGAAGATATAACGCTACGTTGATTTCGTAAGTAGTAACGGTCAAGAAGACGGAACGCCAAGTCTGAACTGTAAAAAATTAGGAGTCCAGGCTATAAATAGAAGACCCAGAAACATCCAAGATACCTTTCTCACCGTCCTCGTGCAATCCGCCGTTTAGCCTCCAAACTTTAGCTCTAATCACCCTATTCTGCTCGATGGCGAAGACAAGCTTCAAGGCTCTCGGGGCGACCTCGGCCCTAGCCAAGCAGCAAGCCATGGCGGCGGCAGCAGCGGTAGCACCTGCGGGGAATCACCAACAAGTCGGCCCCCATGACCTTCTCCCGGCCTCCTCGAAGTACTCTGACCAGTCCTATAAGCTGGGGCAATCCACCTGCAAGAAGAAGACAATTGCAGCAGTAGTTGTGGGGTTAATGTTCGCAAGACCGGGAAAGAGGCCATCCCTTCGCCTCGGCTCGGAGAAGTTGTCGTTTTCGAAGCCTTCTTCGAAGCGGGGTTGGGGCTTCCATTGGTGGACTTTCTGTCGGAGGTACTGGATCTTTTCCACGTTACTCTTCCTCAGCTATCTCCGAATGCGATAGCACGCCTCGCTATCTTCGAGTGTGTGCTGTGAGCCGAAGGCTGCGAAGGGAGAGCAGAAATATTCACAGCACTTCACAAAGCCTCCTGCCAGCCGAAGACTTACCAGGGATCTGGAGGAGAAAAGATTGTAGTGGCCTTCGGCAACATCAACTTCAGACTTCGGGACAAGTTCCAACTGTGATTTCCAGCGAAAGCCATCAATGCCAGATGGTACATAGATGGGATTCTTTGGTGGTTCTACGCCGAAGTTGGAGCAGACAGCAGTTTGGCCGGGCCTCTACAAGATATATATTTCCTAAGGGAAGCCGAAGTTCATCCAGACCCCGGCCAACTCGAAGCTCATCTTATTCTGCTTCAAAGGATTAGTCACCACATGAGCATGCAAGATTTAGCGGAGGAGTTCATCGGGCTCCAGATTCCGCCTCTAATGGCCAACTGGCCTGTTAACTTTCAAGAGGATCCGGAGGGTGGACTCCAAAAAATTTCTTCGAGTTCGAGCTCTGCAGGTAACTTCGAAAATTACAACATGCTTCATGTATGATCATTTCATAAAAGATGACTTGACAAATAAAAACTTATCTTTCAGCTCCACAAGCCTCATTGACTTCGGAGCAAGTCATTCGGACTTCGGAAAAGATTCTCGTGGCTCCTACACCCGCTGAAAATGAATGGAGGGTGAAACTGGTAGGCAGCTGGGAGCGATTCAACCATGTGTGGGGCGTACTCGGATTCGTCGCCCCTTCTCTTCGAGACTGGGTTCCTTTCGAGACTGGTCTGAAGAAGAGAAAAGCCAAGGCTGGGACTTCGGCACCAGCCAACACTGCCGTGAAGAAGTTGGCCCGTAAACCTAAGAATGTGGCCCCTTCCAAGTCCGCCGCTTCATCTTCCGAGTCATCTGAGGATGAAGGAGAAAGAGAAATGCAAAGGGTCTTTATAGACCTTGTTACCGGGGACGAAGAGGCATGAGCGGATGTCGAAGTCGTGGCCATGAGTGATGCAGCGGTCGTGCCGACTGCGCCAGACAACTCTGAACAGGCCGGGACTTCAAATGTCCTGCCAGACCTGCCAAGCCAAGAAGCCCCTACTGCTGAAGGCGGAGTCGAAGTAGCAACAAATCAAGCTTCGATTCCAGACAAAGTGGTGACTGTTGCTCCAAGAGAGGTTCAAACAGCTAACCCTTCGGTTCATGACTCCGAATCTGATGAAGATTTTGAGGGGGCATTTGACACTCCAAGTAGCCCGATACTCATCCGCCGAGAGGATTTCGGAGGTAAGCTTCATTAAAGCACCTTTTTTCTTCGTGTCCTGCAAAATTATGCAATATATAATAGCTTTTATTTTGCAGGATCTACCATCATGGAGACGACTCCTCCTGCGAAGACTGCACCTGAAACTTCGACATCTCCGAAGTGGATTCCGATGGAAGTTATAAAGATGGGGCCCGGAAAAGGTAAAGGGAAAATGGATCCTTTTTGCTGCTCCGAACTCTGGATTAACTCCGTCAGAATCGATAGACAGAGGTCAATCTGCGGAGGGGGGCCAATCCACCGAAGCTTCCGGGGATGCGGCGCTGTGCTTCGGCCCTTCACCCAACAAAGACGACCAAAGATCCTTGTCAATGGTCCCCCTCCTAGCTCCTTTTCTGGACAGAAGGATTGGGCTTCGGACTCTGCTAGAGCCTTTGGCTCAGGCCAATCGCAAAGTTGGGGAGACTGACTTAGTGGCTATACTCAGGGAAACTGAGGGGTCGGAGCTGGATGCAGCTTTGGAGCGGGCGGCATACTAGGTACGAAGTATTTTCAATAACATGGTTAGTTTCAGCTTATAAATAGTTTCTCACATCGCTTTTTCCTTCGTAGCAAATTGAGAAACCAAGGGTTGGTTTCGGAGTCTGTGATGAGTGATTGACTGTGTTTTACCTCTGGTTCGAAGGGGTACCTCCGAAGGGGTTCGAAGGTTGGATCTTCGAAGGTGTTCGGAGGTCGTTTCACCGAAGGGTTCAGTGGCTTTGGTTGCTGCAGCTGTTGCAGCAGAGTGTGCCTGTCGGAGGGGTCCTACAGTACATGATGATTGGCTGTACCGAAGGTCTCGGTACTTTGGGCGGTACACCGGAGTGTGCGCCAGAGGTTGCTTACCCGGAGAGGTCTCCGCGGTACTGAATACACTTGTCTGCTTGTCTGTGGTGCGCAGGGGACTTCGGAGGCGACAGACGGTTCTTAGCAGGTGAACCTGGGTCAAGCGGGAGGCTTGATGCCAGGGGAGCAGGGAGCTCCGTCACGGTGGCTGCGAAGGGGTCAAGGTCGGACCTCGGGTTGAGGTGTGCCAGGAGAAGGCAAGTAAGTGCGGAGCGTGGCTCCGGGTGAAGGTACTCCGAGACAAAGTCCTCGGAAGTGAGGCACTTCGAAGGGTACTCCGGATGGAGTGACTTCGGAGTATGGTGGATCAAGTCCTCAGCAGAGGCAAGGTGTTCGAAGTGTGCTCCGGAGGGAGACACTCGAAGGTACCCGACGAAGGTCTCAGAAGTCGAGGTGCATCGAAGGCATGGTCCGGGTGAGGCTCATCGAGGAGTGTGCTCGGGGAGAGACACTGTGACGAAGTGCTCATGGAATGCTTCATGCGGTGGCCTTGGACGAAGGAGGGACTTCGAAGGGTGGTACTCCGAAGGTGGGACTTCGGAGTGAAGCAGGCTTCGGAGCAAGGCTGGCTCCGGAGCAAGGATGACTTGTGGTACTTCGGCCATGCATGGCTTCGGTACACGGACTGACGAAGTTCGAGCTGGGAGTAGCTGCGAAGCCATGGTGGTCCACTCCGAGGGTGGTGGTGCGAAGGCCCAAGGGCTTTGACGGCTTCGGCTCAAAACCGTCACTGTATCGGAGGCTAACTTTGGTGAAGCGAAGGCCGTCAGGCTCAAGGCTTCTCACCGAAGGTACCGCACCCCTCGCGTGCGAAGGGGGCTTCAGAAAAGTCAAAGACTGTAAAGGCTGACATTATCTGCTCTGCAAAAAGCTGACACTGTCCCCTCTGCAAAGCTGACAGAGAAGCCTCCAGAATAAAGTTGTCTACCTTTTGTACCCCTCTGTTCTGTAGAGACAAAACCAATGTAAACCCTAGGGGTAAAGTAGTCAATTCACTTGGGTGAATAGTGGCTATAAATATGGGGGCTGGGTAGGTAACATTTAACACTTTGAGCATTCATTGTTGAGCTCCTGTACTAGCCACCACATACTTTGTATTCATCCAATGAGTTCATTTTTAGTGTTCCCTGTTCAAGCAGCGAAGCCCTGTTTGTGTGTGCATTTTGCTTGAGCTTGTTTTACATACCTCGCTGCATACTTTGATCATTTGTGTGTTACTTCGAGTGACTTGTGGTAGTGCATCGAAGCCTGTCTTGGCGAATTGTGTTGTGTGCGAAGTATGTTTTTCAGTGTGCGTTCTCTATGTGTAACTGGAGGCTAGACCTCGCTGTTTACTAGCAAAGCCCTGATCGAAGCCCCGCTCTTTTCCCGTGTCGAAGCCCCTAGCGAAGTCTGTTAGTGTGCGTTTAGACCTTCGAAGTACGAAACACAGCACCAGTTGCTGTCGCTAACTATTTGGTCGAAGTCCTCAGAGGGTAGTCCACTCATGCGAAGGGTGAAGTGCGAAGCCTGCTCGAAGCACCCTGTGTGCGGAGCCTGCACTGACTTAGCGGAGTTGATTTGTCAGGGTTGTAGGTGGAGCGAAGTCTTCTTGGCTTTGAACTTTTGCTCCTTGCGAAGCCTGTATTCGGAGCCGTCAAATACCTCCGAACCAGAACTTCGAAGGTTGTGTTCGAAGCCTGTTCCGCAGTAGACTGAATTAAAACAGAAGGCTATTTTTAGCCCGAGTTTTTAAAAGCTCCCATTCACCCCCCTCTAGTCGTCGTTTCCGGTCCAACAATTGGTATCAGAGCGGGTTAAGATCACCAGTTGACCTTAACCGGTTTTGTGATCTGTTGGCGACATGGACAAAGTTAGTAAAATTCCTCTGTTCGATGGGACTGACTTTGCCTACTGGAAGGTGCGCATGGAGGTTTATTTGCTAAGCCAAGGAAATGCAATTTGGGAGATTGTGGACTCACAATACTCCATCCCTGAGACTCGCACTTCTCAAACAGAGAAAGATCAGTATAATGCCAACTCCAAGGCAAGAAATATACTATTCATTGGTTTGAGCCGGAGTGAGTTAGATAGGGTGCAGCACCTTAGGACAGCTAGGGAAATTTGGACCACTCTCACTATTTTTCATGAGGGCTCTACACAGATCAAGGCCATGCGTCAAAGCACGTATAATCAATAGTATCGGCTGTTTGTGCAGGCACCTGGTGAATCTATAGATGCCATGTTTTCTCACTTTGATGCAATAGTGAGTAACTTGCGGTCCAACGGGACGCTTGCTTATAATGATCATGACAGGGCTATCAAGCTTCTCAATGCTCTTGATCGTAGCATATGGGAAGTGAAGATATCCAGCATTGAGGAGTCTGCAGGTTATGACACATTGACCTGTGATGAGCTCTTCAGCAAGCTGAAGTCCACAGAGATTGCCAAGGCATCTCTCGCGGTGCATAGGAACTCTTTGCCACAACCATTGGCATTGGTTTCTAGCACTAGCCATGGCACCACTACAGAACCAAGCACATCTGGCACTTGTGTTCTTGCAGATGGTTTTGCTTTGTCGTCCCTGGTCTCCGTCACTAAGGAGCAGCTGGACACTCTGGATGATGATGAGCTTGCTCTCATTGCTAGAAGGTTCACCCGTTTTCATCATGAAAGACGGGATCAGAGGAGAAGTGGTTTTAGTGGTTGCTTTGAATGTGGCGACACTTCTCATATCAAGGTCAATTGCCCTAAGCTCAAAAATAGAGATGAGAGTGAGCGCCCTAAATACCACAAAAAGGAGAGGAAGCCTTTTGTGAAGGGCAAGCGCGGCAAGGTGGCTAAAAGAGTAGCCAAAGCCGCTTCCAGAGCTTTTGTTGCTGCTCTCAGTGACATCAACACTTCCTCAACTGAGGAGTCGAGCTCTGAGGAGGAGGAGTCCCCAAGGAAGGAGGACAAGAAGGACAAGAAGGGACGAGACTTCACTGGCCTTTGCTTCATGGCCGACAGCGATCACAGCGGCGATGAGCTTGACTCATCTGAGGTACCACTATCCACTGACCAGCTTTTAATTAAACTAGATGAGCTGAATGAAGTAGTTCTTGGTCAGGATAGATTACTTGTGCAAGCCGCTAGAGAAAGAAAAGACGTTAGACTTAGGCTAGAATCTGTTTCTACTGATTATGCCATGATTAAGTCTAGAGTTAATGATGCTGAATGTGAATCTTGAACTGTTGTCATGGGTGAGCTTGCTCAGTTGCGTTCTGTACATGCTCAAACTCTATCTGAGCTTGAGACTGCACAGAAGCAGTTTTTGGTGGTTGATTCTAGACCTCAGGATATAATTGAATGCATGAACTGTTCTTTATTACGCGAGAGCATTAATTTACGTGATAAACACGTTCATGATTTAGAGGCTAGATTGGAGAGGGCCGGTAGTTCTAAGGATGTGCAACCTGTTTGTGACACGTGCATTACCCTTAAGGACCAGCTAGGCACTGTTAGAGAGCGAGCTGAGAACCTCATGTCTGAAAATGAATACCTTCTTTCTGTGGTTAACAAATGCACTAAGGGAAAGGGTAGGATTGATTTGCTCTTGGCCAAGACCAAGATGTGTGCTGACAGAGCAGGGTTAGCTCTAGGTTTGGGTTTTGAGAGGATTCCTTCAGATAGTGGAAACAAAACTGTTTTTACCTCTCCCACTACCCTAGAGAAAGAGAGAGCTCTGTTATACACTCCATCAGCCAAAAAGCCTACCCGAGCTCAAAACAAAACCACTCCTCCTGCCAACAAAAATCCTCCCAAGAAAACCACTCAGCAGAAGCCCAAGGAGCCTGTGAGAGTTGCTCCTGTGACCCATGAGAGTGCCCCTAGGAGAATTTTTCATTGTTCCTACTGTCAGCGGGCGGGTCATTTGGTTGGGTTCTGTTTTCGTCGCATCAAGGATGAGCGACGCTCTCAGGCGATGAGTTTCCAGGACATGCATTACCCATCCTTAGGTATGCATGAGTCTGAGTTTTACTATCATCCTGCTTTTGAGGCTCCTCGTGCTTCTCGGAGAGGTTTTGCTCCTCGAGGTGTTCACCATGTTCCATATGGTAGTAGACCCCAGGCGAGTAGCTTTGTACCTCGTCAGAGTAGGAGACCTCATCATGTTGTTCGATCACATCATGTAGGTAGACCTCGCACTTTGCATCATTCCGATTATCATGTGCGTAGACAGTCTACTTTTTCTGTGCCTACTACTCGTGTCACTCAGTGCTGGATGCCTCGTCATATTTTCACTCACCCCAGCATTGAGCGATCGAGATTCTCTTATCATGTGTAGGCAGCAGATCGAGGCTTGGAGGGCACGTGGATCATGGACTCCGGTTGTTCGCGCCATATGACTGGAGATGCAACATGGTTCTCCAGCCTCACCACAGCCAAGCAAAGGGAACATATCATCTTCGGCAACAATCGAAGGAGTAGAGTGAAAGGTAAAGGTGTGGTAAGAATCAACTCGAATTTCACTCTCAAAGATGTTGCTTTGGTTGAGAACCTGGGATACAATTTGCTTTCAGTATCTCAGTTGCTTGATGAGGGCTTCGAAGTACGATTTCATCGTGATACTTCGCAAGTACTCAATTCTGATGGCGTTGTGGTGTGTAAGATCTTTAGAGTTGGGAGAGTTTTTGGAGCTGATTTTTCAGAGTCATCTGGTTCTTCTCATTGTCTTGTTGCACATTCTACTTCTGAGCTTTGGAAGTGGCATAGGAGACTAGGGCATATGAGCTTTGAGTTGCTCGCTCGTCTGAGTGCCCTAGGTCTGATCTGAGGATTGCCCAAGCTCAAGTTTGAGAAGAATTTAGTTTGCGCTCCTTGTCGACATGGAAAGATGATTGCCGCTTCGCATTCGCCGGTCACCACGGTGATGACTGAACAACCCAGAGAACTTCTCCATATGGACACTGTAGGTCCTTCTCGGGTTAGTTCTTTAGGCGGCAAGTGGTATGTGCTAGTTATTGTCGATGATTTCTCTCGCTACTCTTGGGTCTTCTTTCTTGCCAGCAAGGATGAAGTGTTCTCACACTTTCGGAGCTTGGCTTTGAGACTTTTCACTGAACTCCCTGGTGCATTGAAATTCATTCGAAGTGATAATGGCACTGAGTTCAAGAACAGTCTCTTTGTTGACTTTTGCATGGAGCATGGCATAGAACATCAATTCTCTGCTCTGCGGGTTCCTCAACAGAACGGTGTTGTTGAGAGAAAGAACCGCACTTTGGTTGAGATGGCTAGGACGATGCTCGATGAGCATAGGACTCCAAGAAAATTCTGGGCTGAGGCCATGAACACTGCTTGTTACATCTAAAACCGAATCTTCTTGCGCTCAATTTTGAATTTGACATCTTATGAGCTACGTTTTGGGAGACAGACCAAGGTTACTCATCTTCGAGTTTTTGGCTGTCGTTGCTTTATCCTAAAACGTGGTAATTTGGATAAATTTGAGTCGCGTTCTTCTGACGGGATCTTTTTGGGTTCTACTACTCATGGTCATTCTTACCGTGTTTATAATTTGGAGACTAACACTGTCATCGAGTCATGTGATGTGACTTTTGATGAATCAACTCCCTCTATTAGTTCTGCATTTGAACAGGAAAATGAACACGACATGGAACAGACCATCTTCGAAGAAGAAGATCCCAAAGATTTCGAGGATGAACCACTACTACCCTCGACATCGACCCCCGAAGCCGACCCCGCTTCTACCACTTCAGCACCAGGTCCCAAAGCAACTACCTCGACATCGGTCATCTTGGACCACTCCAACGCACAAGTTGAGGGGGAGACTGCATCCCGCTGCGAGGCTCCACACCATGTTCAAAGGATGCATCCTCCCGAGCAGATCATTGGTGAGCTTGATCAAAGGGTAACACGTTCTCATGCTTATTTCATTGATTCCGCTTTTGTTGCTTCTTTTGAGCCTTTAGATGTTAGTCATGCACTTTCTAATTCTAGTTGGATCAATGCCATGCATGAAGAACTTGAAAATTTTGAGAGAAACCTAGTCTGGACTTTAGTTGATCCTCCACCAAATGTTCATTTCATTGGAACAAAATGGATTTTCAAAAACAAACAAGGGGAGGATGGGACTATAGTTAGAAACAAGGCTAGACTTGTAGCTCAGGGTTATTCTCAATTAGAAGGGATTGATTTTACTGAAACTTTTGCACCTGTTGCTCGTCTTGAGGCCATTAGGATTTTGCTTGCCTTTGCGACATCGCGGGGATTCAAACTCTATCAAATGGATGTCAAAAGTGCCTTCCTTACTAGCTTCATAGGCGAAGATGTTTATGTAAAACAACTTCCTGGTTTTGAAAACCCCAAATACCCACATAAAGTCCTTAAACTTCATAAGGCTCTTTATGGACTCAAGCAGGCCCCTCGGGCATGGTATGATAGACTTAAATCTTTTCTGCTTGAGCGGGGGTATTTGATGGGCTCTGTTGATAAAACTCTGTTTACTCTCAAGCATGGCAAAGATTTCCTCCTAGTTCAGATTTATGTGGATGATATCATCTTTAGTGGCTCTTCTCATGCTTTGGTTGCCGAGTTTGCAGATGCCATGAGCAGGGAGTTTGAAATGTCCATGATGGGTGAACTCACCTTTTTCCTTGGGTTGCAAATCAAGCAAGGCAAACAAGGTACTTTTGTCCATCAGACAAAGTACACCAAGGACCTGCTCAAGAAATTCGACATGACCGATGCGAAGCCTCTCGCCACTCCAATGGCTACATCTGTAGCATTGGATCCTGACGAAGATGGAGAAGCCGTAGATCAGAAGGAGTTCCGAAGCATGATCGGCTCCCTCCTCTACTTGACTGCTACGAGGCCGGACATACACTTCACGGTGTGTCTGTGCGCTCGTTTTCAGGCTTCACCACGAGCTTCGCACCGCCAAGCGGTAAAGCGCATTTTAAGGTATCTCAAACATACCCTTTAGTTCGGCATATGGTATTCAACGTCTTCCTCTTTATGTCTTCGAGGTTATTCCAATGCGGATTTTGCTTGGTGTAGGATTGATAGGAAGAGTACCTCTGGTACTTGTCATTTTCTGGGTACATCACTGGTTTGCTGGTCTTCCCGCAAACAGTCTAGTGTTGCACAATCGACGGCTGAGGCCGAATATGTTGCTGCAGCTAGCTGTTGCTCTCAGATTTTGTGGATGGTTTCCAGTTTGCGAGATTTCGGGTTAGATTATAAGAGTGTTCCACTTTTCTGTGATAACACTAGTGCTATTTGTATTGCAAACAACCCGGTTCAACAATCCAGAACCAAACACATTGATGTGCGATATCATTTTCTCAGAGATCATAATTAGAAGGGTGATATTGAACTTCAATATGTTGATACCCAACACCAGCTAGCCGATATTTTCACAAAACCCCTCGAAGCTTCTCGTTTTGCCTACTTGCGTGGGGAACTGGGTATTTGTCACCCTTACGGCATTTTGTGAGGGGGAGTAGGCTTTAATTGTGTTGCATGTGCTCATCATGTGTGAAATTGCATTTACATCTTTTGCACTTATATGCCTGTTATTAATTCATGAATCATGTTAGCTCAGCTCTATTTAATATATCTAAAACACAATGTGCATGATGTTTCTTTCCAAAATCAAATCATGCTCACTCCTTAGTCTTGAAGCTAGCATTTTAGGCAGGACTGCTTTAGCTATCTTTTATCTGCTTGATAGCAAGTCACTTTCTCTCTGGATGCTACACAATGCAACTTGAAAAACGGTATTCATGGATATTTTATCAAGTGCTAAAGCAATTTGTTCACTAAATCAAAATTCCAAAAATCCATGATTTACAAGCTTCAAAACAAAAAGATCCAGGTGGGTTTGTTTGTCGCACTACTATATTCTAGACTGCTTACCATTGCACATTGGTCTGAACTGGAATAGTGTAGTGTATGCCAAAATCATTGCCTTAAGCTTCTGATGGCTTTCATGCCTAGGCTTGGCCTGATTGGAAAGCATAAGGTGGACAAACAAATAACCCCTAGCATTATGAAAAGCACAACAAAATTTATTGATCATCATGTTGCTTTCAATGCTCCATTTGAACTGGACTTGTCTGTCTTGAGTAGAAATTGGCTAGCTTTGTGCAGCCCCTGCTTTTACTTGTCTAGTTACCTTGATTAAGTGGTGATGCTTTTATTTCAAAATGATAAAATCACATGTTATCATCATGTTTTTAGAGAATGTTAAATTTAGCTGAGCACATGAACAATTGGTATTAATGTTGGCATATTTTTGCTCTATATGTCTTTGCAATTCTGCTCATTTTGAAGCTTTGCATCTTTTGACTGCTCCTTGATGCTTCCATTGCCAAAGGGGGAGATATTTTTGAGTTCTCTGCAGCAAGGGGGTAAAATAATTCAGGGGGAGTTTTTATCTTGCAAAGGGGAGATTTGCCGAAGGGGCTTTTATTCTTTTAAAAAGAGGGAGGAAAATTCTTTATCAAGTGACATGGTTTTGGCTCGTTTCTGAGTTTTTATGGTCACTTGTGTGCTGAAATTCTTCATTTTCTTGAAATTGAATTTGGTTGTCAATGCACTCATTAAGGGGGAGATTGAGAAACCAAGGGTTGGTTTCAGAGTCTGTGATGAGTGATTGACTGTGTTTTACCTCTGGTTCGAAGGGGTACCTCCGAAGGGGTTCGAAGGTTGGATCTCCGAAGGTGTTCGGAGGTCGTTTCACCGAAGGGTTCGGTGGCTTTGGTTGCTGCAGCTATTGCACCGGAGTGTGCCTGTCGGAGGGGTCCGACAGTACATGATGATTGGCTGTACCGAAGGTATCGGTACTTTGGGTGGTACTCCGGAGTGTGTGCCAGAGGTTGCTTACCCGGAGAGGTCTCCGGGGTATTGGATACACTTGTCTGCTTGTCTGTGGTGCGCAGGGGACTTCGGAGGCGACGGACGGTTCGTAGCAGGTGAACCTGGGTCAAGCGGGAGGCTTGATGCCAGGGGAGCAGGGAGCTCCGTCACGGTGGTTGCGAAGGGGTCAAGGTTGGACCTCGTGTCGAGGTGTGCCAGGAGAAGGCAGTAAGTGCGGAGTGTGGCTCCGGGTGAAGGTACTCCGAGACAAAGTCCTCGGAAGCGAGGCACTTCGAAGGGTACTCCGGATGGAGTGACTTCGGAGTATGGTGGATCAAGTCCTCAGCAGAGGCAAGGTGCTCGAAGTGTGCTCCGGAGGGAGACACTCGAAGGTACCCGACGAAGGTCTCAGAAGTCGAGGTGCATCGAAGGCATGGTCCGGGTGAGGCTCGTCGAGGAGTGTGCTCGGGGAGAGACACTGCGATGAAGTGCTCATGGAATGCTTCATGCGGAGGCCTTGGACGAAGGAGGGACTTCGAAGGGTGGTACTCCGAAGGTGGGACTTTGGAGTGAAGCAGGCTTCGGAGCAAGGCTGGCTCCGGAGCAAGGATGACTTTTGGTACTTCGGCCATGCATGGCTTCGGTACATGGACTGACGGAGTTCGAGCTGGGAGTAGCTGCGAAGCCGTGGTGGTCCACTCCGAGGGTGGTGGTGCGAAGGCCCAAGGGCTTTGACGGCTTCGGCTCAAAACCGTCACTATATCGGAGGCTAACTTCGGTGAAGCGAAGGTCGTCAGGCTCAAGGCTTCTCACCGAAGCTACCGCACCCCTCGCGTGCGAAGGGGGGCTTCAGAAAAGTCAAAGACTGTAAAGGCTGGCATTGTCTGCTCTGCAAAAAGCTGACGATGTCCCCTCTGCAAAGCTGACAGAGAAGCCTCCAGAATAAAGTTGACTACCTTTTGTACCCCTCTGTTCTGTAGAGACAAAACCAATGTAAACCCTAGGGGTAAAGTAGTCAATTCACTTGGGTGAATAGTGGCTATAAATATGGAGGCTGGGTAGGTAACATTTAACACTTTGAGCATTCATTGTTGAGCTCCTGTACTAGCCACCACATACTTTGTATTCATCCAGTGAGTTCATTTTTAGTGTTCCCTGTTCAAGCAGCGAAGCCCTATTTGTGTGTACATTTTGCTTGAGTTTTTAAAAGCTCCCATTCACCCCCCTCTGGTCGCCATTTCTGGTCCAACACAAATAGTCTTGGATCGAGCTGCGGCTGTTTTGAACGAGTGGGAATGCATTCGTCTTAAGAAGAAGATTACTGCCCTCCAAGGGAGTCTTGACAGCTCCGAAATTCGAACTTCCAGCTTGGACCAGATGGTAGCAACACAGAGGAAAGCTAGACTTGGTCTGGAAGCTACTAATCAGAAGCTCGAAGCCGAACAAATCATGCTTCGGGCTGAAATAGAGAGAATGCGGATGGAGCAAACAACCGCAGGGGCTGAGCTGGTCAATGGAAGAGGCCAACAACTTGCTCAGTCAGAAGAACTCCTTGGTCATGGAGGCAGCTAGGCTATCTTCTTTGATAGACGAGCAGCCTTCATCAAGGGATATTTTGGCCGAAGACAAGGTGAAGTCTGAGAAGGTAGCTGCGGAGACCATGGACAACCTTCTGGGTGTCTTATAATACTTTGGTACTTCTTGGACATTACCTTCGACTGGCGACGTCCCCTTGCTGTGACGATTGAAGATGATCCAAGGAGTGGCGAAGATGATGAAGACAGCGGGTATTAGGTATGGAGAAATATCCGGCCAAGTATCCGCTCTCGGAATACTTCGCTACTACGAAGATCTAGGGCTATCATTAGCACCAGACTCGGGGGCGGCTCCCATTACCTTCGACGACAACCGACTATTAAACCCTTCCGAAGATGTGGCCGCAGCCTGGCAAGCCTTCCAAGCATCTTGGAGAGCTAAAGGTCGATCAACGATCAAGGCTTGGATTGATGAAGGACTTCGCCAGAAACAAGCTCGGTAGCAAGCTTTGAGCAGCCAACCTCTGCCAGACCAGAAGGTCTAGTTTTGTTTAGGGCTCCGAACATGTAAAAATTCATGCTTTCATCTGTTATGAATGAAGACTTATTTGGAAATGTTTTTAGGCTTTCCGACCTCTTATGGATGATCTCGAAGTATTAGAAGTTAACGAAGAGATTCGCCTGCTATGGGCTACCTTCGAAATTCTAAGACCTCACAAACGACCTCGATTTTTTATTCCTCGAGAAAGCTCTAGTGTGATTGCGCCCGCAATATACAATGATATACTATCTTACATTAAAGAGGAGGAAAAAGAAGTTAACTTGGAAACTTCATCTTCTGAAGACGTTGAATGGTCCGAAGAAAAGAATACTGCTGAAGAACAAACAAAGAAACCTGAACAACTTTGAAGATGGGAGAGAAGACCCGAGCGACTTCGAACTTGGGCTAAACTCCAAAAGGAACAAAAAGATTTCCGAGCTTCGAAAGGAGGGAGAAGAGTTAAACGTAAAGTTACTATGACTCCCGGCTCCGGAACTAGTCGTTCTGGCCTTAGCGGTAGCTCTAGGGATCGAAGGGGTCTTCGTTTCCTTCTTGGTATAGATACATACTTTTCGTAATGTAATGTAATCTGTTCGAATGATAAAGATTAAAGTTTTAAAATTGTCTCCCTACTTCCCAGCCCCTCTTTGGGTGTAAGCAACTTTGAAATTTGGTCGAAGATGGTTACTCGCAACGAAAACAACTTTAGTTAGGAGTTCAATTTTGGAGGCTCAAATCCCCTTAACAACTTAGAGATTGATTAGAATCTCAAAGAATGTCTTCGACTACTTGGAGTCTAAAAACTGGTAACTTAGTACCTTTTTGTTTGAATGTAGTCACTTCAGACTAGTTTTTTGGATACCTTAGCATCCAAAACAATTGGTCACTTTGAACTCTTTTTATAGACATTCGAAGCTATCAGCTCAAAGTCTGTTTTGTTTGGCCTCCTTCGGCTCATTTTGCGAATGCTATCAAACCAGTGGTTCGGAATTCGCATAGTGGTCTCCTTGGACTCTTTTTACGGATGCTTTCAAGCCGGAGCCTGGAATCCATATCATTTGGTCTCCTTGGACTCTTTTTACGGATGCTTTCAAGACGGTGGCTTGGAATCAATTTTTCTATGACTTTCCCACCTCGTCGGAAGCTTCGAACCAATGGTTCGAAGTCCACAAAATTGGTTCAAATGGATGACACTTCCCTCACAACCAACTTCGTTCTTCTAGTGCGTCCACAATTAGTAGGAAGTGTTTGAGAGGTAGGCATTATCTGAACCATGAACTTTATTAATTCAGAAGGTGTTTACAAATGATTACAAGGAGCCCCTATGCGAAATATCGCTTTAAGTGCTCTGCATGCCAGGCATGCTTTAACTCTTCGCCTTCTAAGTTAGCTAGCTTAAAAGAACCAGGGCGTCCTGAACGGAGAATAATGTTTGGACCTTCCCACTTATTTCCTAATTTCCCTGGTGCTATAATGCTTCGCAAAACTAGATGACCTAGTTTAAGTTCGTTAAGCCTAACCTTCGGGTCAAACCAAGTCTTCGTTTGCTGCTGATATTTCGACAAATTAGCGACAACTTGAAGTCTTGTTTCTTCTGTTAAATCAAGTGAAGCTTGCCTTTCTCCTTCTATTTCAAGTTCAGTGCTGCGAAGAGATCCTCCTTTAAGCTTCGTTGGCGTGATAGCTTCATCTTTGAATAATAATCTGAAAGGAGTGAAACCTGTGGACCTTGTTTGAGTGGTCCAAATGAACCATAAATCTTTGGGAGCTCTTCGGTCCACAACCCCTTTGACAATCCTACTATTCTTTGATTCAGCCCTGACAAGATATTACCATTGGCCCTTTCGACAGCTCCGTTAGACTGAGGATGGCTCACAACAGCAAAGCATATTTGTATGCCAAGAACTTCGCAAAACTTCCTGAAGGGCTCTGCATCAAACTGTGTCCCATTGTCAACTGTGAGCTATCGAGGCACTCCGAACCTGCATATAATATTTTTCCAGAAAATTTTTGTACATTATTCGAAGTGATAGCTGTGAGGGGTTCTGCTTTGACCCACTTGGAAAAATACTCAATTGCTACCAATGCGAATTTCAGATTTCCTTTTGCTACTGGGAAGGGGCCAATGAGATCCATGCCGCATCTCGCCATCACTACAACAATCCATGCAACTTCCGTCGGCCAAAGTCGACGGAAGTTAACCCTTTCCCGATGGAAGAAGCTAACTTCCATCGGCATTTGGCTGATGGAAACGGGTAGAGAGAAGTTAGCTAACATCCGTTAGCTTCATGTGGCCGACGAAAGTTAGCGCCGAACTCTGCAACATCAGCAGAGGAGCGCTAACTTCCGTCAGCCAGCCTGGCCGATGAAAGTTAGGTGCCCCTAACTTCCATCGTCTTTGGCCCTAGCCGTCGGAAGTTAGCCTTTCTGGCCAGAAAGGCTAACTTCCGTCGGCTATGGTCAAAGCCGACGAAAGTTAGCTGGTATTTTTTTTGTTTTTCCTGGTTCCCCTACTCACACTCACATCCAACCACAATTTCAATCACATTCACATTTAACATCCCAAATCACATTAAAACATCACATATAACATCCAAAATCAATCTCACATCCAAATTCATATCCAAACATCACACATCACATCCAAAATCACATAATATAACTGAATTCACATCCAAAGTCACAGTACACACATCTGAATTCACATATAACTTCCAAATTCACATACAAAGTCACATAACACATCGAGAGCCACATACAAAGTCACATTTGTCCATATACTCACTGATCGCCCACATTTGGGTCGTGGGCGCCGCCGCTGCCTCCCGCTTCATCCACATTTGCCCCGGGGGCTCCATCCTGACCAGGTGTACGGAGACTCTGAGGAAATAGACAAAATTAGAGAACGAACTCAACTAACCTTCTAAACGCTAACTTAAGTATCTCAAGTAACGATATGTCAGGAGGTACCTCATATGATGTGGGAGGAGGTAGTGGTGGCGGCGGGGGAGGTAGTGGTTGGAACAAGGACATATCAAATCCACCATGTTGTTGGGCTAGTTGCTACACATGTTGTTACAAAACTTGTTTTGATTTCATCTTCGCGCTTTAACCAGATTTGATGATAGCCAGAATACGCATCGAGGAAGCTTAATAACTCCGAACTAGCAGTGGAGTCAACTAATTGATCAATTCGGGGCATGGGATAGGGGTCACGGGGGCATGCTTTATTCAAGGATGTAAAATCAATACACATGCGCCATTTCCTGGAGGATTTCTTTCTGACGAAGACTAGGTTGGCTAACCACTCCGTATGAGCTACTTCTCTGATAATCCCAGCCTTCAGCAATTTTTCCACTTCTGCTTTAGCAAGGATGGCCCTCTCCATGGATAACTTCTGAAGTCCTTGTTGAACAGGTCGAACCCTCGGGTTCACAAGCAAGCCATGCTCAATGATATCTCGACTGACTCCGTGAATGTCTTCATCAGACCAAGCAAAGACATCCAAATTTTCTTCAACAACCTTTTCAAATGAAGTAGCGATTTCTGGATGCAAATCTTTGCCGAACTGAAAAGAATAGTCTTTGTCGTCCTTGACAATAACCTTCATTATAATTTCTCCATGGGGCTGGGTCTTGGGAAGGACTTCTTCGAAGGTTCACCTGGAGCAAAGATATCCTCCGGATTACCTGTACATTGTTCACTTGTCTCAGGTCGAGAGGGGGGCCATGACCATATTCTGCTCTTCACGCAGTGGCTTGATCTCCAAAGATAGTGAGTACTCCCGCTTGCGTGGGCATCTTCATACATAAGTAGTTATGATGCGCCACGACTCTGAACTGATTTAACATGCCCCTCCCAAAGATAACATTATATGCATAAGGAGCATCTACAACATTGAAAATCACCTCCTCCGTCCTTGCCAGTAGCCCCTCTTCGAAAGAAACATCTAGACCTATCTGGCCGAGGGTATCAAGAGGGGGTCCTACGAAGCCTTGCAAGGGACGAGCTGTAGGGAGGAGATGTTTCCTGGAGATACAGAGCTGATCGAAGGCTTGAACGAAGATGATATCTACTGAACTCCCTCTGTCAATCAGCACACTCCGGACTTCAGTCCCTGCTATATCGATAGTAATAACAAGGGGATCTGCATGTGGAAACTTTATGCCAGCTGCATCATCTACAGACAAAGATATCGGCACATGGGACCACTCGGGCATGGTAGCTGCAGACGAAGAAGTTCCGATATGGCCCACTTCCCGGACATATTCTCTTCGCTGTCTCTTCGACATACTGCCGAGGGTCCCTCCTCTAGAAATGGGGATGACTACTCTTTTACCCTGATCTTGGCCATCTTCTTGCTTCGGAGGTGGCATAATATTGACCACCGGAGGTTGTCTTGTAGGGTTGAAGTTGTCTATACGTACCACAGCCTGGACAGGCTCCGGACGTGCCTTAGAAGGAACTCGGTCAGTAGTGCCTTGACCAGAGGTCCTTTCAAGGTACTCGCCTCTTAAAGTGAGTATAGACTTGCACGCATCAGTAGAGTGACTCCGATTCTCACCATGGACGCAGCAGAAGAAGGCTTGGGCTTTGCCAGCTGGCTTCCCTAGTGGCCTCCAGCCACTGGTCTTGCTTCCCGAGGCTTGTGAAGTTTTAGGGGCAAATTTCTACGGAGGAGCAATGTTCAGGACTTCAGAACGAGGATGCTTTTGCCCCCGACGTCTGTCATGCTGGACTTTGATGCTAGGCCCCTACGAAGGCGTTGAAGTCTTTACTTCGAGCTTGACTTCTTGCAGGATTGACGGAGTTAAAGCTATTCTTCGGAGCCACCCTTCTTCTGACCTAGCATATTCTTCAAAATAAGCCATCAGCTGAGCTACAGAGGATATTTGTTTCCGATGGAGTTTATCAAGGAGGCCCACATGGGTAACTCCCTCTCGAGCAGCATCAACCACGGAGGACGTAGACAACCCCCATATTTGCGACTTCGTATGGGCGAAGCACTTGAAAAGATTGTCTTAAAGTTTCTCCAGGCAGCTGCTTCACATGGAAAAGACTTCCCATAGACATTGGGGGTACGAAGGTACCCTGAAAGTTACTTATGAACTTCTTCCTTAATTGCTCCCATGTTCTAATTGATCCTAGCTTCAGGGACCAAAACCAACGAAAATCCACCCCTTCAAGAGAAAGAGGGAAACACTTGGCCATGGTGTCTCGCACTCCTCCACTGGCCTCAATTGCTAAAGCATAAGAACAGGAGAACTCCCCGGGGTCCTCCTCTCCGGAGTACTTACAGAGCTTCGAAGTTTTAAACATAGGGTCGAAGCACACTTTCTGTAACTCGGGATGCAAGTGGAGACTCGCTATCAAAGGAAGCGTTCTCTGGGGCTTCGGGATAAGGAAGATCATCTTCTCGAGGCACTTCGGAAATGACCGGGGTGTCCTGAGAACGAAGCCTATCTGTGGCTTCTTGCCTCCACCTCGCTACTTCAGCTTGAAGACTGGCCATCTAGGCCGCCATGTTGCCAAGACCATCTTCATTTCTTTCGGAAGGGTCTTACCGGTCTTGAGAACTGTACATGTCAGTTCGAAGCATAATCGGAGTTGGAGGAGGGACTCTGTCTGGCCGAAGCATAGATGGAGTTGGAGGCACTCCGTATGCTCGAGGAAGGGAATTCACTTCAGGGGTCTGAGGTGGAGGAATTACCGAAGGTCCTCTAACCTCGACTGTGTTCGAAGATCTTGCTCCGGAGGTTCGAGGGGACCTCCGAGTAGGACTACCACCTAAACTCCACTTAGGAGGCATGGTTTTGAGAACTTTGTAGAGAACGAAGTTTTGTGGACTAGGTTCCCCACGGACGGCGCCAACTGTTGGCGTAAAAGATTACGCTAACAGGTTTTCAGAGATTAGAAACTAACAAACGAAGTGTTTGTGAAGTGAACTATTTCAAGCCTCCGAATTGGATAATACCTCGAAGTAATTCGAAGTTGTGTACTGAATAACTGAGTATTTGATCCTCATTACAGGATAATAGGGGGGTATTTATAGGTAAAAATCTTAAGGAAAATACCTTTTTACGCCTCAATTACAACCGACATAGTGGAGACAATTTGGTACCCCTAATTGGGTTAAAATGGTAAAAGACTAATCTAATCAGAAAAAAGATAAGTCTTCCATCCTTGCTGGCAGATAAGCTCTCTAAAGATTCGACCTTCGAAGTCATACTCCAAACAGAAGTTTGCATTGATTCTTCCAACTTGATCACGTACTAAACCAGAGTTCATACTGGAACTTTAGTTTAGTAGATTGCCTTTGTCTTATTACTGTAGAGACCCTGAGGATGATGTATTTTCCCCCAACAATTTTGTCTTGGGCTTGCCCTTTGTGAAAGTGGAGTTGTCGTGCTTGCCAGAGTCGTAGGAGCTACCACCGGTTCCCTTCTTATAACTCTTCCGCTTGGGGCAGTCGGCGATGAAATGACCTAGATCACCACACTCAAAGCATCCGGATTTTGTGTCGTGTCTTTTAAGCATTTGTTTATCATAGACACGACGCACCCAGTTGTTAAACAAACATAGATCCTCATCTCCTAGTGAATCAAGCTGATCTTCGGAGATAGACATCAAAGAAAATGCAGTACAGCTCAAGGCAGTAGGGTCAACAGAATGTGTCGCAAGGGCCAGGGTTTTGAGCCAGAACCAGTGAGATTTGATCTCAACTGGATATCAACCTCTAAGGCCTTGAGCTCACTAAAAATCTCTGCGACAGTCAAGGTATCATAGGCAGCGCTCTCAACGATAGAAGAAACCTTGATCTCCTAGATCTTAGGGTCCAAGGTATGAAGAACCTTGAGTGCCTGTTCATGATCTGAAACTAGCTGATCACGCTCGGCCTTGTTGGCCCGAAGCTTGTTAATGATCGTTTGAAAATGACCAAACAAAGCCTCAACAGTCTCACCCGGCTTTTGTCAGAAATTTTCATACTCACGCCGGTAGGTCTGATAGAACCTAGCCTTGACCTGAGCTGTCCCCTCATGGTGTGCCTAGAGAGTAGCCCAGATCTCTCGAGCAATGTCGAGATGGCTAACATGCTCAAACTCACTAGGGCCTAGACTAGAGAATAAAATGTTCACTGCTTCGCTATTGTTCTGATGCTATGCTATTATATCAGGAGAAGTGCGCTCAGCAATAGGAAGTATAGTAAAAGAAGCATGAGCACAAATATCCCAAATGTCCGAGCTCTAGCTCATGGGATAGGCTCGCATGCGAGTCTTCTAATAAGTGTAGCCAAAATCTTTAAGGGACGGGATTTACCAGAGGAAGTCATGATCACTACCTGGGTTTAGAACCGGTTAAGGTATGGAAAAAACCCTAACCTGGCTCTGATACCACTTGTATGACCGAAAGTAGCGACCAGAGGGGGGTGAATGGGCGCCTAAAAATTCTTCCGAATCAATGACCTAATCCCAACACCCAAAGCACCTTGACACACAAATAACAGTAGCAAAGCAAGTCATAGGAACTAAAGTTGTCTAGCCTAAAAATGACCGGTGTCCTAAATAAAATGATATTTAAAACTAAACTAAACAAAATAAAATAACTGCAGTAAACAAAATAAATAAAAAATATTACTGCGACTAATTTATTTTTTTCTTTTTATACGAGCAGACTAAAAATATTTAAATAAATAATATGTGAGTACTAATAAGATTTTAGCAGATAAAAAAATTACCTACGAAATTACTAACCAGATTTGCATGCTAATTAAAAATAGATAATTATTGATTTAGTTAACCTAACTGAAAAATAGTAGATTAGATCAAAAAACTTACCTACGTTTGATGTTGCTTGATCTTTATCTCGGTAAGCGTCACCGGCTTAAAACGTCGGTCACCGCACTGGAAAAACTACGCAAGCTGCTGCTACTCGCGCACCTCGTCCAGAAAGCCTGACGCAACCGAAGCTAGTCAACTCTCAGGCTCAGCCCACAGCTTCCGCAGCACAACTCTGATCTGCCGCCCACTTCAATGCAATTCCTGCCACCCTCGGCTGCTGTGCCGCTGCTATGCACCGTGCGTGCTGCACGAGACCTAAAATCCTAGTGCCCCTTGGCCGCTGCGCACTAGGCGCCGAGTCGTGGACTGCCATGCATGAAAAAAACTAGCGCTGATGCTTCTTCACGCCAAAGAAAAATGTGCCTTGTCCAGCTGCACCTTGCGGCGCGACCAACACGCCGATCGCCGCTCCCGAGACGGCGGCTGCTCGCATGCTGCCTGCAGTGGCTAGCGCTAGGCTAGTGCTGCTGTGGAAATCTTGAACGCCGCACACAATGACTGCTATGGCTTCACGCGCGGAGCCGCGACGGGTGCAAGCAGAACGACGGCGCCGGCGAAAAAAATAGGAGATCAAAACTAACGGTGGACTGTAGATTAATCTCGCGAAAAATAACAGTCGCCTAACCCTAGGGGTTGGAGCCTATTTATAGGCAACCCACTAATAAAGGAAAAGACTAATTTACCCCTTGGGTAAATTACACTGACTCTTAAAAATAAAATTCGAAATTACTAAAATACCCTTAGAATATTCAACTGACTCGAATAACAAATAATGTGGACTTAAATACTGAATATTAAAATCCTAAATAAAGATAATCATTGGTTATCAGTTTTGCCCCGAAACTGACAAAGCGTCCACCGTCTTCGCATCGGGTACTCGGATTGGACCGACCCGATCCCGCAGCATCCTCAGCCCGGCAATCGCTCGCCGCCCGTTATCTGAGTCATCCCGGTAAATAGACTAGTGGATCCTCTGCCGCTCCTAGCCCATGTATTCGGATTGGGCCAGCCCGACTCCGCCGCTCCTCTGCCCAGTTGTCGCTCATTGCCCGTGTACCTAAGTCACACGCGCCCCAGACAGCCAGGTCTTCATGTCTCCTCTTTGACTTCTGTTGACAATCACTCATCACATCTGGAGCCATAAGGCCCATGCTCTTAAACATGGTTCCTCACTAGCGACACCTAATCGAACTACTCCACATATGTTCACTGATACACGCATGTCTGTCTTTAATTTTGAGCCCAAACTGGTCCCTAATAACATCAGTGATTCGGTTCACCCAATCATCTTCCCTGCTGGTTCGGCGTAGGGTACCGATCAGTCATTGGAGGCTGCTGGTACTGAACCAGCCGAACAACATTGTATCTTTGTTCTTCATTGGGATAGGGTGGCACTCCATAATATGTGGTCTGGTGGTATCCCTGAGGGATGCCATCGGGTGCCCTCCTTGGTGGCACAAGGTTAGGCAACATATTCCTAGCAATTCCATATGTAGGTTGAGGTACGTCTTGCCTGATAAGCCCTTGTAGCGTGACCGAAGACTGTGAGGGTGTCGTACCTCTCCGAGAGGATATGTATTCTGAGATAGGTCCTATCTGCCTAGCCCTTGGAGCATATGGGTAGGTAATGGGGCCGTCATGTTAACTTCTAGGCGGAACAAAGTGTTTGGCAGACCCTACCTCATCCGCCCTTGTGGTGGTGGCACTGACAGAGTATGTTGAGGGTTTTGCAGCAGATAAGGGTGGTTAGTCGGAAGTAAACCGGGCCTTGCACCGATTCCTAAGCAATCGTACCATAAAAAGTCTTCTTGATAAACCTATGCAAGGTATTGACAAACACCTCGGGCAGATTGATGAGGGCATGATGGAGAGCATTATCGATAGTTTCCTGAAAACTGAACCATGGAATCTCGGACCGTTGGCCGATCTCCCCGGCCAAAGTTGGCTTCGGCAATTGGTTCCTCTCGACAGAACCAAATCAAGTCATGCTGAAGGCCTCAACACACAATCACTAGTAATTTTCTACATGATCTTATATCTCTGCCCTTTGTTCATCGGTCAATCCTCAAATAGTGACCGGGTTGATGTTAATGTTGCCAGCTTCGCCCGCCATGGATGAATGGTGTGAAGGTAGTCCCATTTTGCATACAAAAAAGCGTGTTAGTGTATTTTTTGTGACACATGTGGCCTGGGAGGTCTGATTAACTCTAGTGCAGGTCCAACAATCTTAGCGAAAAAGGTTTTTGAGCATGGCAATCAGTTTGAACCTGCAACTAATTAGGGACCTATTGACGCTAAGATTTTGTAAAGCCTAGGGCCCACCAGGGATGCCGTATAGTAACAAGAAGTAAAAGAGGTCTAGTCAAAGAGGTATAGTAACAACATGACCGGATATGAAGGATCCGATGGTGAGAATATGAACATTATCCAGAATCACTTATGATAGATTACTTGGACAACAAGTTTCTGGACTATAAATATGTATCCTGTTGGGGGAAAATACTTCATCTTCAGGTTTATTGCTATAACAAGATAAAGGCAGGTGATTTAATCGAAGGTTTCCAGCATCCAACTCCGGAAGTGCATTGGATCATGTTCGAAGTATAAGGACGAGCTCTAGTTCGGAGTATATCTTCGGACATGGACTCTTCCGAGTGCTTCTTTGCCAGCTAGGATGGAAGACTTATCTTCTTTCTCATTAGATTAGTCTTTTACCGTTTTAGCCCTATTAAGGGTACCGAATAGTTTCCACTATGTCGGTTGTAATAGAGGGGTAAAAGGGTCCTTTCCTTAATGTTTGGGCGTATAAATACCCCCGTTTTACCCTGTAATGAGGATGGAATACTGAGTTATATAATACACATCTTCGAACTGTTTTGAGCTATTATCCGCTTCGGAGGCTTGAAATAGTTTACTTCACAAACACTTCGTTTGTTAGTTTCTAATCTCTAGAAAAATGTTAGCGTAATCTTTTACAACAACAGTTGCCACCGTCCGTGGGGAACCTAGTCCAAAAAACTTCGTTCTCTACCAAGTTCTCGAATCATGCCTCCCAAGCGATGTTCAGTTGGTAGTCCTACTCGGAGGTCCCTCGGACCTCCGGAGTAAGATCTTCAAACACAGTTGAGGTCGGAGGACCTTCGACATTTCCTCCACCTCAGACTCTGGAAGGGATTCCCCTTCCTCGAGCATACGGAGTTCCTCCCCTAGCTCCATCCATACTTCGGCCAACCGGAGTTCCTATTCCACCTCAAGTTCCACTTCGAACCGACGCATACAGCTCTCAAGACCCGGAAGGTCCTTCCGGATGAGATGAACATGGTCTTGGCAATATGGCCGCTCAAATGGCAAGTCTCCAAGCTGAAGTAGGGAGGTGGCGGCAAGAAGCCGTAGATAGGTTTCGTCCTTAGGCCACCCTAGTCATTCCCGAAGTGCCCGAAGACGACGAATTTCATTATCCCAAAGCCCTGGAGAACGCTTCCTTCGACACTGTATCTCCGCTGCATGCATCCAGAGCTACAGAAAGTGCGCCTCGATCCTAAGTTTAAAACGTTGAAGCTTTGCAAGTATGCTGGAAACGAAGACCCTGGGGAGTTCTCCCGTTCTTATGCATTAGCAATTGAGGCCAGCGGAGGAGTGCGGGACACCATGGCCAAATGTTTCCCTCTAGCTCTTGAAGGAGTGGTGCTGCGGTGGTTCTGGTTTTAAAGCTAGGGTCAATCAAAACTTGGGAGCAATTAAGGAAGAAGTTCATAAGCAATTTTCAGGGTACCTTCGTACCCCCAATGTCAACAGGAAGTCTTTTCTTGGTGAAGCAGCTCCCTGGAGAGACTTTAAGGCAGTATTTCAAGCGCTTCGCTCATACGAAGTCGCAAATTCGAGGGTTAACTACATCCTCTATAGTTGATGCAGCTCGAGAGGGAGTTACCCACGCAGGCCTCCTTGATAAACTTCACCGGAAGAAGATATCTTCTGTTGCTCAGTTGATGTCTTATTTTGAGAGTATGCAAGGTCAGAAGAGGGATGGCTTCGGAGAACTGGTGCAGCTCCATCAATCCTGCAAGAAGTCAAGCTGGAAGTGAATACTTCAACACAGCCGCAGGGGCCTAGCTTCGAAACTTAGCATGACAGGCGTCGGGGGAAAAGCATCCTCGTTCAAAAGTCTTGAACAATGCACCTCCACAGAAATTTGCCCCAAGGACTTCGCAACCTTCAGGAAGCAAGACCAGTGGCTGGAGGACGCCAGGGAAGCCGGCTGGCAAAGCCCAGGCCTTTTTCTGCTGTGTCCATGGTGAGAATCGAAGTCACGCAACTGATGCGTGTAAGTCTATACTCGCTTTAAGAGGCGAGCACCTTGAAAGAACTTCGGGTCGAGGCACTACTAACCGAGTTCCGACCGAGGTGTGTCTGGAGCCTGTCCAGGCTGTGGCGCATATAGACAACATCGACCCTGCAATACGGCCTCCAGTGGTCAATGTTATGCCACCTCCGAAGCAGGAAGATGGTCAAGATTGAGGGAAAAGAGTAGTCCTCCCCATCTCCAGAGGAGGGACCCTCGGAAGTATGTCGAAGAGGCAGAGAAGAGAATATGTCCGAGAAGTGGGCCATATTGGAACTTCTCCGTCCGCAGCCGCTATGCCTTAATGGTCCCATGTGCTGATATCTTTTTCTGCAGATGATGCAGCTGGCATAAAGTTTCCACATGCAGACCCACTGGTTATCACTGCCGACATAGCAGGGACTGAGGTCCCAAGAGTACTGATCGACGGAGGGAGTTTAGCGGATATTATATTTGTCCAAGCTTTTGATCAACTCTGCATCTCCAGGAAGCATCTTCTCCCAGCAGCTCATCCTTTGCCCATTTTCAAAGCATTGAAAGGGTCCGAAGATTTTGCATGGACACCGGAGTGTGAAAAAAAGCTTCGAAGATATTAAGAATTATCTCAGTAACCTCACTACACTCACGGTGCCTATTGCAGACGAAACCCTACTCCTTTACCTTGCGACTACTGGCTCTACTGTCAGTGCAGTCCTTGTTAGAGAGATTGATTTCAATGGGAAGTTGGTACAAAATCCAGTCTATTTTGTATCTGAAGCATTGTCTGGAGCAAAAACAAGATATTGCGAGCTTGAGAAGTTCACTTATGCTTTGATAATGGCTTCGAGGAAGTTGAGGCATTATTTCATGGCACATAATGTGATTGTACCAACTTCATATCCCTTGGGAGATATGCTCCGAAGTAAGGATTCCACAGGAAGAATTGGGAAGTGGGCTGTTGAATTAGCACCCTTCGGTATCTCCTTCGTGGCAAGGACAGCAATTAAGTCACAAGTGTTGGATGATTTTGTGGTAGAGTGGACTCCCCCTGCAGCATGGGCTCCGGAGAAGCCAAGTGAAGGAATTTGGACGATATACTCTGATGGAGCTTTCCAAGCATCTGGAGCAGGTGTCGGAGCGTGTGATAATTTCGCCTTCAGGGTAAAAGGCAATGTACTGCGCAAGACTCAACTTTAAGTCTATCAACAATACAGCGAAGTACGAAGGCATTTTGTTAGGACTTCGAAAGGCACGCGCTTTGGGGGCTACAAGAGTTGTTATTAAAACATATTCTCAAATTGTAGTGGGGCACGTAGATAAGAGTTTTCAACTTCGACATCCACAACTTGTGAAATATTTGGAAGAGATCCGTAAGATTGAAGCTGCATTTAAAGGGATTTCCATTCGAAGTATACCTAGAGCTGAAAATGCGCAAGCTGATATCTTAGCAAAAGCTGCTGCCGAAGCTTTGGACATTCCAGAAGAAGCTTTCTACGAAGAGCTCAGTACACCTTCAGTAACGCAGGTTCGAATTCGAAATTATCATATAATCAACGGTATTTTGTACAAGGCCGGAGTATGTTCTCCTCTACTCCGATGAATATCTCAAGCCGAAGGTCAAAAGATTCTTCGAGAAATTCACGAAGGACTTTGCGGTAGCCATCTGGCCCCTCGAGCTTTGGCAGGAAAAACACTTCGCCAGGGGCTTTATTGGCCTACAATAGTAGCTGATGAGGAGAGCTTAGTCCGCACTGGCCAAGGTTGTCAATGGATGGAAGAAGAAGTCATCGTCCGCCAACAACTCTTCAAGTCATTGCCCCAGTATGGCCCATGGCCAGATGGGGTATGGATCTTATTGGCCCCTTCCCAGTAGCAAAAGGAAATTTGAAATTCGCAGTGGTAGCAATTGAGTACTTTTCCAAGTGGGTCGAAGGAGAGCCCCTAACAACTATCACTTCGAATAATGTACAAAAACTTTTCTGGAAAAATATCATATGACGGTTCGGAGTGCCTCGGCAACTCACAGTTGACAGTGGAACACAATTTGATGCAGAGCCCTTCAGGAAGTTTTGTGAAGATCTAGGCATCCAATTATGCTTTGCTGCAGTGCGACATCCTCGGTCTAACGGAGCTGTTGATGGGGGATTGGTCCCGATCTTCTGCTAGGTAAAGGATAACTTGGGTTGGTGTAGAATCTCGACGTTGGTGATCCAAGGCTCCGGTCCGGCGGATCAAAACCTTGCAATCGTTACACCACTGTCTCTGTTGGTTATCAACTACGCAGAACACGATTGACCTCGCCACGAAGGCTAATTCCTGCAAGCGAACCCAAGAACACAAGCAAGAACAGGAAGGATACAAGTCGAATGTCAAATCACAGACAACGATGATAAGGTGAGGTTTCACAAACGCCAATGCAGCAGCCAATCGGTCCGGTGCAAGAGGCGGGATCTAAACACACAAGTGTTGATGCAAACAAAGCAAAACCTAACCCTAAAGGCGGCTGGAGTGAATATATAGGGCGTGGGCAGCCTGTGGAAGGTGAACAGACTTGGGCTGTGGGCTAGAAGACGTACAGACTTGGACTATGGGCCAACACGGCCCAGTTCTGTCATGCAGGACTGTTTTAAATACACAGGTCGACTCGAGACTCCAAATGAGACGAAACCAACGGCAAAAGATCTGTCTTCTCCTTAGCTTTCCGAAAAGTCCAAGAACGCGCCAATCGGACTTCGTATGAGGAAGTTATGCCCATTTTGGTGCATGGTGGTCGATGTAGTCCGAACCAGCGAATTCTTGACTTCAAGTCATCCGTGCGACTCCGTCTTCAACTCCAACTCTTCTATTCCATCTCCCATGTTCCTAAGCAACAAAATATCACTAGTATTCAGTAGCATCCCGTCCAAACAAATATTAACATAGTTGCTAAGGAAAGAATTAACCTCATGGTTCAAGCGACGGGCACGGGCGCGTGTGATTGGTTCTTGTAATTGAATTGTAGGTGGAGGCTCCATGTGTGTATCATGTGAAGTGATGTCCTCATCATCCTCCTCCTCTTGAATTGGAGTTGTCCTCGACTCAAGCTCATCGTCATTTCCCAAATAAGGCTTTAAATCTGAAATGTTAAATGTGGGACTAGCCCCAAAAGCTGTAGGCAACTCAAGTTTATATGCATTATCATTTATTTTCTCAAGCACACGAAAAGGACCATCAGCACGGGGCATCAATTTAGACTTTCGCAAATCAAGAAAACGATCCTTTCACAAGTGCAACCAAACAAGATCACCCGGTTCAAATGTTATCTCTTTTCTACCCTTACTACCATAAGCACGATATTTCTCATTCATTTTCTCTATATTTTCTTTAGTAGTTTCATGCATCTTAAGCAATAATTCAGCACGTGTAGTAGCATCAAAATTCAATGTTTCAGATGGTGGCAAGTGGTAGCAAATCAATAGAAGCACGTGGATTAAAGCCATAGACCACTTGAAACAGACTTACCTTAGTAGTGGAGTGTACTGACCTATTATATGCAAACTCAATGTGAGGTAGACACTCTTCCCAGAGCTTCAAGTTGGTCTTCAAAACAGCCCTCAGCATGGTGGACAATGTACGGTTGACGACCTCCGTTTGCCCATCCGTTTGGGGGTGACAAGTAGTAGAAAACAGCAGCTTCGTTCCCAACTTATGCCACAACGTCCTCCAAAAATGACTTAAAAATTTAGCATCACGATCTGAAACGATGGTATTGGGAACTCCATGCAAGCGTATGACCTCACTGAAAAACAAATCAGCAACATTTGTAGCGTCGTCGCTCTTGTGACAAGGTATAAAATGCACCATTTTAGAAAACCTATCCACGCTTACAAATATGGAGTCTCTCCCCCTCTTTGTCCTAGGCAATCCCACAATAAAGCCTATGCTAATATCTTTCCAAGGTGCACTAGAAACAGGAAGTGGAGTATACAAACCATATGGGTTAAATTTGGACTTAGCTTTATGGTATGTGGCACAACGCTGCACAAATCATTCAACATCTCTCCGCATCTTTAGCCAATAAAAATTATTGGACAGCAGGGTCAAAATCTTTTCTCTCCCAAATGTTCCATTAATCCACCGCCATGTGATTCCTGCAACAACAGCAAACGTACGGACGAATCTGGAACACATAGCTTGTTAGCATGGAACAAGAACCCGTCATAAACATGAAATTTTTTCCAGCCTTTCCCATCATTACATTTAGTGTATGGTTCAGCAAATTCTTTATCTACAACATACAAATATTTCAAACTTTCCAAATCTGGAACGTTAATATCAAGTTGAGATAAAAGAACAACCCTGCGAGACAATGCATCAGCAACCACATTTTCTTTGCCATTCTTGTATTTCACAATGTATGGGAAAGGTTCAATAATTCAACCCATTTAACATGTCTACGGTTCAGTTTAGCTTGCCCTCTCAAATATTTTAGTGCTTCATGACCAGAATGTATAATAAACTCCTTAGGCAAAAGGTAATGTTGCCAAGTTTCAAGCACACGCACTAAGGCATATAATTCCTTATCATAGGTAGAATAATTCAACTGTGGACCATGCAATTTTTCACTAAAATGGGACACGGGTTTACCTCCTTGTAGCAGCACACCTCCTATTCCAAAACCACTAGCATCACATTCTAACTCAAAAGGCTTACTGAAATCGGGTAGCTGAAGTAGGGGTGCATGTGTAAGACGATCCTTGAGTGTGGCAAAAGCTTGTCCTTGTGCTGGCTCCCAAGTAAAAGTAACTCCCTTCTTGGTCAACTTAGGTAAAGGGCCGGCTATGGTGCCGAAATCTTTCACAAAACGCCGGTAGAAACCTGCAAGACCAAGAAAACTACGTACTGCAAGGTTAGTTTTAGTTGCAAGCATGACACGTACTTTCAGATTAATAACTTGTGATGAAGAAGGAGAAGCAACTTTATCTTTTTGTTGCCTCGAAAGTGTTTTAGCTACTTGCTGATTTTCAGAAGGTTGTTTGCTCTTTTGTGCGTCCCTAGCATGTTTTTCTCGTTCAAATTTCACAATTTCAGCAGGACTCATAGGAAGCAATGTAACTTTCTTTCCTTTATACATAAATGTATACTTATTGCTCCTACCATGGTGTGTAGCATCAGTATCATATACCCATGGTCTACCAAGTAATAGAGAACATGCTTGCATTGGTACTACATCAAAATCAGCAAATCCGAAGTATGTACCAATGGAAAATTCGATGTGAGCAGTTTGTGTTACCATGACCTTACCGCTATTGTTGAACCATTGCACGTGGTAAGGGTGTGGATGTGCACGTGTGGGAAGTTGAAGCTTAGTTACCATGTCGAGGCTCACCAAATTGTTGCAACTACCGCTGTCGATGATGACACGCACACGACGGTCATTGACGACGAAGAAGGTCTGAAACAGATTGTTCCGTTGTGCCTGGTCGTCCTGGTCCATGTGAGTGCTCAAGACACGTTGTACAATAAGTGCTGCCATGTTAGTGAAAAGACAAAGCAACAAAGAATAATCCTTATGTAAACAGCTAGGTGGGGTGGTGGGTGTGTGGTGGAAGCAATCCGTCAAGCGCCTTACCCACGCTTGCAAGTGTTCTTATCGTGCCGCAGTGAGGTCACTGGCCTACAGGTGAGGAACCAAGTGGAGGGTGGTGTGCAATTGCAAGAAATGATCCTGTCCTGACCAAGAGAAAGGTGTAGCTTGGAAGGCAAAGTGAGTAACAAGGATTAGCGATAGTAATACAGTTAAACCAAGTTCAATAAGTGTTCCCTAATACTCGTCAAAGTTGCTGGCCTTAGTGCTCCCAATGTGAAAGTTCAAGCAATAGAGGGAAACTATGTGCCCAAAAATCAAATGGAAGCAATAACAGGCCAAAATCAGCTCTCTGCAGATCGGACAAGGGATCGGACAAGAGATCGGACAAGGGATTGGACAAGCAGAAACTGTTACTGCCGCTGCTAATTCTGTTACTACCGCTGATCGGACAAGAGTTTGGACAAGGGGTTGGACAAGGGATCGGACAAGAGACCGGACAAGCAGAATCTGTTACTGCCGCTGATAATTCTGTTACTACCGCTGATCGGACAAGCAATAGACAGGACCGCTTCTTCTCTTTTTTTTTGATTTTTTTCCTCTTTTTTTTCACTCTATTTTTTTGAACAAGGATGACCAGAGATGCAACCACAAAAATTGGCACCTACAACTTAGGTGGAATGTGGTTCACAAAAATTCAACAAGTTCGCTGAACGGCGAGCAAAAACTTTGTCCAATTTTTTTCTTTATCTTCCTGATTTTATTTGGCAATTTGGTGAGGGCTAACAGGTGAAGCATGTTAGGGTACCGACCCAAATTGGGTCAGGAACACGCTCAAAAAATTTCAGATTTTTCTGCCAAACGAGCGAAAAGTTATGCCTGTTTTACCGAAGGGGGGGGTCACAAAGACTCGATGAGGAAAACAAAATAGGGTTGTGGGGGGGGGTTTCGGGTGGGGAAATTTTTGAGACACAAGAACAACTACTACTCAAACGACACAAAGGGATTACTAAACCAGCAACAAGACTCGACCAAGAACACAAACTCAACAAGGTTAAAAATTGAAATTAAAATCGCAAGGCACAAAGGGGTTCTCGGTGGGGAATTTTTTTGGTGCGGTTTTCTGGACTCTAGGTAAAACAAAGGCAGATCGAGATTACCTAACGGGAAATTTGAGCTCTGATACCAACTGATGGGGGATTGGTCCCGATCTTCCGCTAGGTAAAGGATAACTTGGGTTGGTGGAGAATCTCGATGTTGGCGATCCAAGGCTCCGGTCCGGCGGATCAAAACCTTGCAATCATTACACCACTGTCTCCGTTGGTTATCAACCAAGCAGAACATGATTGACCTCGCCACGAAGGATAATTCCTGCAAGCGAACCCAAGAACACAAGCAAGAACAGGAAGGATACAAGTCGAATGCCAAATCACAGACACACGATGATAAGGTGAGGTTTCACAAACGCCAATGCAGCAGCCAATCGGTCCGGTGCAAGAGGCGGGATCTAAACACACAAGTGTAGATGCAAACAAAGCAAAACCTAACCCTAAAGGCGGCTGGAGTGAATATATAGGGCATGGGCAGCATGTGGAAAGTGAACAGACTTGGGCTGTGGGCTAGAAGACGTACAGACTTGGACTATGGGCCAACATGGCCCAGTTCTGTCATGCAGGACTGTTTTTAAATACACAGGTCGACTCGAGACTCCAAATAAGACGAAACCAACGGCAAAAGATCTATATTCTCCTTAGCTTTCCGAAAAGTCCAAGAACGCGCCAATCGGACTTCGTATGAGGAAGTTATGCCCATTTTGGTGCATGGTGGTCGATGTAGTCCGAACCAACGAATTCTTGACTTAAAGTCATCCGTGCGACTCCGTCTTCAACTCCAACTCTTCTATTCCATCTCCCATGTTCCTAAGCAACAAATATCACTAGTATTCAGTAGCATCCCATCCAAACAAATATTAACATAGTTGCTAAGGAAAGAATTAACCTCATGGTTCAAGCGACGGGCACGGGCTCGTGTGATTGGTCCTTGTAATTGAATTGTAGGTGGAGGCTCCATGTGTGTATCATGTGAAGTGATGTCCTCATCAGCTATGGAAAGAGCCAATGGTAATATCTTGTCAGGTCTGAATCGAAGAATAATGGGATTAACAAAAGGATTGTGGACTGAAGAGCTCCCGAAGATTCTATGGTCCATTCGGACAACTCAAACAAGGTCTAGGGGTTTCACTCCTTTCAGACTATTATTCGGAGACGAAGCTATGATGCCAACGGATCTCAAAGGAGGATCCCTTCGCAGCACCGAACCGGAAATAGAAGTAGATAGGAAAACTTCGCTCGATCTAACAGAAGAGACAAGACTTCGAGGTGTCGCCAGTTTGTCAAAGTATCAGCAGCAGACGAAGAATTGGTTCGACCCGAAGGTCAAGATTAACGAACTTGTTGGGGGAAAATACTTCATCTTGAGGGTTATTGCTATAACAAGACAAAGGCAGGTGATTTAATCGAAGGTTTCCAGCATCCAACTCTGGAAGTGCATTGGATCAAGTTCGAAGTATAAGGACGAGCTCTAGTTTGGAGTATATCTTTGGACATGGACTCTTCCGAGTGCTTCTTTGCCAGCTAGGATGGAAGACTTATCTTCTTTCTCATTAGATTAGTCTTTTACCATTTTAGCCCTATTAAGGGTACCGAATAGTTTCCACTATGTCAGTTGTAATAGAGGGGTAAAAGGGTCTTTTCCTTAATGTTTGGGCCTATAAATACCCCCGTTTTACCCTGTAATGAGGATGGAATACTGAGTTATTCAATACACATCTTCGAAATGTTTTGAGCTATTATCCACTTCGGAGGCTTGAAATAGTTTACTTCACAAACACTTCGTTTGTTATTTTCTAATCTCTAGAAACCTGTTAGCGTAATCTTTTACGCCAACAGTTGGCGCCGTTCGTGGGGAACCTAGTCCAAAAACTTTGTTCTCTAGCAAGTTCTCGAATCATGCCTCCCAAGCGAAGTTTAGTTGGTAGTCCTACTCGGAGGTCCCCTCGGACCTCCGGAGTAAGATCTTCAAACACAGATGAGGTCGGAGGACCTTTGACATTTCCTCCACCTCAGACTCCGGAAGGGATTCCCCTTCCTCGAGCATACGGAGATCCTCCCCCAACTCCATCCATACTTCGGCCAACCGGAGTTCCTCTTCCACCTCAAGTTCCACTTCGAACCGACGCATACAACTCTCAAGACCCGGAAGGTCCTTCCAGAGGAGATGAAGATGGTCTTGGCGATATGGCCGCTCAAATGGCCAGTCTGCAAGCTGAATTAGCGAGGTGGCGGCAAGAAGCCGCAGATAGGCTTCATCCTCAGGCCACCCCAGTCATTCCCGAAGTACCCGAAGACGATGAATTTCATTATCCCGAAGCCCTGGAGAACGCTTCCTTCGACACTGAATCTCCACTGCATCCAGAGCTACAGAAAGTGCGCTTCGATCCTAAGTTTAAAACATCGAAGCTTTGCAAGTATGCTGGAGACAAAGACCCTAGGGAGTTCTCCCGTTCTTATGCATTAGCAATTGAGGCTAGCGGAGGAGTGCGGGACACCATGGCCAAATGTTTCCCTCTAGCTCTTGAAGGAGTGGCGCTGCGGTGGTTCTGGTCTTTGAAGCCAGGGTCAATCAGAACATGGGAGCAATTAAGGAAGAAGTTCATAAGCAATTTTCAGGGTACCTTCGTACCCCGAATGTCAACAGGAAGTCTTTTCCAGGTGAAGCAGCTCCCTGGAGATACATTAAGGCATCATTTAAAGCGCTTCGCTCATACGAAGTCGCAAATTCGAGGGTTAACTACAACCTCTGAAGTTGATGCAACTCGAGAGGGAGTTACCCACGCATGCCTCCTTGATAAACTTCACCGGAAGTAGATATCCTCTGTTGCTCAGTTGATGTCTTATTTTGAAGAGTATGCAAGGTCAGAAGAGGGATGGCTTCGGAGAACTGCTGCAGCTCCATTAATCCTACAAGAAGTCAAGCTAGAAGTGAAGACTTCAACACAGCCACAGGGGCCTAGCTTCGAAGCTCAGCATGACAGGTGTCGGGGGCAAAAGCATCCTCGTTCAGAAGTCTTGAACATTGCACCTCCGCAGAAATTTGCCCCAAGGACTTCGCAACCTTAAGGAAGCAAGACCAGCGGCTGGAGGCCGCTAGGGAAGCCGGCTAGCAAAGCCTAGGCCTTTTTCTGCTGTGTCCATGGTGAGAATCGAAGTCACGCAACTGATGCGTGTAAGTCTATACTCGCTTTAAGAGGCGAGTACCTTGAATGAACTTCGGGTCGAGGCACTACTGACCGAGTTCTGACCGAGGTGCGTCCGGAGCCTGTCTAGCCTGTGGCACGTATAGATAACTTCGACCCTGCAAGACGGCCTCCGGTGGTCAATGTTATGCCACCTCCAAAGAAGGAAGATGGTCAAGATCGAGGGAAAAGAGTAGTCCTCCCCATCTCCGGAGGAGGGACCCTCGGAAGTATGTCGAAGAGGCAAAGAAGAGAATATGTCCGAGAAGTGGGCCATATTGGAACTTCTTCGTCCGCAGCCGCTATACCTGAATGGTCCCATGTGCCAATATCTTTTTCTGCACATGATGCAGCTAGCATAAAGTTTCCACATGCAGACCCACTGGTTATCACTGCCGACATAGCAGGGACTGAGGTCCGAAGAGTACTGATCGATAGAGGGAGTTCAACGGATATTATCTTTGTCCAAGCTTTTGATCAACTCTGCATCTCTAGGAAGCATCTTCTCCCAGCAGCTCATCCTTTGCAAGGCTTTGCAGGACCCCCTCTTGATGCCCTCGGCCAAATTGGCCTAGAGGTTACTTTCGGAGAGGGGCTACTGGCCAGGATGGAGGAAGTGATTTTTGATGTTGTGGATGCCCCATATGCATACAATGTTATCTTCGGAAGGGGCATGTTGAATCAATTCGGAGCTGTGGCGCATCATAATTGTCTGTGTATGAAGATGCCCACACAAGCGGGAGTCCTCTCTGTTTTTGGAGATCAGGCCACTGCGCGAAGAGCGGAATACGGTCATGGCCCTCCTCTTGACCCAAGACAGGTGAACAGCGTGCAAGGTAACCCAGATGATTTTTCTGTTCACACCGAATCTTCGAAGAAGTCCTTCCCAAGGCCAAACCCTGAAGGGGAAATTATAACGAAGGTTATTGTCAAAGACGGCATGGAACATTCATTTCAGTTTGGCAAGGATTTGCCTCTAGAAGTCGCTACTTCATTAGAAAAAGTAGTTGAAGAGAATTTAGATGTCTTTGCTTGGTCTGATGAGGACATTACCGGAGTCAGTCAGGATATTATGGAGCATAGTTTACTTGTGAACCCGAAGGCTCGGCCTATCCGGCAAGGACTCCGGAAGTTATCTACGGAAAGGGCTATCCTTGCTAAAGACGAAGTGGAAAAGTTGCTGAAGGCTGGGATTATCAGAGAAGTAGCTCATATGGAGTGGCTAGCCAACCTAGTCTTTGTTAGGAAGAAATCTTCCAGGAAGTGGCGTATGTGTATTGACTTTACATCTTTGAATAAAGCATGCCCCCATGACCCCTATCCCATGCCCCGAATTGATCAACTGGTTGACTCCACTGCTGGTTCGGAGTTATTAAGCTTTCTTGATGCGTATTCCGGCTATCATCAAATCTGGCTAAAGCGTGAAGATGAAATTAAAACAAGCTTTGTAACTTCTTCGGGAGTCTTCTATTATGTAAGAATGCCCTTTGGCTTGAGAAATGCCGGGGCAACTTTTTTGAGGTTAATTGCTAAGGCTCTAGGTCATCAAATAGGCCGCAATGTAGAAGCTTATATGGATGACATTGTAATAAAGAGTGCTTTAAAGCACCAACATAGCCTAGACTTAGCAGAAACATTCAATAGCCTTCGGGCATGTGGAATCTGTCTTAACCCCGAAAAATTTATCTTCGGGGCTCAGGCCGGAAAGTTGTTAGTGTATCTAGTTTCAAGCAGAGGGATTGAAGCTAGCCCTACACCAATAACTGCGTTGCAAAGGATGGCTCCTCCGAAAAATTTGAAGCATGTACAAAAGCTGACTGGTCGTCTTGCAGCACTTAGCAGATTCTTAGCAAGGTATGCAGAGAGAAGTTTGCCCATTTTCAAAGCATTGAAAGGGTCCGAAGATTTTGCATGGACACCGGAGTGTGAAAAAAAGCTTCGAAGATATTAAGAATTATCTCAGTAACCTCGCTACACTCACGGTGCCTATTGCAGACGAAACCCTACTCCTTTACCTTGCGGCTACTGGCTCTACTGTCAGTGTAGTCCTTGTTAGAGAGATTGATTTCAATGGGAAGTTGGTACAAAATCCAGTCTATTTTGTATCTGAAGCATTGTCTGGAGCAAAAACAAGATATTGCGAGCTTGAGAAGTTCACATATGCTTTGATAATGGCTTCGAGGAAGTTGAGGCATTATTTCTTGGCACATAATTTGATTGTACCAACTTCATATCCCTTGGGAGATATGCTCCGAAGTAAGGATTCCACAAGAAGAATTGGGAAGTGGGCTGTTGAATTAGCACCCTTCGGTATCTCCTTCGTGGCAAGGACAGCAATTAAGTCACAAGTGTTGGCAGATTTTGTGGCAGAGTGGACTCCCCCTGCAGCATGGGCTCCGGAGAAGCCTAGCAAAGGAATTTGGACGATATACTCCGATGGAGCTTCCCAAGCATCTGGAGCAGGTGTCGGAGCAGTGATAATTTCGCCTTCAAGGAAAAGGCAATGTACTCCGCAAGACTCAACTTTAAGTCTACCAACAATACATTGGAGTACGAAGGGATTTTGTTAGGACTTCGAAAGGCACGTGCTTTGGGGGCTTATTAAAACGGATTCTCAAATTGTAGCGGGGCACACAAATAAGAGTTTTCAAGTTCAACATCCACAACTTGCGAAATATTTGGAAGAGATCCATAAGATTGAAGCAGCATTTAAAGGGATTTCCATTCGAAGTATACCCAGAGCTAAAAATGTGCAAGCTGATATCTTGGCAAAAGCTGCTGCCGGAGCTTTGGACATTCTAGAAGAAACTTTCTACGAAGAGCTTAGTACACCTTCAGTAACGCAGGTCCCTTTTGCGGAAGTCCTTTGCATTCCAAGTACAGATTGGCGAAGTTCAATTATGGAATTGTTGCAAGGAGAAGTAAATTTGCCAGAAGGGCCACAACTTTCGAGGTTGAAGCTCCGAATTCAAAATTATCATATAATCAACGGTATTTTGTACAAGGCCGGAGTATGTTCTCCTCTACTCCGATGTATATCTCAAGCCGAAGGTCAAGAGATTCTTCGAGAAATTCACGAAGGACGTTGCCGTAGCCATCTGGCCCCTCGAGCTTTGGCAGGAAAAACACTTCGCCAGGGGCTTTATTGGCCTACAATAGTAGCTAATGCGGAGAGCTTAGTCCGCACTAGCCAAGGTTGTCAATGGATGGGAAGAAGAAGTCATCGTCCGCCAACAACTCTTCAAGTCATTGCCCCAGTATGGCCCATGGCCAGATGGGGCATGAATCTTATTGGCTCCTTCCCAGTAGCAAAAGGAAATTTGAAATTCGCAGTGGTATCAATTGAGTACTTTACCAAGTGGGTCGAAGCAGAGCCCCTAACAGCTATCACATCGAATAATGTACAAAAATTTTCTTGAAAAATATCATATGCCGGTTCGGAGTGCCCCGGCAACTCACATTTGACAATGGAACACAATTTGATGCAGAGCCATTCAAGAAGTTTTGTGAAGATCTAGGCATCCAATTATGCTTTGCTGCAGTGTGACATCCATAGTCTAACGGAGCTATGGAAAGAGCCAATGGTAATATCTTGTCAGGGCTGAATCGAAGAATAGTGGGATTGGCAAAAGGATTGTGGACCGAAGAGCTCCCGAAGATTCTATGGTCCATTCGGACAACTCAAACAAGGTCTATGGGTTTCACTCCTTTCAGACTATTATTCGGAGACGAAGCTATGACGCCAACGGAGCTCAAAGGAGGATCCCTTCGCAGCACTGAACTGGAAATAGAATCAGAAAGGCAAACTTCGCTCGATCTAACAGAAGAGACAAGACTTCGAGTTGTCGCCAATTTGTCAAAGTATCAGCAGCAGACGAAGACTTGGTTCGACTCGAAGGTCAAGATTAACGAACTTAAGCCGGGTCATCTTGTTTTGCGAAGTATTATAGCACCAGGGAAATTAGGGAATAAGTGGGAAGGTCCGTACTTAATTGTCCGCTGAGGGCGCCCTGGTTCTTTTAAGTTAGCTAATTTGGAAGGCGAAGAGTTAGCGCATACATGGCATACAGAGCACTTAAAGTGATATTTCACATAGGGGCTCCTTGTAATCATTTGTGAACACCTTCCAAATTAATGAAGTTCATGGTTCCAATAATGCCTACCCCCCAAACACTTCCTACTTCTAGTGGACGCACTGGAAGAACGAAGTTGGCTGGGAGGGAAGTGTCATTAATTTGAATAATTTTTTTTGGGACTTCGGACCACTGGTTCGAAGCTTCCGATGACTTTGGAAAGTCACTGAAAAAATGGATTCCAAGCCACCGGCTTGAAAACATCCATAAAAAGAGTCGAAGGAGACCAAATAATGTGGATTCCAAGCTCCGACTTGAAAGCATCCGTAAAAAGAGTCCAAGGAAACCATTGCGAATTCCAAACCACCGGTTTGATAGCATTCGCAAAAAGAGCCGAAGGAGGCCAAAACAAAACAGAGTTTGAGCTAATAAGCTTCGAGTATCTGTGAAAAGAGTACAAAGTGACCAATCATTTGGGACATTAAAGTGCCCGGAAAGTTTGTTCGAAGTGACTTATTTAAACAAAAGGTACTAAGTTACGAGTTTTACGACTCCAAGTAGTCAGACATTTTATAAGATTTTAATCAATCTTTAAATTGCTGAGGGGCTCCGAGCCTCCAAAATTGTGATCCTAAGTTTTTCTTTGCGCCTAACCATCTTCGAGTATAGTTCGAAGTTGCTTACGCCCAGAGAGGGGCTAGGAAGTAGGGAGACAATTTTAAAAATCGATATTTATCATTCGAACAAATTACAATTACATCACGAAAAATTGGTGTCTATGCCGAGAAGGAATCGAAGACCCCTTCGATCTCTAGAGTTACCACTAAACTCGGAACGACTAGTTCCAGAGCCGGGAGTTCTAACAACTTTGCGTTTAACTCTTCTACCTCCCTTCGAAGCTCTAAAATCTTTATGTTCTTGTTGAACTTCATCCCAAGTTTGAAGTCGTTCGGGGCTCCTTTCCCAGCTTCGAAGTTCTTCATGTTTTTTCCCTTGATCTTCAGCAATACCTTCATCCTCGGACCATGCAATGTCTTCAGAAGATGAAGTTTTCAAGTTAACCTCTTTTTCTTCCTCCTTAATATAGGATAATATATCTTTACATATTTCGGGCGCAATTGCACCAGAGCTATCTCGAGAAATCAAAAATCGAGGTCATTTATGAAGTTTTAAAAGATTGAAGGTAGCCCATAGCAGGCAGAGTTCTTCGGTAATGTTTAAAACTTCGACATCATCCATGCGGGGTTGAGAATCCTAAAAACATGATAAGTAATTTTTCATTCATAATGTATGAAAGCATGCTTTTTTACATAGTCGGGATCCTAAAACAAAGCTAGACCTGCGGGTTCGGTGGAGGTGGCTGCTCGAGGCTTGAGACCGAGCTTGCTTCTGGCGTTGCCCTTCATCGATCCAAGCCTTGATCGCAGTGCGACCTTCGGCTCTCCTTGAAGCTTGGAAGGCTTGCCAAGCTGCGGCCAAATCTTCAGAAGGATTAAGAAGCTGGTTTTCGTCGAAGGTAATGGGAGTCGCCCCCGATTCTAGCGTTATCGATAACCCTAGATCTTCGTAGTAGCAAAGTACTCCGAGAGTAGCCACTTGGCCGGAGATCTCTCCATACCGAATGCCGGAGATCGTAGCAGGGGGACGTTGTCATTCGAAGGTAGTGTCCCAGTAGTACCGAAGTACTCTAGAACACCTAGGAGATGGTTCATGACTTCCGCAGCTACCTTCTCCGATTTCAGCTTATCTTCAATTAAAGCGTCCTTTGACGAAGTCAGTTCATCCACCACAGCGGAGAGCCTAGCTGCCTCCATAGCCAGAGAACTCTTCTAGCTAAGCAAGTTGCTAGCCTCTTCCGTAGCTTTAGCCTTTTCTTCTTGGAGCCTGACTAGCTCAGCCCCTGCCGTAGCGTGCTCTGCCCGCATTCTTTCTATCTCCGCCCGAAGCACTATTTGTTCGCCTTCGAGCTTTTTATTCGTAGTCTCCAAGCTTTGTCTAGCCCTCCGCTCTGCTGAAATCATTTCGTCCAAGCGGGAAACCCAAACTTCGGAAATGTTAAGACTCCTTTGGAGAGCAGTAACCTTCTCCTGAAGACGAAGACTTCCGCGCTCGTTCAAGACAGCCGCAGCTCGAGCCAAAACTATTTGCTGCGAAGAGAAAAAAGCAAGGTGAGAAATTATTTGTAAGTGAGATTAATTTTGTTTTGCAGATACTTCGTACCTGGTATGCTGCCCGTTCTAAGGCGGCGTTGAGCTCCGAACCCTCAGCTTCGCTAAGGATGGCCACTAAGTATGTCTCCTTGACTTCGTGGTTAGCTCGATCCAAAGGCTCGAGCAAAGTCCGAAGTCCAGTCCTTCGCTCAAAGAAAGGAGCTAGAAGAGGGAGCATAGATAGAGCCCTCTGGTCGTCCTCGTTCGATGAGGGGTCGGAGCGCTGGGCTGTGTCTTCAGAGACCTTGGTAGATTGGCCCCCCTCCGTAGATTGACCCCCGTCTGTTGATTCAGATGGAGTTAATCCTGAAGTCTGGCTGGACAGCCGAAGTCCCAGCCTACCTAGAGCTACTTGGAACATCTAGCGCATTTGCTGCGTCGCCAGTATCTGCATCCGTGCGGTTTTCATCCCCGTCGATCAGGTTAATAAGGATGTGTCCCTCGTCCTCAGAGGAATCAGTAACCGAAGCCACCGGACTTGAAGGCACCACTTTCTTTGGTTTTCAGGCTACCTTCTTTGCCGGAGTCTTAACAGGAGTTGAAGTTCTAGCTTTCGCCTTTCTTTTCTTCGGCCCTTGCTCTGAAGGTACTAGTCTGGAAGGGGAGGGGGTGCCACTCCGAGTACAACCCATACTCGGTTGAGCCATTCCCAACTACCCACTAGCTTCGTTCTCCACTCCTTCTCAGCCGGAGTTGGAACTCCCAGAATCTTCTCCGAACCTCGAACAATTTGCTCCGAAGTCATGGGGGCTAGAGAAGCTGAAAGATAAGTTGGCATTAGTCATTTCATCAAACAAATATATATAAAACATGTTGTTTTCAAAGTTACCTGCAGGGCTCGAGTTCGAAGAGATTTTCGGAGGCTGCCTTCCGGATCTTCTTCGAAGGTGATAGGCCAGTTGGGCATCAGAGGAGGAATCTGAACTCCAATGAACTCCTCCGCTAGGTCCAGCATGCTCAGACGACGACTAATTCTTTGAAGCAGACTGAGGCGAGCTTCGAGCTGGCCGGGGTCTGGGTGAACTAGGGCTTCCTTTTGGAAGTTTATGTCTTGCAGGGGTCTGGCCAGACAGCTGCTTGCCCCAACTTCGGCGTAGAACCACCGGAGGATCCAATCCGTGTACCATCTGGCATTGATGGCCTTCGCTAGAAATCTTAGAGCAAACTCATCCCGAAACCGGAAATTGATGCTCCCAAAGGCTACCACGATCTTTTCTCCTCCGGAGCCTAGGTAAGTCTTGGGTTGGCAAGATGCCCCGTGCAGTGCTGCGAAGATCTCTACTCTTCCCTCACAGCCCTCAGCTCACAACGCCCATTCGAAGATAGCCAGGCGCGCTATTGCGTTCGGAGAATGTTGGGGAAGGGTGACGTGAAATAAATCCAGTACCTCCGCTAGAAAGTTGACTGCCGGAAGTCCTAGCCCAGCTTCGAAGAAAGCTTCGAAGATTACCACTTCTCCAGGCCTTGGCGAAGGAATGACCTCCTTTCTAGGTTTACGGACTATGATCTCCGAACTAATTTTTCCCTCTACTACTGCTGCGAGCGACTCCCTCTTGCAGGTAGACGGCCCCAGTTGATAAGACTGGTCCGAATACTTCGAAGACACCGGGAGAAGATCGTGAGGACCAACATTTGGGGGATTCCTTGGTGGTGCCGTTACTGTTGCTGTTGCTGCCGTCGGAGCTACCACTACTGATGGCGCTATTGCTGCCACTGTCGCCGCTACAGCCGCAGCCTGCTGCCGAGCTAGGGCCGATGCTGCCCCAGGGACTTTGAAGCTTGTCTTCGCCATGGAATCACACTGATTGCTAAAGAAGAAAGATGGAGGTTAGGGTTTGTTTGCACGAAAGCGGTGAGAACGGTACTCGGGAAGGGTCTGGGTCCTCTATTTATAGCACAGGCCCACGATTTTTTACCGTTTGCATTTTCCGTCTCACATTCTTGACCGTTACCCTTGACGAAGTTAATGCATTGCGTAACTTCTGTTGGAAGGAAAAAGCCAAAGGCTATTTCTTCTAAGTATAAAAATCTTTCGGGCTCCTCAAGTTAAATTCTAAGATAGTTCGAATGTAACTTTCTTAGAAGTTGATTCGAAGTTTTGCATCTCCGCGTATTTTGGAGTATGGCGGACAAAGTCCTCAGAAATGAGGCAAGGTGTTTGAAGTGTGCTCCGGATGGAGGTACTCAAACATTTACCTGACGGAGGTCTCAGAAGTCGAGGTGCATTGAAGGCATGGTCCGGGTGAGGTTCGTCGAGGAGTGTGCTCGGGGAGAGACACTGCGATGAAGTGCTCATAAAATGCTTCATGCGAAGGCCTTGGACGAAGGAGGGACTTCGAAGGGTGGTACTCTGAAGGTGGGGCTTTGGAGTGTGGCTGACATGAGGTACTTTGGCCATGCATGGCTTCGGTACACGGACTGACGGAGTTTGAGGTGGGAGTAGCTGTGAAGCCATGGTGGTTCACTTCGTAGGTGATTGCGCGAAGGTTCAAGGGCTTTGACGGCTTCGGCTCAAAACAGTCACTGTATTGAAGGCTGACTTTAGAGAAGCGAAGGCCGTCAGGCTCAAGGCTTCTCGCCGAAGCTACCACACCACTCGCGTGCGAAGGGGGGCTTTACAAGAATCCAAAACTGCAAAGGCTGATCGTGTCTGCTCTGCAAAAGCTGATGTTGTCTCCTCTATGAAGCTGACAAAAGAAGCCTCTAAATAAAGTAGACTACCATCTGTACCCCCTATTCTGATGAGACAAAATCATTGTAAACCCTCGGGGTAAAGTAGTCTATTCATAGGGCTGAATAGTGCCTATAAATAGTGGAGGCTAACTAGGCAACAGTAACACTTTGAGCAGCCATTGTAGAACTCCTGTGCTAGCCGCCACACACTCATGTATTCAAACCTGTGAGTTTATTTTTTGTTCCCTGTTCAAGAAATGAAACTTTGATTCTGTTTTCATTTTTTCTTGAACTTGTATGCCTGCTTTGCACTGCATGTTTTGATTTTGTTGAGCTCCACTTCCTACTGATTTGAGTTTATTGCACTGGAGTGTTTTTGGAGAAGTGTGTGAGTGATCAGTATTTGTGAAGTGTGTTTTTCAGTGTGAGTTCGCCCTGTGTAAACTGAGGTAACCCCTCACCATTTACTAGCGAAGCACTGAGTGGTCTGTAGTCGAAGCCTATTTTCCTCCCTTGTCGAAGTCCTCGGCGCAGTGTGTTCTGTGTGAGTTTAGACCTTCGGAATACAAAGCCTAGTACCAGTTACTAGTGCAGAGTATCTGGTCGAAGTCCTCAAAGGGAAGTAATCTCTTGCGAAGGGTGAAGTGCGTAGTCTGCTCAAAGGCAGCCAGTGTGCGGAGCCTGCACTGACTTGGCAGAGTTTAGTTTTTGGTTTGTGGGTGGAGCGAAGTATTCTTGACTTCGAACTTTTGCTCCTCGTGAATCCTAGATTCAGAGCTATGAAATACCTCCGAACTAGACCTCTGAAGGGTGTGTTCGAAGTCTGTTCTGCAGGAGACTAAGTTAAAACAGAAGGCTATATTTAGCCTAAAATTTTAAAAGCTCCCATTCACCCCCCTCTATTCGCCGTTTCCGGTCCAACAATTGGTATCAGAGCGGGTTAAGATCACCAGTTGACCTTAACCGGTTTTGTGATCTGTTGGCGCCATGGATAGAGTTAGTAAAATACCTCTGTTCGATGGGACTGATTTTGCATACTGGAAGGTGCACATGGAGGCTTACTTGCTAAGCCAAGGAAATGCGATTTGGGAGATTGTGGACTCACAATACTCCATCCCTGAAACTCGCACCTCTCAAACAAAAAAGATCAGTATAGTGCTAACTCCAATGCTAGAAATATACTGTTCATTGGTTTGAGTCGGAATGAGTTTGATAGGGCTCAACACCTAAGGACAACTAGGGAGATTTGGACTACACTCACTCTTTTTCATGAGGGCTCTACATAGATTAAGGCTAGGCACCAAAGCACATACAATCAACAGTATCAGCTGTTTGTGCAGGCGCCTGGTGAATCTATAGATGCCATGTTTTCTCGCTTTGATGTGATAGTGAGTAACTTGTGATTCAATGGGACGCTTGCTTACAATGATCATGATAGGGCTATCAAGCTTCTCTATGATCTTGATCGTAGCATATGGGAAGTGAAGATATCCAGAATTGAGGAGTCTGCAGGTTATGACACATTGACCTGTGATAAGCTCTTTAGCAAGCTAAAGTCCATAGAGATTGCCAAGGCATCTCTTGCCGTGCATAGGAAGTCCTTTCCACAGCCTTTGGCACTAGTTTCTAGCACTAGCCGTGGCACCACTGCAGAACCAAGCTCATCTGGCACTTGTGTTCTAGCAGGTGGTTTTGCCTTATCATCCCTAGTCTCCATCACTAAGGAGCAGGTGGACACTCTGGATGAGGAAGAGCTTGCTCTCATTGCCAGAAGGTTCACCTGTTTTCACCATGAAAGACGAGATCAGAGGAGAAGTGGTTTTAGTGGTTGTTTTGAGTGTGGCGACACTTCTCACATCAAGGCCAACTGTCCTAAACTCAAGAAGAGAGATGAGAGTGAGCGCCCCAAATACCACAAAAGGAGAGGAAACCCTTTGTGAAGGGCAAGCGCGGCAAGGTGGCTAAGAGGGTAGCCAAAGCCGCTTCCAGAGCTTTTGTTGCTGCTCTCAGCGACATCGACACTTCCTCAACTAAGGAGGCGAGCTCTGATGAGGAGGAGGAGTCTCCAAGGAAGGAGGAGAAGAAGGATAAGAAGGAATGGGATTTCACCGGCCTCTGCTTCATAGCCGACAGCGATGACAGCGGTGATGAGCTTGACTCATCTGAGGTACCACTATCCTATGTCCAGCTTTCAATTAAATTAGATGAACTAAATGAAGTAGTTCTTGGTCAGGAGAGGTTGCTTGTGCAAGCCGCTAGAGATAGAAAAGACCTTAGACTTAGGCTAGAATCTATTTCTACTGATTATGCCATGCTTAAGTCTAGGGTTAATGATGCTGAATGTGAATCTTGCACTGTTGTCATGGGTGAGCTTGCTCAGTTGCGTTCTGTGCATGCTCAAACTCTTTCTGAGCTTGAGACTGCACAAAAGCAGCTTTTGATTGTTGATTCTAGTCCTCATGATATAAATGAATGCATGAACTGTTCTTTATTACGTGAGAGCATTGATTTACGTGAGAAGCATGTCCATGATTTAGAGGCTAGATTGGAGAGGGCCGGTAGGTCTAAGGATGTGCAACCTATGTGTGACACTTGCATAACCCTTAAGTACCAGCTAGGCACTGTTAGAGAGCAAGATGAACACCTCATCACTGAAAATGAATACCTTATTTCTGTGGTTAACAAATGCACTGAAGGGAAGGGTAGGATGGACTTGCTTTTGGCCAAGACCAAGATGTGTACTGATAGGGCAGGATTAGCTCTGGGATTGGGTTTTGAGAGAATTCCTTCAAATAGTGAGAACAAAACTGTTTTTACCTGACCCACTACCTTAGAGAAAGAAAGAGCCAGTTTAGACACTCCATCAGCCAAAAAGCCTACCCAAACTCAAAAGAAAACCACTCCTCCTGCCAAGAAAATTCCTCCCAAGAAAACCACTCAGCAGAAACCCAAGGAGCCTGTGAAGATTGCTCCTATGACCGTTGTGAGTTCCCCTAGAAGAGTGTTTCATTGTTCCTACTGTCAACGGGTAGGTCATTTGGTTGGGTTCTGTTTTCATCGCATCAAGGATGAGCGATGCTCTCAGGCGATGAGTTTCCAGAATATGCATTACCCATCTCTAGGTATGCATGAGTCTGAGTTTTACTCACATCCTGTTTTTGAGGCTCTTTGTACTTCCTAGAGAGGTTTTTCTCCTTGAGGTGTCCACCATGTTCCATATGGTGGTAGACCCCATGTGAGTAACTTTGTGCCTCGACAGGTTAGGAGACCTCGTCATGCATTTGGGTCACAACATGTAGGTAGACCTCACACTTTGCATCATTCTGATTTTACTGTGCGTAGACAGTCTATTTTTACTATGCCTACTACTTGTATCACTCAATGCTGGATGCCTCGTCATGCTTTCACTCACCCCAACACTGAGCGATCGAGATTTTCTTATCATGGAGTCCGGTTGTTCGCGCCATATGACCGGAGATGCAACATGGTTCTCCATCCTCACCACAACCAAGCAAAAGAAACATATCACCTTCGGCAACAATAGAAGGAGTAGAGTGAAAGGTAAAGGTGTGGTAAGAATCAACTTAAATTTCACTCTCAAAGATGTTGCTTTGGTTGAAAATTTGGGATACAATTTGCTTTCTGCATCTCAATTTCTTGATGAGGGCTTCGAAGTGCGATTCCATCATGATACTTCACAAGTACTCAATTCTAATGGCATTATGGTTTGTAAGATCTTTAGAGTTGAGAGAGTTTTTGGAGCTAATTTCTCTGATTCATCTGGTTCTTCTCATTGTCTTGTTGCACATTCGACTTCTGAGCTTTGGAAGTGGCATAGGAGACTAGGGCATATGAGCTTTGAGTTGCTCGCTCATCTGAGTGCCCTAGGTCTGATCCGAGGATTTCCAATCTCAAGTTTGAGAAGAATTTAGTTTGCGCTCCATGTCGACTTGGAAAAATGATTGCTGCTTCGCACTCGCTAGTCACCATGGTGATGACTGAATAACCCAGAGAACTTCTCCACATGGACACTGTAGGTCCTTCTCGGGTTAGTTCTTTATGCGGCAAGTGGTATGTGTTAGGCATTGTCGACGATTTCTCTCGCTACTCTTGGGTCTTCTTTCTTGCTAGCAATGATGAAGTGTTTTCACACTTTTAGAGCTTGGCTTTGAGACTTTTCACTGAACTCCCTAGTGCATTGAAATTCATTCGAAGTGATAATGGCACTGAGTTCAAGAATAGTCTTTTTGTTGATTTTTGCATGGAGCATGGCATAGAACATCAATTCTCTACTCTGCGGGTTTCTCAACAGAATGGTGTTGTTGAGAGGAATAACCGCACTTTGGTTGAGATGGCTAGGACGATGCTCGATGAGCACAGGACTCCTAGAAAATTCTGGGCTGAGGCCATGAACACTGCATGTTACATCTCGAACCGAATCTTCTTGCGCTCAATTTTGAACTTGACATCTTATGAACTGCGTTTTGGGAGACAGCCCAAAGTGACTCATCTTCGAGTTTTTGGTTGTCGATGCTTTATCCTAAAATGTGGAAATTTAGATAAATTTGAGTCGCGCTCTTCTGATGAGATCTTTCTGGGATACACTACTCATGGTCATTCTTATCGTGTTTACAATTTGGGACTAACACAGTCATCGAGTCATGTGATGTGACTTTTGATGAATCAACCCCCTCTATTAGTTTTATTTTTGAACAGGCAAATGAACACGACATGGAGCAGACCATCTTCGAAGATGAAGATCCCGGAGATTTCAAGGATGAACCTCTACTAACCTCGACATCGACCTCCGAAGCCGACCCCACTTCTACCACTTCTACACAAGGTCCCGAAGCAACTGCCTCGACATCGATCATCTTGGACCACTCCAACGCACAAGTTGAGGGGGAGACTGCATCCCACCGCGAAGCTCCACATCATATTCAAAGGATGCATCCTCCCGAGCAGATCATTGGTGAGCTTGATCAAAGGGTAACATGTTATCATGCTCATTTCATTGATTCTGCTTTTGTTGCTTCTTTGAGCCCTTAGATGTTAGTCATGCACTTTCTGATTCTAGTTGGATCAATGTCATGCATGAAGAACTTGAAAATTTTGAAAGAAACCAAGTATGCACTTTAGGTGATCCTCCACCAAATGTTCATTTCATTGGAACAAAATGGATTTTCAAAAACAAACAAGGGGAGGATGGGACTGTAGTTAGAAACAAGGCTAGACTTGTAGCTCAAGGTTATTCTCAATTAGAAGGGATTGATTTTTCTGAGACTTTTGCACCTGTTGCGCGTATAGAGGGCATTAGGATTTTGCTTGCCTTTATGACATCCCGGGGATTCAAACTCTATCAAATGGATGTCAAAAGTGCATTTCCTAATGGCTTCATAGGCGAAGATGTTTATGTAAAACAACCCCCTAGTTTTGAAAATCCAAAATACCCACATAGAGTCCTTAAACTTCATAAGGCTCTTTATGGACTCAGGCAGCCCCCTCAGGTTTGGTATGATAGACTTAAGTCTTTTCTACTTGAGCGGGAGTATTTGATGGGATCTGTTGATAAAACCATGTTCACTCTCAAGCATGGCAAAGATTTCTTGGTAGTTCAGATTTGTGTGGATGATATCATCTTTGGAGGCTCTTCTCATGCTTTGGTTGCTAAGTTTGCAGATACCATGAGCAGGGAGTTCGAAATATCTATGATGGGTGAACTCACATTTTTCCTTGGTTTGCAAATCAAGCAAAGCAAACAAGGTACATTCGTTCACCAGACGAAGTACACCAAGGACCTGCTCAAGAAGTTTGATATGTCCGATGCGAAGCCCCTCGCTACTCCAATGGCTACATCTGTAGCATTGGATCCTGACGAGGATAGAGAAGCCGTAGATCAGAAGGAGTTCTGAAGCATGATCGACTCCCTCCTCTACTTGACTGCTACGAGGCTGGACATACACTTCGCAGTGTGTCTGTGCGCTCGTTTTCAGGCTTCGCCACATGCTTCGCACCGCCAAGCGGTAAAGAGCATTCTCAGGTATCTCAAGCACACCCTCGAATTTGGCATTTGGTATTTTGCATCTTCCTCTTTGTGTCTTTGAGGTTATTCGGATGCAGATTTTGCTGGGTGTAGGATTGATTGGAAAAGTACCTTTGGTACTTTTCATTTTTTGGGTACTTCGCTGGTTTGCTGGTCTTCCCGCAAACAGTCTAGTGTTGCACAATTAACAGCTGAGGCCGAATATGTTGCTGCAGCTAGCTGTTGCTCTCATATTGTGTGGATGGTTTTCACATTGAGGGATTTTGGGTTAGATTATACGATTGTTCCACTTTTCTGTGATAACACTAGTGCTATTTGTATTGCAAACAACCCGGTTCAGCATTCCAGAACCAAACACATTGATGTGTGATATCATTTTCTCAGAGATCATAATGAGAAGGGTGATATTGAACTTCAATATGTTGATACCCAACACCAGCTAGCCGATATCTTCACAAAACCCATCGATGCTTCACGTTTTGCCTACTTGCATGGGGAACTGGGTGTTTGTCACCGTTACGGCATTCTCTGAGGAGGAGCACATTTTCAATGATATGCATATGCTTGTTGTGTATGAAATTGCATTTACATGTTTTGCACTGATATGCCTTGTTTTAATTTATGTAATAATGACAACTCAGCTCTATTTAATATGTCTGATACATTTTGTGCATGATTTTTCTTTCCAAAATCAAAGCATGCTAACTGTTTAGTCTTGAATCTAGCATGTTTAGGCAGGACTACTTTTAGCTATCCTTTATCTGCTTGGTAGCAAGAATCCTTTTCTCTAGATGCAATAATTATAACTTGAAAAATTATATTGCTTACTCATGGATATTCTTCAAAGTGCTAAACAACTTGTTGACTTATCAAAAATCCAAAATCCATGATTTGAATGCTAAGAGTGAAAAGATCCAGGTGGGTTTGTTTGTCGCACTACTTTATTCTATACTGCTTACCATTGCACTTTGGTATAAACCCTGATAACTTAGTGTATGCCAAAATCACTGCCTTAAGATTCTGATGGCTTTCTTGCCTAGGCTTGGCTTTATTGGAAAGTATAAGTTAGATGAACAAATAACCCCTGACATTATGAAAAGAACAGCAAGTATAAATTCATTTTCAATCAAGTTTACTTTCATACTCCACTTGAATTGTACTTGTCTGTCTAGAGTAGAAATTGACTAGCTTTGTGCAGTCCCTGCTTTTACTTGTCTAGTTACCTTGATTTAGTGGTGATGCTTTTATTTCAAAATAATGAAATCACATGTTGTCATCATGTTTTTAGATCTTGTTAAATTGAGTTGAGCACATGATAACTATCATTAAGTTTGGCATATTTTTGCTTTATATGTCTTTGCACTTCTGCCCATTTCAAAGCTTTGCATCTTTTAATGCTCCTTGATGCTTGCATTGCCAAAGGGGGAGAAATTTCTGAGTTCTCTACAGCAAGGGGCAAAATAACCCAGGGGGAGTTTTTATTGTGCAAAGAGAAAGATGTGTCAAAGGAACTTTTACTCTTTTGAAAAAGGGGAGAGAAATTCTTTTGTCAAGTGACATGATTTGGCTCTTTTCAGAGTTTTTATGGTCACTTGTGTGCTGAATTTTTTCAAATTTTCTTAAACTTAAATTTGGTTGTCAATGCACTCATCAAAGGGGAGATTGAGAAACCAAGGGTTGGTTTCGGAGTCTATGATGAGTGATTGACAGATTTTATCCTCTGGTTTCGAAGGGGTACCTTTGAAGGGGTTCGGAGGTTGTTTCTCCGAAGGGTTCAGTTGCTGTAGCTGTTGCAGCGGAGTGTGACTGTCGGAGCGGTTCGATAGTACACAATGACTTGGTTGTAACGAAGGGTTCGGTACTTTGGGCGGTACACTGGAGTGTGTACCAGAGGTTGTTTACCAGAGAGGTCTCTGGGGTACTGGATACACTTCTGTCTGTTTGTGGTGCGCAGGTGACTTCAGAGGCGATGGATGGTTCGCAACAGGTGAACCTAGGTCAAGTGGGAGGCTTGATGCCAGCCGAGCAGGGAGCTCGGTCATGAAGGATGCAAGGGGTCGAGGTCGGTCCTCGGGTCAAGTTGTGCCAGGCGAAGGCAGAGAGTGTGGAGCATGGCTCCGGCTGATGGTACACCGAGACAAAGTCCTCGGAAGCGAGGCACTTCGAAGGGTACTCCGAATGGTTTGACTTTGGAGTATGGCGGACAAAGTTCTCAGAAATGAGGCAAGGTGTTCAAAGTGTGCTCTAGATGGAGGCACTCGAAGGTTTACCTGACGGAGGTCTCAAAAGTCTTGGTGCATTGAAGGCATGGTCCGGGTGAGGTTCGTTGAGGAGTGTGCTCGGGGAGAGACACTGCGACGAAGTGCTCATAAAATGCTTCATGCGGAGGCCTTGGATGAAGGAGGGACTTCGAAGGGTGGTATGAGGAGCCATGCTGAATAGCGTGGGCCTCATGGCTCCAGATGTGATGAGTCATTGTCAACGATAGTCAAAGAGGACTGAAGAAGAGAGGGGATCTGCTGTTTCATGGGCTGCGTGTGACTCAGGTACGCGGGCAGCGAGCGACGGTCAGGCTGAGAGAGCTGCGAAGTCGGGCTGGCCCAATCCGGGTACATGGGCCAGAAGCAGCAGAAGACCCACTGGGCTGTTGACCAGGATTGACTCAGGTACACGGGCGGTGAGCGACTGCCGGGCTGAGAGAGCTGCGGAGTAAGGCCGGCCCAATCCGGGTACCTGGTGCAAAGTCAGTGGAGGCTTTGTCAGTTTCGGCGCAAAACTGACAACCGTTGATCTTGTATCCGACTGTCTAGAAGAGAAGCCGTAGTCGCTACCAAAACTTAGCTTCCGGATAAGTCATCTGTATCTCTAGGCCCACAGTCAGTCAGTCGTGTCTGTAAAAATACCTAAGGGCAGTAGAGTCTTTTCCTTTATTCCTGCGTCTGTAAAAACCCTAAGGGGCTGGTGGAATATTCTAGGCCATTGGGTAGCCTATAAATAGGGCCCTAATCCCTAGGGTTGGACTGCCCTTTTGCTGAAATCACTTTTCAATCAATTCCTTGGGTCATTCCTCTTGTTCCCTGCGTTTTCTCTCTCTTGTGTGTGCGCCGCCAGGCTCTGCTCACGACATTTCCTTCTTTGCTTCCCTATGGTTTTTCATGATGCTGTGATGAGTTATTCTCTGTTCAAAACATTCCGTGTGCAGTGATTGTTGTTGTTTTAATGCTTCGAACAACGTGCGGCTGGTTTTTATTCCGAGTGATTTTTGTGCTTCTGTTGTCTCTGTTCTTCACGCAAGTAGTACTAGTTCTTGCTGTTGCAAGTAGTACTACTTTCCTGTAGCAACAGTACACTAGTACTCTAGGCTTACTTTTTACTGCGTAGCTTTTTGATCGTGTTGACAGGGCCAAAGTCCCTTTTCTGGTTGTTCCGATTGAAGCGCCTTCTCTCTGATTCGAAGTCCCTCAGCTCCGTGAGGCAGGCTTCGATCTAACTTCCCTGAGGGCTACGCTTGAATTTCATCTTCACTTTGTGTACTGTGATTCTAGCTTCGAAAAACATTTTGAGCTGTCAACGTGTCATACTTCGAACGTCTGTGCGAAGGTACTCAGACTTGAGCTCTTCGAAATCCATACGTCGATAGGTTTCGAAGTTGGCTTCGAAGCTTGTCTTTCTGGTAGACTTCGCTCGACGGGAGTTTCTTCTTGCTGTCATTTTCGAAGGTCACAATGCGTAAGTTCGGAGCTTGTCTTTCGAAGTTAATCCTCTGAATGAAGGTCTCAACTTCGGTTGTCATACCTCGACCTAGCTAGCTTCGAAGTTTGAGTGTAGGCTTCGATTTTATCTATGTCATGTGTTGGGCTTCGTTACTCCTTCGAAGGTTGTTTTTCTGTGAGCTTGTTCGAAGCTTTCTGTTCGAAGTCTAGGCTTCGAAGTACACTGTTCGAAGTACTTTGTTCGAAGCAAGCTTCGATACTCTCATACTTCGCTTCGAAGCATCCCTCGCTCCCTGCCACCTCGAACTAGGGTAGACCAAACACACCTTCGACACTGACCTCCGAAGCAGGCTTCGACACTAACCACTGAAGCAGGCTTCGACACAGGAGAGCAGGCTTCGCCAAGTTTCGAATAGGAGACAAATCTGAACAGTAACTTCTCATCTCACTTTATATATACTTAGATCATTTTATTGAGAAGTTTGGCCTGACATGTCTAGTATACTTTGTTTATCTGCCTAGTTGCACTGCTTTGGTAGTTCTCTGTTTAACATCAGTCGCTTCTAGGCTAGATACCTTTAGACTTAGGCTATCTGTTCATTTTCTGCTGCTTAGTCTTTTGAGGTGCGTTGGGTGTTGGGAACAGGCCATATATTTTTTAAGGCGCCCATTCACCCCCCTCTGGTCGCTACTTTCGGTCCTACAAGTGCTATCAGAGCGAGGTTAGGGTTTTTCCATACCTTAACCAGTTCTAAACCCAGTAGTGACCATGACGTCTGCTGGCAAGGTCCCGTCCTTGGAAGCCTATGGCAATAACTATTGGAAGACTCGCATGCGAGCCTATCTCATGAGCCAGGGTTCGGACATTTGGGACATTTGCGTTCACAACACGTTTGTCATATTGCCGGTCGCTGAGCATGGTACTGCTGGTATCATTGCTCAGCATCTGAGCAATAGTAAGGCTGTGAACATTCTTTTCTCTGGTTTAGGTCCCACTGAGTTTGAGCGTGTGAGCCATCTCTCCACTGCGAGAGAGATCTGGGCTACCCTCAAGGCACACCATGAGGGAACAGCACATGTCAAGGCTCGGCTCTATCAGACCTACCAGCGTGAATATGAGAATTTCACACAAAAGCCGGGTGAATCTGTTGAGGCTTTGTTTGGTCGTTTTCAGTCGATCATAAACAAGCTTCGGGACAACAAGGCTGAGGGTGCTCAGTTAGTCTCCGATCATGAGCAGGCGCTCAAGGTTCTCCATACCTTGGACCCAAAGATCTGGGAGATCAAGGTATCTTCTATCATTGAGAGTACTTCTTATGATACCTTGACCATTTCTGAGTTGTTTAGCAAGCTGAAGGCTACTGAGGTTGATCTCCAGCTGAGATCAAATCTCACTGGTTCTGGATCAAAATCTCTGGCCCTTGCTACACCTTCTGTTGATCCTTCTTCTGTGAGCTGTGCTGGGTTCTCTTTGATGTCTATCACTAAGGACCAGCTTGAGTTGTTGGGAGATGATGATTTGTGTCTCTTTAACAACCGGGTGCGTCGTCTCTATGACAAAAGGATGTTCAAATGACACGGCACAAAATCCGGGTGCTTTGAGTGTGGTGATTCAGGACACTTCATCGCCGACTGCCCCAAGCACAATGGACACAAGAAGGGCAACGGTGGTGTCTTCCACGACTCCGGCAAGCACGAGAGCTCTTCTTCAACAAGGGCAAGCCAAAGACCAGATTCTTCAAGAAGGCACTGAAGGACTACCGGCGAGAGAACAAGAAGCGCGACAAGGCCTTCTTCGCCGAAATGGAGAAGAGCTACTCCAAGCAGTCCACGTCTTCTTCCTCTTCTTCGAGCTCAAGCGATGAGGAGATCGCCATCAGGAAGGGGAAGGACAAGGATGATCCGGCGGGCCTCTTCTTCATGGCCTTCGGAGACAAGCCGAAGAGCCGCTCACACCAGCGCCGAAGATCCCGCAAGAGCTTCTGTTCAATGGCTCTTGGGGATAAGGAATAAAAGATCTCCTCCGACGACTCCGACGACGACGTCAATGAAAAGGTATCATCCTATGAGCGAGAAATCGTTGATTTACTTGAAAGCAATCGTCAGGAGTTGAAATATCGGGAAAAACTACTTAGGGGGCCAAGAAGAGGATAGATGAGTTAGAGAGTGAGCATTCCATAGCCAATGGCAGAATTGAGAGTCTATCTTTTTCCCCTTGCTTGGGTGATAGCAGTGAGTGCCCGAAGTGTGAGGTGCTTCTGTGTGACTTGTCGACTCTAAAGTCCAAGTACACAGAAAGGGTTGATGAGAGGGACGCTTTGGCCACTGAGCTTGAAAGCGCTCAGCTGGAGCTGAAAGATGCTCAAGCCACTGTCGTCGCACCTTGTGTTGATTGCCTATCACATCTAGCTGCCTTAGCTGAGCTGAAATCCAAGGGCAATGAACATTTGGGTGATTTGGAGAGGTTGAGAGCTGAGCTTGCGCAGACTAGGCTAGAGCTTGAGACACTATCAGTTCCACCCACTGTTTGTGAGAACTGTTTGTCTCTTAGAATGGAGTTGATCAAGCTGAAAGCCAAAAGACTGTCCAAGTAGAGAGTGAGTGTGAGACCTGCTTGTCTCAGGTGGTGGTTCTAGCTTCCTTGAGAGAGGAGCTAGCTGATTCTCGGAATGAGAACTTTTACCTCCGTTCTATCCTGAGTTGGATCAGTGCCAGAGAGCCACAGCTTGGCATGATGATCTAGCAGTTCAAGAGGCAGGATGGGTTTGGGGTAGGTTACACCTACTCCAAGGCTGACTTTGAGAGTGCTATTAGTCGGGCAGTGGAGTGGAGTAAAATGACTCCTGAGCAGAGATATCCTAAGACCCATTCGACTGAGTCTTCCCAGGCTTGTCAGCCCAAGGATGGAGTGATCCATGAACCACCCAGAGCTCCACCCAAGAAACCCATCTGGGTTCCAAAGCCCAAACTTCTCCACACTCCTCTACACTCTCTTCCTGGACCCTCTCAGCCCAAGAAGACAACACCTAACACCACTAAGCCCAAGAACCCCAAGCCTCAACCACATCCCAAGAAGCCCACCTACCATTGTGAGTATTGTCAGAGAGACGGGCATCTTACAGAGTTTTGCTTCAGGAGGAAGCGGGTTGAGAGATCAGAGAGAGCTCGTGTTGGTCAGGAGAAGTTCTACCAACAGGGTGGTAGACCGCGTGTTCCTCGACGCGGGGAGAGGCTGGAGGCCAGGCCGCGTCGTGTAGGTGGTGGTAGAGGAGACGGCTTTCTTGCCCGTGCTCCAGTTGGTGGTGTCCGTTCCGGCAGAGTTCCAGGCCGTGTTGGCTACGGTCCTGGACCTCGTGGCCGTAGGTTTAGGCAGAACCGAGGACCGCGCTTTGAGCCGCGTTTTGGTCCAAATTCTCATGATGATTTCTGCTTTCTGTCTTTTGAGCAGATGGCTCGACACTGGTTTAGCTCTTTTGCTAAACCTGGTGCCGGACCATTTGCTCCCACTTATAGCCATTGATTGTGCAGGATCGGGGACTGGAGGACGTTTGGATCATGGACTCAGGATGCTCTCGCCACATGACGGGACATCGCAGATGGTTCTCCAGTCTCACTCCCCCGAGCTCCAAAGAGTACATCATGTTCGGGAACAGTGGTCAAGGGAAGGTAAGTGGCATAGGCTCTATTCGCATTTCAGATCATTTCTCTTTGAAGAATGTTGCTTTGGTTAAGAATTTGAACTTCAATTTAATTTCTGTTTCGCAACTTCTTGAGGATGGTTTGGAAGTGCGTTTTAAGAAGGGCAATTCTTCTGTGTTTGATTCTAGAGGGTCTTTGATTTGCCAGATTTTACCATTCGGTAAAGTTTTTCAAATTGACTTCTCTAGTCACTACTAGAAAACCCCCCCTGTAGCTACGCCATAGTAGTAACGCCATGTAAAAGCATCTCTACATCCACATATAAAGATGCTTGTTGACACGATTTTGAAAGCATGTCAGATTGTTACGATAATAGACACGCTTATACTGTTATGAATCATACGAAGACATTTTTTGACACGCTATTGAAGTCATCTCAAAATGACACGATGTTAGACATGATTTAAAGCGTCATTATCACATAGAGACATCGTAAAGTGTATCAAACATTTGTTTATAGCTAGGTATAGATGCTTTCTAACTTGATTAGAAAAGCGTATTGAATTGATACAAAGTTTAACATGTTGTCATTCTACGAATAGCATGTAGATTAGTCGTAAATCGTATCAAATAACCATCAATAGAAAATGACATGGACATAAACACGCTTTGAAGCGTCATTATCCTCTTGACACATTTTAAAGCATATCAAACAATTGTTTGTAATAGCGCCTCACTCTTTAGTCCCACCTCGCTAGTTTGAAGCAGTGTGAGTGGTGGGCTGCCTATAAAACCAAGGCGAGGGGCACACCTTAGCAGCACAAATATAATGCATTTTGCATTAGTATTATGTCAAGAAATAAAATTATGTTTGAAGTTTGATATACATATTAAGTAATGATTTATTTTATGGTTATTTTCTATAGATAACCATGTTGATTTTGGATATTCAGATAAGATTTTTTTGGATTCGGACGGAAACTATCTGATTCATTTTCATCCCTAGCCACGTCACATGCCACATCATCTGCCACATCACGTTCCGCGCTCTACAAATTCGTCTCTATACTTATTACTGCGCAATAAGGCGTCCTTATAAAACACATCTATATTATTAGACATGATTTGTATATGTATCTATAAATTGTATCTACATTTATTAACGTGAATGAAATGTCACAATACTACGTAACTACACTACTATAGAAGTTTTATACATGTGTCTACTAAATTGTATCTAACTTTATAGATATGCAAATAACGTGTTTATAGACTGTCTCTTTCTTTCATAGCAACACATAAATAATTCATCTCTACAAGGTCTGACGCGATACGTACGAAGACGCTTCTAACACGCTTTATGAACACGTGTCTATATTGACATAGAGATGAAAGAAAGCATGTCTACACCCTAATTCTGGCATAGCTACAGGGGGAGTTTTCTAGTAGTGAGTTCTTTTGGCCCTTCTCGCTGTTTGATTGCTGGATCCTCCTCTGAGCTCTGGAAGTGGCATAGGAGGTTAGGTCATTTGAGTTTTGATCTGCTAGTCAGGTTGAGCTCTATGGACCTCATCCGAGGATTGCCCAAGCTTAAGATGGAGAAGGATCTAGTTTGTCATCCCTGTCGTCATGGGAAAATGGTTGCCGCTTCTCACTCACCTGTGACTCAGGTGATGACTTCCTATCCGGGCGAGCATTTACACTTGGACACTATTGGTCCAGCTCGGGTACGTTCAGTCGGTGGGAAGTGATACGCGCTTGTCATTGTTGACGACTTTTCTCGATTTTCATAGGCTTTATTTTTGGAGTCTAAGGATGAAACATTTCAGTTTATTCATGACCTGATTTTGAAGCTGAAGAATGAGAACAATGGTCGGATGCGAGCAATTCGCTCCGACAACGGCTCTGAGTTCAAGAACTCTCAAGTTCGTCAGCTTCTATAGTGATCAAGGTCTTGACCATCAGTTTTCTTCTCCTTACACTCCCCCATAGAACGGCGTTGTGGAACGAAAGAACCGCACGCTAGTCGAGATGGCCAGGACGATGCTCGATGAGCACAGGACTCCTAGGCGTTTTTGGGCTGAAGCCATGAACATGGCTTGCTATCTGGCCAACCGCATCTTTCTTAGAGCTTACCTTGGTAAGACATCATATGAACTGCGGTTTGGCAGACAGCCCAAGGTGAGCCACTTGCGAGCGTTTGGCTGAAAGTGCTTTGTGCTCAAGAAGGGAGGGCATTTGGACAAGTTTGAGTCTCGTTGCTGGGATGGTGTTTTTCTTGGTTATGCATTGCATTCTCGAGGTTTCCGTGTTTGGAAACTCGAAACCCAGCAGCTTGTTGAGACTTGCGAAGTTTCATTTGATGAGTCCTTGCCTTCTTTGACTCCTTCTTTTGAGCCATCTGGTGATGATGAGCTCGGAGAGTCCATCTTCGAGGAAGATGAGGATACTCTAGCTGCTGATGAGGGTGGGCCTTCTGCACCCCCTACAGAGCGCACACCTTCTGAGACTTCGACTGAGGATGAGGGCAGACCTCTGATCACTTCTTCCACTACGATCGAGCCCCCTCAGTCGAGTCCAGAGGTGCCAGCTGCTGACTCCAGTGAGGTGACTTCAGATCACCAAGGATCCCGAGCAATTCAGCGTGATCACCCCTCGGAGCTCATCATCGGTGATTTGACTGGGAGAACCTTGCGTTCATCTGGTAATTCTCTTGCTGTGTTTGCAGAATCTACTTTTGTTGCATCTTTTGAGCCCAGAGATGTTTCTCATGCTCTTTCTGATTCTAATTGGATTAATGCTATGCAAGAAGAGTTTGAGAACTTTGTCCGTAATCGGGTTTGGACACTAGTTGAGCCGCCACCAGGATGCAACCCCATAGGCACCAAGTGGGTGTTCAAGAACAAACAAGGTGAAGATGGGGTTGTGGTGCGCAACAAAGCTCGACTAGTTGCCCAGGGTTTTTGCCAGAAGGAAGGTATTGACTTTGAAGAAACTTTCGCTCCTGTTGCCCGTCTTGAGTCCATTCGTATTCTTCTAGCTTTTGCCGTTTCGAAGGGTTTTAAGCTTTTTCAAATGGATGTCAAGAGTGCTTTTCTGAACGGGTACATAGAAGAGGAGGTTTATGTTAGGCAACCCCCGGTTTTGAGAACCCCAAGTTTCCTCGACATGTTTTTAAATTGCATAAAGCTTTATACGGGTTGAAGCAAGCCCCAGGGCTTGGTATGACCGGTTGAAGCAATTTTTGTTAGGGAAGGGCTTTGTGATGGGTTTAGTGGATAAAACTCTCTTCTTGCTCAGAGTTGCTTCAGATTTTTAGTCGCTCAGATTTACGTGGACGATATTATCTTTGGCGGTACTACTGACTCTCTTGTGTCCAAGTTTTCTGAGCAGATGCACAACGAGTTTGAGATGAGCCTCATGGGTGAGTTCAAGTATTTCTTAGGGCTCCAGATCAAGCAGACCAAGGACGGCACCTTCATCCACCAAGGTAAGTACACTCGTGACATGTTGAAAAAATTTGACTTTGGTGGTGAGCTAAAGCCGCAGATGACCCCGATGGGCACTTCTGGGGGTCTGGACAAGGATGAGAGCGGCATCAAGGTCAATGAAAGGGAGTTTCGAGGGATGATTGGTTCGCTGCTGTACTTGACAGCAACCAGACCAGACATTCAGTTCGCCGTGGGACTTTGCCCGCGTTTTCAGTCTTCACCACGCGCGTCTCACCGACAGGCTGTCAAGCGCATTTTTAGGTATCTCACTTATGCGCCCGATCTTGGTTTTTTCTATTCAGCTTCATCATCTCTCAATTTATCTGGCTTTTCGGATGCCGACTTTGGTGGGTGCCGGTTGGATCGCAAGTCGACTTCTGGTACTTGCCAGTTTCTTGGTTCGTCTCTTGTCTCTTGGTCTTCTCGAAAGCAATCTGGAGTTGCTCTTTCGACCACAGAGGCTGAGTATGTAGCTGCTGCTAGCTGCTGCTCATAGTTGGTTTGGATGATTTCTACTCTGCGAGATTTTGGGTTGTTCTTTCCTACCAGAGTTCCATTGTTTTGCGACAGCACCAGTGCAATTAGTGTAGGGAAAAACCCTTGTCTCCATTCAAAAACCAAACACATTGATGTGCGCTTTCATTTTCTGCGGGATCAATATGAGAAAGGTGTCATTGACATAGTTCATGTTGATACCCATCATCCGTTGGCTGACATTTTCACTAAACCCCTAGATCAGTCTACCTTTGAGCGTTTGCGAGGGGATTTTGGTGTTGTGTATCCTTTCTAGGATATTTTGCGTCAGTTTTCCTTCTTTTTTACTCTTTTATTGAGTCTTTTTTCTGTGTGTTCATACCTTGCATATTCGCACATCACACTTTAGAGCTGCTTCTGTTATATGATTGAACTGCTTTACTTATTCTAGCTGATACATGCTTTTGATTACTTGTCGATGATCATGCTTTGCTTCAGTTCACTTGATATGTCTGATATCTGTCATATGCATGGCTTTTCTGCTTTAAACTTGAAAAATGATCACCATTGCTTCTGGTAACTAGCATGCGTAGACTGAATGTTCTTGCTATCTGTTACATGCGTTGTAGCTAGTTCCTGACTTAGATGCAAACATGCAACTTGGACATCTTTCTGCTTTATAACATGGAAATGTGCTATAAAAATCAAGAAAAATGAAAATTCCATGCCTTTTTATGCATACTTGAAAAGATCCAGGTGGGTTTGTTTTGTCGCATTGCATTGTTCTGGACTGCGTACCATAGCACTTTGGTATGAACTAGGACAGTGTAATGTATGCCAAGACCAATGTCTTAAGCTTCTAATGGTCCAGTTCTGGCCTAGGCTTGACTTGGTCGGTCAGCATAAGGTTTGACATGCAAATAACCCCTGGCAAAAATGAAAAAGGAAAGATAAAAAGCCTGAAAAATGCAATGATAACAAGTTTGCTAAAGCACTTTGTTTTAGATAATGCTTATCTTGGTAGATATCAGATATCTTTTGCATCTCATGCTTTACCTTGCTTGTTTACTGGAAAATGTGGTGATGCTTTTGTTTGCAAAAATTGACAAATGCGTGCTAATGACTTTCCTTAGATATCATCTGTTGCACTGATCATGCCATGTGTCTTAGACAGTATGTCTTTTGCTATACTCGTTAGATGGTGTAATTGCAGTCAATCATATTTGAGAAGCATGCTTTCTACACTCCTTATGCACTCATGTTGAATTCACTGCATATTTTGAGGGGGAGTTGCATTTCAGGGGGAGTCTGTGTCTATTTTTTGAGTGCTTGATGAGTTCACTTGTCAACAAGGGGGAGAAATTTTGGGATATGAGTTTAAGGGGGAGTTTTTGTCTCGCTTACTCTTTTGATATCCTTGTTGCTGTTTCTGAGATCGCACTCATTCTGAGCTTTTATCTTTGGTTAACCATAATGACCGCTTCTTGCTTTTGTTTGACTTTCGGTCATTAGGGTTAAACTTTTACTTTATTTTCTTCTTCTTCTTTGTTTTTCTTGTGCTTTGTTTTCGTGTTTCCATAGTTATTCGCAGGTTCTGAAGAGCTGAAGAAGTGAAGTGTTGACAATGCACTCATCAAGGGGGAGATTGAGGAGCCATGCTGAATAGCGTGGGCCTCATGGCTCCAGATGTGATGAGTCATTGTCAACGATAGTCAAAGAGGACTGAAGAAGAGAGGAGATCTGCTGTTTCATGGGCTGCGTGTGACTCAGGTACGTGGGCAGCGAGCGACGGTCGGGCTGAGAGAGCTGCGAAGTCGGGCTGGCCCAATCCGGGTACATGGGCCAGAAGCAACAGAAGACCCACTAGGCTGTTGACCAGGATTGACTCAGGTACACGGGCGGTGAGCGACTGCCGGGCTGAGAGAGCTGCGGAGTCGGGTTGGCCCAATCCGGGTACCTGGTGCAAAGTCAGTGGAGGCTTTGTCAGTTTCGGCGCAAAACTGACAACCGTTGATCTTGTATCCGACTGTCCAGAAGATAAGTCGTAGTCGCTACGAAAACTTAGCTTCCGAATAAGTCATCTGTATCTCTAGGCCCACAGTCAGTCAGTCGTGTCTGTAAAAATACCTAAGGGCAGTAGAGTCTTTTCCTTTATTCCTGCATCGGTAAAAACCCTAAGGGGCTGGTGGAATATTCTAGGCCATTGGGCGGCCTATAAATAGGGCCCCAATCCCTAGGGTTGGACTGCCCTTTTGCTGAAATCACTTTTCAATCAATTCCTTGGGTCATTCCTCTTGTTCCATGCGTTTTCTCTCTCTTGTGTGTGCGCCGCCAGGCTCTGCTCACGGTATTTCCTTCTTTGCTTCCCTATGGTTTTTCATGATGCTGTGATGAGTTATTCTCTGTTCAAAACATTCCGTGTGCAGTGATTGTTGTTGTTTTAATGCTTCGAACAACGTGCGTCTGGTTTTTATTCCGAGTGATTTTTGTGCTTCTGTTGTCTCTGTTCTTCACGCAAGTAGTACTAGTTCTTGCTGTTGCAAGTAGTACTACTTTCCTGTAGCAACAGTACACTAGTACTCTAGGCTTACTTTTTACTGTGTAGCTTTTTGATCATGTTGACAGGGCCAAAGTCCCTTTTCTGGTTGTTCCGTCGAAGCCCCTTCTCTCTGATTTGAAGTCCCTCAGCTCCGTGAGGCAGGCTTCGATCTAACTTCCTGGGGGCTTCGCTTGAATTTCATCTTCACTTTGTGTACTGTCATTCTAGCTTCGAAAAACTTTTTGAGCTGTCAGCGTGTCATACTTCGAACGTCTGTGCGAAGGTACTCTGACTTGAGCTCTTCAAAGTCCATACTTCGACAGGTTTCGAAGTTGGCTTCGAAGCTTGTCTTTCTGGTAGACTTCGCTCGACGAGAGTTTCTTCTTGCTGTCATTTTCGAAGGTCACAATGCGTAAGTTCGGAGCTTGTCTTTCGATGTTAATCCTCTGAACGAAGGTCTCAACTTCGGTTGTCATACCTTGACCTAGCTAGCTTCGAAGTTTGAGTGTAGCCTTCGATTTTATCTCTATCATGTGTTGGGCTTCGTTACTCCTTCGAAGGTTGTTTTTCTGTGAGCTTGTTCGAAGCTTTCTGTTCGAAGTCTAGGCTTCGAAGTACACTGTTCGAAGTACTTTGTTCGAAGCAAGCTTCGATACTCTCATACTTCGCTTCGAAGCATACCTCGCTCCCTGCCACCTCGAACTAGGGTAGACCAAACACACCTTCGACACTGACCTCCGAAACAGGCTTCGACACTGACCTCCGAAGCAGGCTTCGACACTGACTTCCGAAGCAGGTTTCGACACAGGAGAGCAGGCTTCGCCGAGTTTCCGAACAGGAGACAAATCTGAACAGTAACTTCTCATCTCACTTATATATACTTAGAATCATTTTATTGAGAAGTTTGGCCTGACATGTCTAGTATACTTTGTTTATCTGCCTAGTTGCACTGCTTTGGTAGTTCACTGTTTAACATCAGTCGCTTCTAGGCTAGATACCTTTAGACTTAGGCTATCTGTTCATTTTCTGCTACTTAGTCTTTTGAGGTGCGTTGGGTGTTGGGAACAGGCCATATATTCGAAAGAATTTTTAAGGCGCCCATTCACCCCCCTGTGGTCGCTACTTTCGGTCCTACATGGTACTCTGAAGGTGGGGCTTCAGAGTGTTATTGACTTGAGGTACTTCGGCCATGCATGGCTTCGGTACATGGACTGACGGAGTTTGAGCTGGTTGTAGTTGCGAAGCCATGGTGGTCCACTCTGGAGGTGATGGTGCGAAGGCTCAAGGGTTGATCGTGTCTGCTCTGCAAAAGTTGATGCTTTCTCCTCTATGAAGCTTACAAAAGAAGTCTCCAAATAAAGTAGACTACCATCTATACCGCCCTGTTCTGATGAGACAAAATCAGTGTAACCCTAGGGGTAAAGTAGTCTATTCACAAGGTTAAATAGTGCCTATAAATAGTGGAGGCTAGCTAGGAAACAGTAACACTTTGAGCAGCCATTGTAGAACTCCTGTGCTAGCCGCCACACACTCATGTATTCAAACCTGTGAGTTCATTTGTGTTCCATGTTCAAGAAATGAAACTTTGATTCTTTTTTCATTTTTGCTTGAACTTGTATGCCTCCTTTGCACTGCATGTTTTGATTTTGTTGAGCTCCACTTCCTACTGATTTGAGTTTATTGCACTGGAGTGTTTTTGGAGAAGTGTGTGAGTGATCAGTACGTGTGAAGTGTGTTTTTCAGTATGAGTTCGCTCTGTGTAAACTGAGGTAACCCCTCACCATTTACTAGTGAAGCACTGAGTGGTCTTTAGTCGAAGCCTATTTTCCTCCCTTGTCGAAGTCCTCAGCACAATGTGTTATGTGTGAGTTTAGACCTTCGAATACAAAGCCTAGTACTAGTTGCTAGTGCAGAGTATCTGGTCGAAGTCTTCAGAGGGAAATCATCTCTTGCAAAGGGTGAAGTGCATAGTCTGCTCGAAGGCACCGAGTGTACGGAGCCTGCACTGACTTGGTAGAGTTGAGTTTTTGGTTCGTGGGTGGAGTGAAGTCTTCTTGACTTCGAACTTTTGCTCCTCATGAAGCCTGGTTTCGGAGCTATGAAATACCTCTGAACCAGACCTCCGAACGGTGTGTTCAAAGTCTGTTCCGTAGGAGACAGTTAAAACCGAAGGCTATCTTTAGCCTGAAATTTTAAAAGCTCCCATTCACCCCCCTCTGGTCGCCGTTTCTGGTCCAACAAAAATAATAACAAACCCTACAAACAACTCTCCAGCGCATCGATAGCCTTGGATTCCCAAGGTTAGTCCTACTGGGATTCAGCACTCGGAGCTAGGCTGCATCGTTTCGATCTCCAGTGAAGAGCTGAGTCCTGCCACCCAGACGATCGTATGGACCAGGTCAGTTTCCTCACGACTGCATCAATTTGATCTCTTGAGGCATCAGCTAAAACAGTACAATCACTGGATTATTTCGGTGTATTGGCTACGTCTAATGTTGCATCAATTTGATATGTTAGATTGATGTGATTTAGGTGTGGTAGTCTGAGGCTTCATCGGTTAGGTCCGACATCTTTTCTATTGTATCTTCTTCATGATGTATACCATTCATCTAAATAAAGTGTGGTTGATACTTTGAAGTATTGTTAAGTTTATCGTGACTAGCAATAGTCTTGGTTAGGTCCAATCATGTTATTATTATGATTTTTATGATACAGACATGTTATATGGCATGTTTTATTTATTTCTATCGAAGTACAAGCCGATAGGTTATCTTCAATTCAATGATATATTATATCTACCATCGGGAAATGCTCATCGGCCCATATGCATAAATTGTCTATTTCATCGGCCGATGGCGTGTTTGCCCCAGTCTCTCTGCTTTGGTCATTGGCCTTATGGCCGATTGGCGTTATCCACTCATTATTGTTTTATCCTTATCGCAGTCATCAGCTTGCCAGCCGATCGACTATGCTACTAATGTCATTTTTTCTATTTCCTTATCAATTGTAGGGTCAAACTGATTGCACACCTTGAACAATTTTTCTAAGATTGTTGGACGTGCACTAGAGCTAAGCAGATCTACCGGGCCACGCGTGTGTTAAAGTGTAACAAAAAAGACACCAACACACTTTTTGGCACACCCATTGGGACATATTTAGCAACTCAGCCATGGCGGTGAGATTGAATATGACAACATCATCTCGTTCACTCTCAAAACACTGAGTGAAGAGAAAAGGGCGGAAGTGTAAAGGCTTGTACATGATTTCCAAAGGGATCCATTACTAAGACTAGCATTTCTATATATGCCAGATAGCCGATAGAAAGCCCTCATGAAAATCTACAAGAGATATTAATCAGGCAATTCATCACACGCTGGTCAATCAATCCTGAACATTGGTCAACACCCTCCACGGGTTTATCAAAAATACTATTGATGGCACTATAGCCCACAAGCCACCACAAGATCCAACATACCTCCTTGACAGTCAAACAAGATTACTGCAGAATCCACAACATACTCAGCCGGCACCACAGCCGCAAGGGCCGATTTGGCTAGAGCAGTCTAGTGCCTCATTCGGCCGTGAAGGAAACAAGACGACCCAGCCGCTAGCTCCCACATAGAGTTCACTGCAGAACGCGCCATATGGCCTTGAAAGGGGTGCGTGGGTGCCACTTCAGGTGATGGAGGTCAGGGGTGCCTGATCTTCCGTCAAGTGGGGGATAAACAATGATTTGTGAAGAACTCGACGTTGATGATCCGGCTTCCCATCCACGAGATCGGCCATTGCAATCGCTACACCACTGCTCTATTGGTTATCAACCAAGCTCAACCTGATTGACCTCGCCAAGAAAGCTAATCCTTGCCTGCTATTGGGGAAAATACTCCATTTTCAGGACATTGGAAATCAACGGTTAAAGATAATTCACAAACATCAAAGTTCACATTCATCTCCGGAGGTGATAAAGTTTCTAAGCCGAAGGATACTTCTGCATCATGATTCGAAAGGCATCCTCCGAAGGCTACGAAGCTGCAATGGAAAATAGCAAGACTGATAAGACGTCTGCCTTATCTACCTTCTCCGGATGTATTTACTATTTTAACCCTATTCAGGGTACCGAATAGTTTCCACTATGTCGGTTGTAATTTAGGGGTAAATAGGTCTTTTCCTTACACTTTTCCCTATAAATACCCCCTTCTTACCCTTTAATAGGCATCGAATACTCAGCTATTCAATACACAATTTCGAACTACTTGAGCTATTATCCTATTCGGAGGCTTGAGATAGTTCTCAACACGAACTCTCTGGTTTTAGTTCTTAATCTTCAAGAACTTGTTAGCGTAATCTTTTACGCCAACACATGTGAATCGAATAACACAGGCAAGAACATAGAATACACAATCAAATTGAAATTCTATTGGAATCTGCGAGTTGGGGATCACTTACAAAGCTGGCAAAGCAGCGGCTATCAAAGCAACGTGTAAACTAAACCCAAAAACACTAGATGGCTGCAGAAAACACCTTATATAGTAGTTCGGGACTCACCCCTAATGGGCCCAACTGGATACATGGCCCAAAGGCCCAATAACGCAGAAAACAGCATGCTGACAGATTATGGACTCTATCTTGTTTTGACGATTCCCATTTATCTAGAATGAATTTTGAGTTGAAACTGGTGGCATTGGAAAGGATCTGAATTTATCTTTCCGTGGCTAGGTGGAATGTCAAAAACAGATTCCGTATGTGGCCTGAGCGACGATTTTAGTGCATGCTGCTCCTGGAATCCGAGTTGGATAGGAATTGTAGTTGGATTGGACTCTAAAATTAACTTGGACGTCCATCCTGGTTCTTCTCCAACTCTTTGTTTATCTCCAAGTGATTTTCATCATCTCCATGGTTCCTAACAATAATAATATTATTAGGTAGTAATTTATTCCTAAGATAATATACTATGATACTTAGAAACGAGTTGACATGGAGATTTAATCATCATGCTCGAACTCGAATAATTGGATTTTGGTATTCATGTATGGTTGTATCATTGGTAGGGATGTCCTCATCACCCTCTCGTTCTTTATTTGGAGTCGTCATCAACTAAACGTCTATTGTTCTCCAATCAACTTCCATGATAATACAAGAGTTCCAAATACATGCATCTCTTCTATTGATCCAAGAAAGTATTTCTGAAATTGAAAATTAACGCATCTCATGGTGTAGCATTTGAGGTTCAAATATATAAAAATTAAATATAACGTAGAAATCATGCACCTTAACTTGTTTCTCACAATCATGATCCTATCTTAAGCGGTGATGTTCTCATCATTCTACCCCTCTTGAAATAGTGTCGTCCTCGACTCATACTCATCTTTTGCTCTCATGATTGGTTTCAATTCTGCAACGTTAAATGTGGAATTATCCCAAAACTGACAGGCAAGACAAGTTTATAGTTATGTAACTCAACAGAAGATAAAAACTCAGGAGGCATATGAAATTTACAGTTATGTAGCTCAATATGAGATAAATACTTAGTGATAATAGGAGGCAAAGTATAAACTATATTAGTAAGATAATAAGAAGTAGTTTCACAAATCATAGCATAGCAGACATCTTGATTATTAATTTCAGCATGATCAGTTTTATGTGCAAGAAGAGTAGAATCTTTTATATGATTTAATGTTGAATTTCAGATCTAATGTCAAGTTGTTTGGTCTCATTATTAGCCATCTTGATACCATCTTTATCAATTTCATCAAGTTGTTTACTCTCATTAGCTGACGTGTCGATATCATCTTTAACAATTTCATCAGAAATTGAAAGTAACAAAATAGCTTCTGACATCCTCATGCACAATAGTATAGTTATTAGTCCTATCACGGTGAAGGACATCATTATCAAATTGCAAAGCATGTTTCATGATTTCAACTGATGAAGTAACCTCAACAGGTACCTGTAAGGATTTTTTACCTGACACCTCAACTCATGTAGAGATGGAAGGCCATATGCTCGTGATGTTGATGTAGGTACATGTTTAGGCGCATGACAAACACTTGAAGAGGAGAAAGACTTGGTTAGTGCCGGTGTACTCGCCACTCCTGGTGGATAGGAGTTTTCATGCCTTGTATTTTCGTTCCTGCAATTCTTTCTCTGCAATGATAGTAAGATGGAACAAACGACTAAGAGTATTAAATTCTTTATCATAAATTATATCTTAAATCTCATGCCTCAATCCATCATAGAAGCGCAACTTCGTGTCCTCTAAGTGTTTCACAATACCACAACGGTTCATGCTCTCTCGAAGATCGGCATAATACTCTCTCACAGACATGTTACCTTGAACTAAGCATTGTAGTTTCTTACACAATTCACGATGATAAGGAGAGACAAATTTACTACGCATAGATCTTATTAAATGACCACATGTATCATGTTGTAATTGAATTTCACTTATATCTTCCCACCAGATTAAAGCACGATTTTAAACATGCCAGTTGCGTGTTTAACTCTACGTTGTTCAGGAACTAGATATAAGTTAAATTTATTCTCTACTGGTCATCTCCCAATCTAGGTATTCTTCAGCATCATATTCACCATAAAAAGACGGGATGGTAAATTTACTTTTGATAGAAAAAACATTGTTACCATGATTATGATTTGTCGTACCTCCTATACCTGCCATGTTTGTTGAAAAGGAAAAAACACTAGGAAAAAATATTAGCCCTATCAACTATTAGGTAGTGTAAGTTGCTCTCGGTGATACTCAAGCGTCTTACCACAATCTTACAAAGTTCTTACCATCGCAGGGCAATGGATGACACAATCTTGGTCATGGCACAATTCTTGACTAGTTGGTGACTTTAAAAGAGAGTGGAATACAATTGCAAAGACTCAAGATGCACGAATCAGAAGTATATATGTGGAGTCTATGCGGTTAAACAAGAGTAATCTACATGGTGGAACACAATTTAGAAACAAATAGTAATATTAAATAAGTGTCCAGAGTACTCATACTAATTGTTGGTCTAGATGTGATCCCTATGACAACAAGGCTTATATGAGAGAGTGGTTGAGGCTCAAAGGATGGCTTATGTATTGACAAAATCAGCACAAAATAGTACGAAAAAAAGCACCACACAAAACTAATATCTTCCAAATTTGTCCCTAATTGCTCCCTTTTTTGATATTTTTCATTTTTTCGATATTTTAACACTTTTTTTGAACTCTTTTTTCACACTTCTTTTTTTTTGTCGACTAGGAGAACAAAGAAGACAAACCAAGAAGATGTGATACAATTATGTTGCAAAGAAGTGCTATGTAGGTAAATAAAGATGAGTTAAAAAATCTGCTCAAGAAACATCGGGGCTGGAAACTTGATCTTTCTGGCTGAATTGGGAATCAATAAAATTGGCCAACCTAGCTAGCTAGGAAAACTTATATCTAACATTTTTTAGATGTCAAAAATGTATTTATTTTCCTTATTCCTAGTTCGTATGCAAAAGATATGACTGTTTTATCAAAGGTAGAATGAATCGAGGTTTTGAGGTTCTTGTTCGGACGTGAATTGCAAATTAAAGGGGATTTATGGGTGGTGGCTAGTATAAGGGATTTAGAAAAATGGATCACAATACTAACCAGCAACTGGATTTGACCAAGGACACAAACTCAATACTACGGACCATGAAACCAAAACGTGCAAAGGCTAGGGATGGTCTTGCATTGGGGGAAACCTGCGACTACAATTTTTTATTGGCTTTTTCGTGGGCTATGGGATGAATATGAAATCAATCAAATCTAAGATACACAAACCCGACGGTAAACAAAGTTGTGATACCACTTGATGGAGGTCGAGGGTGCCCGATCTTCTGTCAGGTGGGGGATAAACAATGATTCGTGGAGAACTCGACGTTGATGATCCGGATTCCAATCCACGAGATCGGACCTTGCAATCATTGCACCACTGCTTCGTTGGTTATCAACCAAGCATAGCTTGATTGACCTTGCCAAGAAGGCTAATCCTTGCATGCGAATCGAAGAACAGAAGCAAAAATGCAGAAAACACAATCGAATTGAAATTTTATTGGAATATGCTAGTTGGGTTCACTTACAAATCCGGCAAAGCGGCGGATATCAAAGCAAATTGTAAACTAAATTAAAAAATGCTAGATGGCTATAGAAACACCTTATATAGTAGTTCGGGATGCACCCTAATGTGCTTAACTGGATACATCGTCCAAAGGCCCAATAATGCAGAAAACATCATGCTGATAGATTCTGAAGTTATCTTTCTATGGCTGGGTGGAACGTCAAAAATGGAGTCCGTATGTGACGTGGGTGACAATTTTAGTGCACACTGCTCCTGGAATCCGAGTTGGACATGAACTGTAGTTGGATTGGACTCTCAATTTGACTTAGACGTCCTTCTTGGTTCTTGTCCATCTCTTTGTTTATCTCCATGGTTCCTAACAATAATAATAATAATAATAGGTAGTAATTTATTGCCAAGATAGATACTTAGAAATGAGTTGACCTGGAGATTTAATTGTCATCCTCGAACTCGAATAATTGGATCTTGGTATTCATGTATGGTTGTATCATTGGTAGGGATGTCCTCATCATCCGCCATTTTACCCAAGACTACCAAGACAAGAGATTCCTCATGTGACATACGACATCGCAAGGAACGTACTACTAGACCTGGTGCCGCCAAGGGGGCACCCGATGGTATTCATCTGGGGTTTCATCAGACTACATACTATGGAGCCCTGCCATAAGGTGATGAAGGAAAATACATGCATAATGTTGCTCGGCTGGACCAATATCAGCAGGTCCCAATACCTGATCTGATGGAGGAGGGGGTGGCCGATCTTCCGTAGGGTGGGGGATAAACAACGATTTGTGGAGAACTCGACGTTGACGATACGGCTTCCGATCCATGAGATCGCCCCTTGCAATCGCTACACCACTGCTCCATTGGTTATCAACCAAGCACAGCCTGATTGACCTCACCAAGAAAGCTAATCCTTGCATGAGAATCGAAGAACACAAGCAAGAACGCAGAAATCGCAATCGAACTGAAAAATCTATTGGAATCTGTGAATTGGGGTTCACTTACAAATCCGGCGAAGCGGCGGCTATCAAAGAAATGTGTAAACTAAACCCAAAAACCCTAGATGGCTGTAGAAATACCTTATATAGTAGTTTGGGATGCACCCCTAATGGGCTCAACTGGATACACGGCCCAAAGGCCCAATAACGTATAAAACAGCACGCTGACAGATTATGGACTCTATCTTGTTTTGACGATTCCCGTTGATCTAGAATGAATTTTGAGATGAGACTGGTGGAATTGGAAAGGTTATTAAGTTATCTTTCCGTGGCTGGGTGGAACGTCAGAAACGGAGTCCGTATGGGGCCTGGGCAATGATTTTAGTGCACACTGCTCCTGGAATCCGAGTTGGACACGAATTGTAGTGGGATTGGACTCTCAAATTGGCTTGGACGTCCTTCCTGGTTCTTCTCCAACTCTTTGTTTAACTCCAAGTGATTTTCATCATCTCCATGGTTCCTAACAATAATAATAATATTAGGTAGTAATTTATTCCCATGATAATGTACTAAGATACTTAGAAACGAGTTAACCTGGAGATTTAATCGTCGTGCTCGAACTCGAATAATTGGATCTTGGTATTCATGTATGGTTGTATCATTGGTAGGTATGTCCTCATCATCCTCTCCTTCTTGATTTGGAGTCATCCTCGACTCAACGTCTATTGGTCTCCAATCAACTTCTATGATAATACAAGAGTTCCATATACATGCATCTCTTCTATTAATCCAAGAAAATATTTCTGAAATTGAAATTGAATGCATCTCATGGTATAGCATCTGAAATTCAAATATATAAAAATTAAATCTAACATGAAAAGCATGCACCTTAACTTGTTTCCTCACAATCATGATCCTATCCCAACTGGTGATGTTCTCATCATCTCCATAGTTCCTAACAATAATAATAATATTAGGTAGTAATTTATTGCCAAGATAGATACTTAGAAATGAGTTGACCTGGAGATTTAATTGTCATCCTCGAACTCGAATAATTGGATCATGGTATTCATGTATGGTTGTATCATTGGTAGTGATGTCCTCATCATCCGCCATTTTACCCAAGACTACCAAGACAAGAGATTCCTCATGTGACATACGACATAGCAAGGAATGTACTACTAGACCTGGTGCCGCCAAGGGGGCACCCGATGGTATTCATCTGGGGTTTCATCAGACTGCATAGTATGGAGCCCTGCCATACGGTGATGAAGGACAATACATGCATAATGTTGCTCGGCTATACCAATATCAGCAGGTCCCAATACCCGATTGACACCCTACGCTGGGACTATCGGAAGATTATTGGGTGAATCTGACAACAGTGGTTATTCGAGACCAATTTAGGTTGAACCACAAATAACAGACGTACAAGTATCGACGACCATATCCAGAATGGTTTTATCGAGTACCACTGCCAGACCGATACAAGTAACCCGAGTTCACCAAGTTCTTGGGACAAGACTCGGTCTGCACGATTGAGCATATAAGTCGTTTCCTCGCCAAGTGTGGGGAGGCATCAATCGATGAAGTGCTAAGGGTCTGATTCTTTCCACTTTCTCTATCAGGATCAGCCTTCGTTTGGTTTTCTAATGGCCGACGGAAGTTGCCTGTTTTGTTGTAGTGTGGCTTGCGGTGTTATTTTCTTATCAACTGGATTCTCTCCCGCTGGTTGGTTTTTTTAACTCGATAGCCTGCGGACTAGGCATTCAGAAAGTGTCTTATGCAGCAGCTCCGGGAAGAATCTTCTAGCCACGCAGGCTAGAGACCAGCCTAGCCAAAGCTAGCTTCTAGAGAAGGAGTTTTTCCTCTCAGCGTGTTAATTCCTGTGTACCTACACCATCTTTCATAGGGGGACATAGGCTTTTTCCTAGCCTATTCAGCTGTCCTTGGTGTTCTATTCGAGAGTGATCAGCCACGTCTTGTCCCTAGCAAAGTCTAAATGCTCCCTGTTTTATCCGCATAGTTGTTTCTACTTGAGGACTTCGCCAGGCATTGGCTTTACAGTTGTGCACGCTATCTCGCGAAGTCCGCACATTGTTTCTCCGGTGTTTGTACTTGTGGAGTTGTGTGCTGTCACCCGAAGGCAACACAACTTCGACGCTTGCAGACTTCGGAGAATCCTCACTGTTGCCTAGCTTCAAACTATGTACTTTGAAGCCCCACACGTGGTTCCTGGTTGTGCACTGTCTCATGCGAAGTACATGTTTTCAGACTTGATTTTTTTTTCTGTTGGGTTCGAAGTGATTTTTCTGTGTCAAGCTCCGAAGCTTCGAACTGTGCGAAGACATCGTATTTTTACTGTTCAGGCATATAGTTCGGAGTCTAGCAAGCGAAGTATATTTGGTCTTCCGTCTTCTGCAGACTTCGAACAGACTTCGACGTTTATGACGAGAGGCTTTGCATGACTGCTTCGAACAGGCTTCGACAAGTATCAAACTGGAGACAACTGTGAACATTAAGATTTCTCATTTCACGTACACATAGATTAATTGCCTGTAATGATTTACTTTCATGAAGCTTGAAATGTCCATGTTTTAAATGCTTTGTTAATATGCCTTTAAGCACTGTATTGGTGGTTTTTGTTTAGGACACCGGTTGTTTTTAGGCTAGATCATTTTAGGCTCTGTGGATCTGTTTTACATTTCTTGTTACGTCTGTTGAGGTGCGTTGAGTGTTGGGAGCTGTCCATTGATTCGAAAGAATTTTTTAGTCGCCCATTCACCCCCCTCTGGTCGCTACTTTGGGTCCTACAAGTGGTATGAGAGCCTGGTTAGGGTTTTTCCATACCTTAACCGGTTCTAAACCCAGGTAGTGATCATGACTTCTCCTGGAAAGGTTTCGTCCTTGGAAGCTTATGGCTATAATTATTGGAAGACTCGCATGCGAGCCTATCTCATGAGCCAGAGCTCGGACATTTGGGACATTTGTGTTCACTCTACTTTCACCATATTACCAGTTGCTGAGCGTAATTCTCCTGATAATATCGCCCAGCATCTAAACAATAACAAAGCGGTGAACATTTTGTTTTCTGGGTTAGGTCCCACTGAATTTGTGCGTGTGAGCCATCTCACCACTGCTAGAGAGATCTGGGCTACCCTCCAGGCACACCATGAGGGGATAGCTGTAGGACCGAAAGTAGCGACCAGAGGGGGGGTGAATGGGCGCCTAAAAAATTCTTTCGAATCAATGGCCTGTTCCCAATACCCAACGCACCTCAAAAAGACTACGTAGCAGAAAATAAACAAAAGGCCTAAGTCTAAAGGTTTCTAACCTAGAAGCAACTGATGATAAACAGTGTAAAACTAAGGTAGTGCAACTAGGTAGATGAACAAGGTATAACAAGCCTAAACTTCTCAATGAAATGATCTAAGTATGTGTAAGATGAAAAGAGAAGTTACTGTCCAAATTTGTCTCCTGTTCAGAACTTGGCGAAGCCCCCTTCGCATGTCGAGGTCTGCTTCGGAGGTTGGTGACGGAGCCTGTCCGAGATGCCGAAGGAGTCACGGTCTAGCCTAGTTCGAAGTGGCACGTTGCAAAGTGTACTTCGGAGCACAGTATGACAATGCCGGAGCCTGGTTCGAAGTATGTACTTCGAAGTCAAGGCTTCGAACACAGCTTCGAACCAAGAGCTTCGGAGCAAAGTGACAGAGTCGGAGCCTGCTTCGAAGTGTGCACTTCGAAGACAAAACTTCGAACACAACTTTGAACCGAAAGCTTCGAAGCAACACCTTCGAACAGAAAGCTTCGAACACAACCCAAAAGGACAACCTTCGAACAAAGAAGCGAAGTCTGTCACACGACAGAAAATCAACTCCGAAGCCTACACTCTATCTTAGAACAGGGAAAGCTTCAGAGGGAGAATCGAAGGTTGACACGCCACAAGGAAATCAAATCGAAGTCTATCAGAAATGACTAGCTTCGAACCCAATTTCGAAGTCTACCGAAGTGTGGACTTCGAACAGCTAGATTCGGAGTATGTTGTTCGAAGTATGCGATGCTGTCTGTTCACAAAAATACTTCGAAGCTTATCAACACAGACCGCACACCGAAAATCGAAGATTGAGCGAAGCCTTCGAAGATGCTAAGTCGAAGCCTGTCTCACGGAGCTGAGGGGCTTCGAACAGAGAAAGACTTCGCCAGAGACACAGCCAGAAAAGGTAATAGATCCTGTCAGCTTCGATCAAAAAGTTGTGCAGTAGAAGGTGAAAAGCTGCACAGAAACACTGTAGCTGTAGGGAAGTAGTACTACTTGCAACAGCAAGAACTAGTACTACTAGAGTGAAGAACACACCCAACCGAAGCCTCCAAAGCCTCAAAAATCACAGGAAAAACTTGCTATGCTAATGAAATGCAACCATTTAAAACCTTTGCAGATGCAGCACACAATGAAATAGGGCATTTACTGCAACATAAAAAGCAAAGCATTAAACACAGGAGCAAATGCTTCCTGGCGGCGCAAACAGGAGTAAAGAGGAGAGAGGCAAAGCAAGAGACAAAAAGGTGACCCAAAAGAGTGGATTTGATTTCAGCACAAAGGGGTAGTCCAAACCCTAGGGATTGGGGTCCTATTTATAGGCTCCCAACACTAGGAACATTCTACCAGCCCCTTAGGGTTTTTACAGACTCAAAAATAAAGGAAAAGACTCTACTGCCCTTAGGAATTTTTACAGACACAACTAACTGACTGTGGGCCTAGAGTTACAGATGACTTATCCGGAAGCTAAGTTTTCGTAGCGACTACGGCTTCTCTTCTGGACAGTCGGATACAGAATCAACGGTTGTCAGTTTTACGCCGAAACTGACAAAGCCTCCACCAGCTTTGCACCAGGTACCCGGATTGGGCCGGCCCGACTCCGCAGCTCTCTCAGCCCGGCAATCGCTCACCGCCCGTGTACCTGAGTCAGTCCTGGTCAACAGCCCAGTGGGTCTTCCACTGCTTCTGGCCCATGCACCCGGATTGGGCCAGCCCGACTTCGCAGCCTCCTCTGCCCGACAGTCGCTCGCTGCCCGTGTACCTGAGTCACACGCGGCCCATGAAACAGCAGATCTCCTCTCTTCTTCAGTCCTCTTTGACTAACGTTGACAATGACTCATCACTTCTGGAGCCATGAGGCCCACGCTATTCAGCATGGCTCCTCAATCTCCCCCTTGATGAGTGCATTGTCAACACTCCTCTTTTCTCAGCTCTTCAGCACCTGCGAACAAATGTGGAAACACGAAAACAAAACACAAGAAAACAAAGAAGAAGAAAAATAAGGTAAAAGTTTAACCCTAATGACCAAAAGCCAATCAAAAGCAAGAAACGGTCATTATGGTTAACCAAAACGTAAAAGCTCAAAAGGAGTGCGATTTCAGAATAACAAGGATATCAACAGAGTAAGAACTCCCCCTTAAACTCTGATCCCAAATTCTCTCCCCCTTGTTGACAAGTGAACTCATCAAGCACTCAAAGAGACACAGACTCCCCCTAAAATGCAACTCCCCCTCAAATTATGCAGTGAATGCAACTGGAGTGCATAAGGAGTGTAGAAAGCATGCTTCTCAAATATGATTGACTGCAATTACAACATCTAACAGATACAGCAAAAGACATACTGTAACGATACATGGCATGATCAGTGCAACAGATGATATCTAAAGAAAGTCATTTAGCACGCATTTTTCAGTTTTTGCAAACAAAAGCATCACCACATGTTCCAATAAATAAGCAAGGTAAAACATGAGATGCAGAAGCTAGCTGATATCTACCAAGATAAGCATTGTCCAAAAACAAAATGCTTCAGCAAACTTGTTATCTTTTAGATGTTCAGGCTTTTTCATTTTCCTTTGTCATTTTTGCCAAGGGTTATTTGCATGTCAAACCTTATGCTAACCGACCAAGTCAAGCCTAGGCCAGAACTGGACCATCAGAAGCTTAAGACATTGGTCTTGGCATACACTACACTGTCCTAGTTCATACCAAAGTGCCATGGTAAGTAGTCCAGAACAATATAATGCGACAAAGCAAACCCACTTGGATCTTTTCAATCTTAAGCATAAAAAGGCATGGAATTTTCATTCATTTTTGATTTTTATCATTTTTATAGCACATTTTCCATGTTAAAGCATAAAGATGTCCAAGTTGCATATCTGCATCTATGTGATGAACTAGCTACAAGGCATGTAACAGATAGCAAAAACACTCAGCCTACACATGCTAGTTACCAGAAGCAATGGTGATCATTTTTCAAGTTGAAAGCGTAAAAGCCATGCATATGATAGATATCAGATATATCAAGTGAACTGAACCAAAGCATGATCATTGACAAGTAATCAAAAGCATGTACCAGCTAGACTAAGTAAAGCAGTTCAATCATATAACAGAAGCATCTCTAAAGTGTGATATGTGAAAATGCAAGGTATGAACACACACAAAAAGACTCAAGAAAAGAGTAAAGAAGAAGGAAAACTGACTCAAAATATCCTAAAAAGGATACACAACACCCAAATCCCCTCGTAAACGCTCGAATGTAGATTGATCTAGGGGTTTGGTGAAAATATTAGCCAACTGATGATGGGTATCAACATGAACAAGGTCAATGACACCTTTCTCATATTGATCCCGCAAGAAGTGAAAGCGCACATCAATGTGTTTGGTTTTTGAATGGAGACAAGGGTTTTTCCCTACACTAATTGCACTAGTGCTGTCGCAAAACAAAGGAACTCTGGTAGGAAAGAACAACCCAAAATCTGTCAAAGTGGAAATCATCCAAACCAACTGTGAGCAGCAGCTACATACTCAGCCTCTGTGGTCGAAAGAGCAACTCCAGATTGCTTTCGAGAAGACCAAGAGACAAGAGAAGAACCAAGAAACTGGCAAGTACCGGAAGTCGACTTGCGATCCAACCGGCACCCACCAAAGTCGGCATCCGAAAAGCCAGATAGATCAAGAGATGATGATGCTGAATAGTAAAGGCCGTGATCGGGCGCATAGGTAAGATACCTAAAGATACGCTTGACAGCTTGCCGATGAGACGCGCGTGGTGAAGACTGAAAACGCGCGCATAGTCCTACGGCGAACTGTATATCTGTCCTCGTTGCTGTCAAGTACAGCAGCGAACCGATCATCCCTCGAAACTCTCTCTCATTGACCTTGACACCGCTCTCGTCCTTGTCCAGACCCCCAGAAGTGCCCATCGGGGTCATCTGCGGCTTCAATTCACCACCAAAGTCAAATTTCTTAAGCATATCACGAGTGTACTTACCTTGGTGGATGAAGGTGCCGTCCTTGGTCTGCTTGATCTGGAGCCCTAAGAAGTACTTGAGCTCACCCATGAGGCTCATCTCAAACTCACTGTGCATCTGCTCAGAGAATTTCCCTTGACCGCTGTTCCCGAACGTGATATATTCTTTGGAGCTCGGGGGAGTGAGACTGGAGAACCATCTGCGATGTCCCGTCATGTGGCGAGAGCATCCTGAGTCCATGATCCAAACATCCTCCAGTCCCCGGTCCTGCACAATCAGTGTCTGTAAGTGGGAGCAAATGGTCCGGCACCAGGTTTAGCAAAAGAGCTAAACCAGTGTCGAGCCATCTGCTCAAAAGATGGAAAGCGAAAACCATCAAAAGAGTTTGGACCAAAACGTGGCTCAAAGCGCGGTCCTCGGTTCTGCCTAACCCTACGACCACGAGGTCCAGAACCGTAGCCAACTCGGTCTGGAACTCTGCCGGAGCGGACACCACCAACTGGAGCACGGCCAAGAAAGTCGTCTCCTCTACCACCACCTACACGACGCGGCCTGGCCTCCAGCCTCTCCACGCGCCGAGGAACACGCAGTCTACCACCCTGCTGGTAGAACTGCTCCTGATCACTACGAGCCCTCTCTGCTCTCTCAACCCGCTTCCTCCTGAAGCAAAACTCCGCAAGATGCCCGTCTCTCTGACAGTACTCACAATGATAGGTAGGCTTCTTGGGATGTGGTTGAGGCTTGGGGTTCTTGGGCTTAGTGGTGATTGGTGTTGTCTTCTTGGGCTGAGAGGGTCCAGGAAGAGAGTCTAGAGAAGAGTGGAGATGTTTGGGCTTCGGAACCCAGATAGGCTTCTTGGGTGGAGCTTTAGGTGGTTCATGGATCACTCCATCCTTGGGCTGACAAGCCTTGGACGACTCAGTGGAGTGAGTCTTGGGATACCTCTGCTCTGGAGTCATTTTACTCCACTCCACTGCCCGGCTGATGGCACTCTCAAAGTCAGCCTTGGTGTAGGTGTAACCAACCCCAAACCCATCCTGCCTCTTGAACTGCTGGATCATCATGCCAAGCTGTGGCTCTCTGGCACTGATCCAACTCAGGATAGAATGGAGGTAAAAGTTCTCATTCTGAGAATCAGCTAGCTCCTCTCTCAAGGAAGCTAGTACCTCCACCTGAGACAAGCAGGTCTCACACTCACTATCTACCTGGACAGACTTTTCGGCTTTCAGCTTGATCAACTCCATTCCAAGAGACAGACAGTTCTCACAGACAGTGGGTGGAACTGACAGTGTCTCAAGCTCTAGCCTAGTCTGGGCAAGCTCAGCTCTCAACCTCTCCAAATCACCCAAATGTTCATTACCCTTGGATTTTAGCTCAGCTAAGGCAGCTATATGAGATGGGCAATCAACACAGGGTGCGACGACAATGGCTTGAACATCTTTCAGCTCCAGCTGAGCGCTTTCAAGCTCAGTGGCCAAAGCGTCCCTCTCATCAACCCTTTCTGTGTACCTGGACTTCAAAGTCGACAGGTCACACAGAAGCACCTCACACTTCGGGCACTCACTTCTATTACCCAAGCAAGGGGAAGAAGATAGACTCTCAATTCTGCCGTTGGCCACAGCAAGCTCACTCTCAAACTCGTCTATCCTTTTCTTAGCCCCCCTAAGCAGTTTCTCCCGATACTTCAACTCCTGACGATTGCTCTCAAGTAAATCAACAATTTCACGCTCATAAGATGATACCTTGCTGTCGTCGTCGAAGTCATCGGAGGAGCTCTTTTCTTCTCTATCCCCAAGAGCTATTGAGCATAAGCTCTTGCGGGATCTTCGGCGCTGGTGTGAGCGGCTCTTCGGCTTGTCTCCGAAGGCCATGAAGCAAAGGCCCGCCGGATCATCCTTGTCCTTCCCCTTCCTGATGGCGATCTCCTCATCGCTTGAGCTTGATGAAGAGGAGGAAGACGTGGACTGCTTGGAGTAGCTCTTCTCCATCTCGGCGAAGAAGGCCTTGTCGCGCTTCTTGTTCTCTCGCCGGTAGTCCTTCAGGGCCTTCTTGAAGAAACGAGTCTTCGGCTTGCCCTTGTTGAAGGAGGAGCTCTCATGCTTGCCGGAGTCGTGGAAGCTGCCACCGGTGCCCTTCTTGTATCCATTGCGCTTGGGGCAGTCGGCGATGAAGTGTCCTGGATCACCACATTCAAAGCATCCGGATTTTGTGCCGTGTCTTTTGAACATTCTCTTATCATAGACACGACACACCATGTTGTTAAAGAGACACAAATCATCATCTCCCAACAACTCAAGCTGGTCCTCAGTGATAGACATCAAAGAGAACCCAGCACAGCTCACAGCAGAGGGATCAACAGAAGGTGTAGCAAGGGCCAGGGATTTTGATCTAGAGCCAGTTAGATTTGATCTCAACTGGATATCTACCTCAGTGGCCTTCAGCTTGCTAAACAACTCAGAAATGGTCAAGGTATCGTAAGAAGTGCTCTCAACGATAGAGGATACCTTGATTTCCCAGATCTTTGGGTCCAACGTATGAAGAACCTTGAGCGCCTGCTCATGATCTGAGACTAACTGAGCACCCTCAGCCTTGTTGTCCCGAAGCTTGTTAATGATCGACTGAAAGCGACCAAACAAAGCCTCAACAGATTCACCGGCTTCTGTGTGAAATTCTCATATTCACGCCGGTAGGTCTGATAGAGCCGAGCCTTGACCTGTGCTGTTCCCTCATGGTGTGCCTTGAGGGTAGCCCAGATCTCTCTCGCAGTGGAGAGATGACTCACACGCTCAAACTCAGTGGGACCTAAACCAGAAAACAAAATGTTCACAGCCTTACTGTTGCTCAGATGCTGAGCAATGATACCAGTAGTACCATGCTCAGCGACTGGCAAAATGACAAATGTGGTGTGAACGCAAATGTCCCATATGTCCGAACCCTGGCTCATGAGATAGGCTTGCATGCGAGTCTTCCAATAATTATAGCCATAGGCTTCCAAGGACGGGACCTTGCCGGGAGACGTCATGGTCACTACTGGGGTTTAGAACCGGTTAAGGTATGGAAAAACCCTAACCTCGCTCTGATACCACTTGTAGGACCGAAAGTAGCGACCAGAGGGGGGTGAATGGGCGCCTAAAAAATTCTTTCGAATCAATGGCCTGTTCCCAATACCCAACGCACCTCAAAAAGACTACGCAGCAGAAAATAAACAAAGGCCTAAGTCTAAAGGTTTCTAACCTAGAAGCAACTGATGATAAACAGTGTAAAACTAAGGTAGTGCAACTAGGTAGATGAACAAGGTATAACAAGCCTAAACTTCTCAATGAAATGATCTAAGTATGTGTAAGATGAAAAGAGAAGTTACTGTCCAAATTTGTCTCCTGTTCAGAACTTGGCGAAGCCCCCTTCGCACGTCGAGGTCTGCTTCGGAGGTTGGTGACGGAGCCTGTCCGAGATGTCGAAGGAGTCACGGTCTAGCCTAGTTGGAAGTGGCACGTTGCAAAGTGTACTTCGTAGCACAGTATGACAATGCCGGAGCCTGGTTCGAAGTATGTACTTCGAAGTCAAGGCTTTGAACACAGCTTCGAACCAAGAGCTTCGGAGCAAAGTGACAGAGTCGGAGCCTGCTTCGAAGTGTGCACTTCGAAGACAAAACTTCGAACACAACTTTGAACCGAAAGCTTCGAAGCAACACCTTCGAACAGAAAGCTTCGGACACAACACCCAAAAGGACAACCTTCGAACAAAGAAGCGAAGTCTGTCACACGACAGAAAATCAACTCCGAATCCTACACTCTATCTTAGAACAGGGAAAGCTTTAGAGGGAGAATCGAAGGTTGACACGCCACAAGGAAATCAAATCGAAGTCTATCAGAAATGACTAGCTTCGAACCCAACTTCGAAGTCTACCGAAGTGTGGACTTCGAACAGCTAGATTCGGAGTATGTTGTTCGAAGTATGCGATGCTGTCCGTTCACAAAAATACTTCGAAGCTTATCAACACAAACCGCACACCGAAAATCGAAGATTGAGCGAAGCCTTTGAAGATGCTAAGTCGAAGCCTGTCTCACGGAGCTGATGGGCTTCGAACAGAGAAAGACTTCGCCAGAGACACAGCCAGAAAAGGTAATAGATCCTGTCAGCTTCGATCAAAAAGCTGTGCAGTAGAAGGTGAAAAGCTGCATAGAAACACTGTAGCTGCAGGGAAGTAGTACTACTTGCAACAGCAAGAACTAGTACTACTAGAGTGAAGAACACACCCAACCGAAGCCTCCAAAGCCTCAAAAATCACAGGAAAAACTTGCTATGCTAATGAAATGCAACCATTTAAAACCTTTGCAGATGCAGCACACAATGAAATAGGGCATTTACTGCAACATAAAAAGCAAAGCATTAAACACATGAGCAAATGCTTCCTGGCGGCGCAAACAGGAGTAAAGAGGAGAGAGGCAAAGCAAGAGACAAAAAGGTGACCCAAAAGAGTGGATTTGATTTCAGCACAAAGGGGTAGTCGAAACCCTAGGGATTGGGGTCCTATTTATAGGCTCCCAACACTAGGAACATTCTACCAGCCCCTTAGGGTTTTTACAGACTCAAAAATAAAGGAAAAGACTCTACTGCCCTTAGGAATTTTTACAGACACAACTAACTGACTGTGGGCCTAGAGTTACAGATGACTTATCCGGAAGCTAAGTTTTCGTAGCGACTACGGCTTCTCTTCTGGACAGTCGGATACAGAATCAACGGTTGTCAGTTTTACGCCGAAACTGACAAAGCCTCCACCAGCTTTGCACCAGGTACCCGGATTGGGCCGGCCCGACTCCGCAGCTCTCTCAGCCCGGCAATCGCTCACCGCCCGTGTACCTGAGTCAGTCCTGGTCAACATCCCAGTAGGTCTTCCACTGCTTCTGGCCCATGCACCCGGATTGGGCCAGCCCGACTTCGCAGCCTCCTCTGTCCGACAGTCGCTCGCTGCCCGTGTACCTGATTCACACGCGGCCCATGAAACAGCAGATCTCCTCTCTTCTTCAGTCCTCTTTGACTAACGTTGACAATGACTCATCACTTCTGGAGCCATGAGGCCCACGCTATTCAGGATGGCTCCTCAATAGCCCAGGTCAAGGCTCGACTCTATCAGACCTACCGGCGTGAATATGAAAATTTCACACAGAAGTCGGGTGAATCTGTTGAAGCTTTGTTTGGTCATTTTCAATCGATCATCAACAAGCTTCGGTCCAACAAGGCCGAGGGAGTTCAGCTGGTCTCAGATCTTGAGCAGGCGCTCAAGGTTCTCCATACCTTGGACCCTAAGATTTGGGAGATCAAGGTATCCTCTATCATTGAGAGCACCTCTTATGATACCTTGACAATTTCTGAGTTGTTCAGCAAGCTGAAGGCCACTGAGGTTGATACCCAGTTGAGATCAAATCTAACTGGCTCTGTATCAAAAACCCTGGCCCTTGCTACACCTTCTGCTGACCCCTCCTTTGTGAGCTGTGTTGGATCTCCTTGATGTCTATCACTGAGGACCAGCTTGAGTCGCTAGGAGATGATGACCTATTTCTATTTAACAACCGGGTGCGTCGTGTCTATGATAAGCGAATGTTCAAAAGACATGGCACAAAATCCGGATGCTTTGAGTGTGGTGATCCAGGTCACTTCATTGCCGACTGCCCCAAGCGCAATGGTCACAAGAAGGGTACCGGTGGTGGCTTCTACGACTCCGGCAAGCACGACAACTCCTCTTTCACAAAGGGCAAGCCAAAGACCAGATTCGTTAGAAAGGCCCTGAAGGACTACCGGCGTGAGAAGAAGAAGAGAGACAATGCCTTCTTCGCTGAGATGGAGAAAAGCTACTGCAAGCAGTCTTCGTCTTCTTCCTCTTCATCAAGCTCAAGTGATGACGAGATCGTGATCAAGAAGGGGAAGGACAAGGACGATCTGGCGGGCCTCTGCTTCATGGCCTTCGGGGACAGGCCGAAGAGCCACTCACATCACCGCCGAAGATCCCGCAAGAGCTTCTGCTCAATGGCTCTTGGGGATAAGGAAGAGAAGGGTTCCTCCAACGACTCCGACGATGAGGACAATGAAAAGGTATCTTCTTATGAACGTGAAATCGTTGATTTACTTGAAGAGAATCATCAGGAGTTGAGATATCGGGAAAAACTTCTTAGAGGGGCTAAGAAGAGGATAGATGGACTTGAGAGTGAGCTTGTCGTGGCCAACAACAGAGTTGAGAGTCTATCTTCTTCCCCTTGCTTGGGTGATAGCAGTGAGTGCTCAAAGTGTGAGGTGTTGTTGTGTTACCTGATGACTCTGAAGTCCAGGTACACAAAAAGGGTTGATGAGAGGGACGCTTTGGCCACTGAGCTTGAGAGCGCTCAGCTGGAGCTGAAAGATGCTTATGCCACTGTCATCGTGCCCTGTGTTGATTGCCCATCCCATCTAGCTAGTTTAGCTGAGCTGAAAGCAAAGGGTGATGAGCAATTGGACGATTTGGAGAGAGTTAGAGTTGAGCTAGAGGAGACTAGGCTAGAGCTTGAGACAGTGTCAGTTTCACCCACTGTATGTGAGAACTTCTTGACTCTTAAGTTGGAGTTGTTCAAGCTGAATGTCGAGAAGTCTGTCCAGGTTGATAGAGAGTGTGAGACCTACTTGTCTTAGGTGGAGGTTCTAGCTTACTTGAGAGAGGAGCTAGCTGATGTTCAGAATGAGAACTTTTACCTCCGTTAGATCTTGAGTTGGGTGAGTGCCAGAGAGCCACAGCTCGGCATGATAATCTAGGAATTTAAGAGGCAGGATGGGTTTGGGCTAGGCTACACCTACACCAAGGCTGATTTTGAGAGTGCTATTAGCCGGGCAGTAGAGTGGAGTAAAATGACTCCTGAACAGAGATACCCCGAGACTCACTCCACTGAGTGTTTCCAGGCTAGTAAGCCCAAGGATGGAGTGTTCCAAGAATAGCCTAAAGCTCCACCCAAGAAGCCCATCTGGGTCCCAAAGCCAAAACATCTCCACACTTCTCTAGACTCTCTACATGGACCCTCTCACACCAAGCAGTCTACACACAACACCACTAAGCCCAACAACCCCAAGCCTCAACCACATCCCAAGAAGCCCACTTACCACTGTGAGTACTGCAAGGGAGACGGGCATCATGAGGAGTTTTGCTTCAGGAGGAAGCGGGTTGAGAGAGCTCAAAGAGCTCATGGACGGCAGGAGCAGTTCTACCAGTAGGGTGGTAGACTGAGAGTTCCTCGACACGGGGAGAGGCTAGAGGCCAGGCCACGTTGTGTAGGTGGTGGTAGAGGAGACGACTTTCATGCCTGTGCTCCGGAGGGTGGTGTTCGCTCCGGCAGAGCTCTAGGTCATTTTGGATACGGCTATAGACCTCGTGACCGAGACTTTAGGCAGAACTGAGGACCATGCTTTGAGCCGCGTTTTGGTCCAGACTCTTATGATGCTTTCTTCTTTCCGTCTTTTGAGCAGATGGTTCGACACTAGTTTAGTTCTTTCTAAACCTGGTGCCGGACCATTTGCTCCCCCTTACGACCACTGATTGTGTACGATCGGGGACTGGAGGATGTATGCATCATGGACTTAGGAAGCTCTCGTCACATGACGGGATATCACAGATGGTTCTCTAGTCTCTTTCCCCCGAGCTCCAAGGAATACATCACCTTCGGGAATAGTGGTCAAGGAAAGGCACACGACATTGGTTCAATTTGCATCTCTGACCATTTCTCTTTGAAGAACGTTGCTTTGGTTGGAAATTTGAACTTCAATTTTATTTCTGTTTCGCAACTTCTTGAGGATGGTTTGGAGGTTCATTTTAAGAAGGGCATGTCTTCTGTGGTTGATTCTAGAGGGTCTTTGGTTTGCCAGATCTTACCCATTGGTAAGGTTTTTTGGATTGACTTCTCTAGTTCTTTTGGCCCTTCTCGATGTTTAATTACTGGATCCTCCTCTGAGCTCTAGAAGTGGCATAGGAGGTTGGGCCATTTGAGTTTTGATCTGCTAGTCAGATTGAGCTCTATGGACCTCATCCGAGGATTGCCCAAGCTTAAGATGGAGAAGGATCTAGTTTGCCATCCCTGTCGTCACGGGAAAATGGTTGCCGCTTCTCACTCACCTGTGACTGAGGTGATGACTTCGTACCCGGGTGAGCTGTTACACATGGACACTGTTGGTCCAGCTCGGGTACGCTCAGTCGGTGGGAAGTGGTACGCGCTTGTGATCGTTGACGATTTTTCTCAATTTTTGTGGGTTTTTTCTTGGAGTCTAAGGATGAGACTTTTCAGTTTGTTCATGACCTAATTTTGAAGCTGAAGAATGAGAACAATGGTCGGATGCGAGCAATTCGCTCTGACAATGGCTCTGAGTTCAAGAACTCTCAGTTCGTCAGCTTCTGTAGTGATCAGGGTATTGATCATTAGTTTTCTTCTCCTTACACTCCCCCACAGAACGACGTTGTGGAACGAAAGAACTGCACGCTAGTCGAGATGTCCAGGACGATGCTCGATGAGCTTTTGGGCTGAAGCCATGAACACGGCTTGCTATCTGGCCAACTGCATTTTTCTTAGAGCTTACTTAAGTAAGAATTCATATGAGTTGCAGTTTGGCAGACTGCCCAATGTGAGCCACTTGCGAGCGTTTGGCTGCAAGTGCTTTGTGCTCAAGAAGGGAGGGCATTTGGACAAATTTGAGTCTTGTTGCTGGTATGGAGTCTTTCTTGGTTATGTTTTGCATTCTCGAGGCTTCCGTGTTTGGAACCTCGACTCCCAGCAGCTTGTCGAGACTTGCAAGGATTCTTTTGATGAGTCCTTGCCTTCTTTGACTCCTTCTTCTGAGCTTTTTGGAGATGATGAGCTCGGAGAGTCCATCTTCAAGGAAGATGATGACGCTCTAGCTGTTGATGAGGGCGGGACATCTGCACAGTCTACAGAACCCACACCTTCTAAGACATCGACTGAGGACGAGGGCGGACCTCTGATCAGTTCTTCCACTTCGATCGAGCCCCCTCAGTCTAGTCCAGAGGTGCCAGGTGCTGACTCCGGTGAGGTGACTTCAGATCACCAGGGATCCGCAGCAGTTCAGCGTGATCATCCCTCAGAGCTCATTATCGGTGATCTTTCTGAGAGGACTTTGCGCTCTTCTGTTGACTCTCTTGTTGTGTTTGCTGAATCTGCGTTTGTTGCATCTTTTGAGCCTAGAGACATTTCTTATGCCCTTTCTGATTCGAATTGGATTAATGCCATGCAAGAATAGCTTGAGAATTTTGTCCGTAATCGGGTTTGGACACTGGTTGAGCTGCCACCCGTATGCAACCCCATAGGCACCAAGTGGGTGTTCAAAAACAAGCAAGGTGAAGATGGAGTTGTGGTGAACAACAAAGCTCGACTAGTTGCCCAGGGTTTTTGCCAAAAGGAGGGTATTGACTTTGAAGAAACTTTCGCCCATGTTGCCCGTCTTGAGTCCATTCGCATTCTTTTAGCTTTTTCAAATGGATGTCAAGAGTGCTTTTCTGAACGGGTACATAGAGGAGGAAATCTATGTTAGGCAGCCCCCTGGTTTTGAGAACCCTAAGTTTCCTCGACATGTTTTTAAGCTACAAAAAGATTTATATGGTCTAAAGCAAGCCCCCAGGGCTTGGTATGACCGGTTGAACTAGTTTTTGATGGGGAAGTCCTTTGCGATGGGTTCTTTGGATAAAACTATTTTCTTTCTCAGAGATGCATCAGATTTCTTGGTTGCTCAGATATACATGGATGATATCATTTTTGGTGGTTCTACTAATGCTCTTGTGTCCAAGTTTTCTGAGCAGATGTACAGTGAGTTTGAGATGAGCCTCATGGGTGAGCTCAAGTATTTCCTAGGGCTCCAGATCAAGCAGACCAAGGATGACACCTTCATCCACCAGAGTAAGTATACACGGGACATGTTGAAGAAGTTCGACTTTGATGGAGAGCTGAAGCCTCAGATAACCCCAATGGGTACATCTAGGGGCCTCGACAAGGACGAGAGCGGCGTCAAGGTCAACGAGAGAGAGTTTCGAGGGATGATCGGTTCACTGATGTACTTGACGGCGATGAGGCCAGACATATAGTTTGTCGTAGGACTGTGCGCGCGCTTCCAGTCTTCACCACGTGTGTCTCATCGGCAGGCTGCCAACCGCATTTTCAGCTATCTTACCTATGCACCCGATCTAGGTCTCTTTTATTTAGCATCATCATCTCTTGATTTATCTGGCGTTTCGGACGATGACTTTGGTGGGTGCTGGTTGGATCGCAAGTCGACTTCCGGTACTTGCTAGTTTCTTGGTTCTTCTATTGTCTCTTGGTCTTCTCGAAAGCAGTCTATAGTTGCACTTTCGACCACTGAGGCTGAGTATGTGGCTACTACTAGCTGCTGCTCACAGTTGGTTTGGATGATTTCCATATTGCGAGATTTTGGGTTGTTCTTTCGGACCAGAGTGCCTTTGTTTTGTGACAGGACCAGTGCGATTAGTGTAGGGAAAAACCCTTGTCTCCATTCAAAAACCAAACACATTGATGTGCGCTTTCACTTTCTGAGGGATCAATATGAGAAAGGTGTCATTGACCTTGTTCATGTTGATACCTATCATCAGTTAGCTGCCATTTTCACCAAACCCCTAGATCAGTTTACTTTTGAGCGTTTACAAGGGGATTTGGGTGGTGTGTATCCTTTTTAGGATATTTTGAGTCAGTTTTCTTTCTTCTTTACTCTTTTCTTGAGTCTTTTGTGTGTGTTCATATCATGCATATTCACATATCACACTTTGAGCATGCTTCTGTTATATGATATATCTGCTTTACTTATTCTAGCTGGTACATGATCATGCTTTGTTTCAGTTCACATGATATATCTGATATTTGTCATATGCATGGTTTTTATGCTTTAAAATTGAAAAATGATCATGATTGCTTCTGGTAACTAGCATGTGTAGGCTGAATGCTTTGGCTATCTGTTACATGCCTTGTAGCTAGTTCCTTACATAGATGCAGATATGCAACTTGGACATCTATATGCTTTAACATGGAACATGTGCTATAAAAATGATAAAATCAAAATGAATAAAAATTCCATGCATTTTTATGCTTGAGTTGAAAAGATCCAGGCGGGTTTGCTTTTGTTGCATTGCATTGTTCTGGACTGCTTACCATAGCACTTTGGTATGAACAAGGACAGTGTAGTGTATGCCAGACCAATGTCTTAAGCTTCTGATGGTCCAGATTTGGCCCAGGCTTGACTTGGTCGGTTAGCATAAGGCTTGACATGCAAATAACCCCTGGCAAAAATGAAAAAGTGAAAAGAAAAAGTCTGAAAATTAAAAAGATGACAAGTTTGCTAAAGCACTTTGTTTTTGGACGATGCTTATCTTGGTAGATATCAGTCAGCTTTTGCTTCTCATGTTTTACCTTGCTTGTCAACTGGAAAATGTGGTGATGCTTTTGTTTGCAAAAATTGAAAAATGCATGCTAATGACTTTCTTTAGATATCATCTATTGCACTGATCATGGCATGTTTCTTAGACAGTATATCTTTTGCTATACCTGCTAGATGTGGTAATTGCAGTCAATCATATCTGAGAAGCATGCTTTCTACACTCCACATGCACCCCAGTGCATTCATTGCATATTTTGAGGGGGAGTTGCATTTCAGAGTGAGTCTGTGTCTCTTTAGAGTGCATTTAGTCTCGCTTGATGAGTCCAATTGTCAACAAGGGGGAGAAATTTTGTAGAGAAGAGTTTAAGGGGGAGTTTTGGCTTTCTCTGGGATTTGCTTTAGGGGGAGTTTTTGTCCCGTTTGTCCTTACTCTTTGGATATCCTTATTGATAATTCTGAGATTGCACTCATGTTGAGTGTTACTTGTGGTTAACCATAATGACCGCTTTCTTGCTTTTGTTCGGCTTTTGGTCATTCGGGTTAAACTTTTATTTTATTTTCTTCTTCTCTGTTTTCTTGTGTTTCCTTTTCGTGTTTTCACATGTGCTTACAGGTACTGGAGAGCTGATGAAGAGAAGTGTTGACAATGCACTCATCAAGGGGGAGATTGAGGAGCCATGCTGAAGAGCATGGGCCTCATGGCTCCAGATGTGATGAGTGATTGTCAATGGAAGTCAAAGAGGACACAAGAGAAGAGAAAACTTGTTGCGTCTGGGCCGCTTGTGACTCAGGTACACGGGCAACGAGCGATTGTCGGGCATAGGGGCCACGAAGTCGGGCTGGCCCAATCTAGCTACATGGGCTAGGAGCAGCAGAGGATCCACTGGGCTATTGACTAGGATTGACTCAGGTACACGGGCGACGAGCGATTGCTGGGCTGAGAGAGCTGCGGAATCGGGCCGGCCCAATCCGGGTACCTGGTGCAAAGTCGGTGGATGCGTTGTTAGTTTTGGCGCAAAACCGACAACCGCTGATCTCGGATCAGACCGTTCTGAGGCGAAGCCGTAGTCGTTATGAAAGTTCCGCTTCAGGATAAGTCATCTGTAATTAGGAATTACTATTTTGCCTTTAGGCCCACAGTCTGTCAGTCGAGTCTATAAAAATATCCTAAGGGCATTTTGGTCTTTTCCATTTTATTTCAGCGTTTGTAAAAACCCTAAGGGTATTTTGGTATTTTCCTATGCTATTGGGCTGCCTATAAATAGGGCCCCAATCCCTAGGGTTAGGGTTACCCTTTCTGAAATCACTTTTCTAATATAAGCAGATTGGGTCATTTTTCTCAGTTCCTTTTGTTTGCGTCGCCGGTAAGGTTTTTCTCCGTTGTTGTTCATCGTTCAATCTTCATTCGCCACGCTGTGGAGTTATTGCCATGTTGCCTCTTTTTGCGCGTCATGGATATTCTTCTGATCTGAGTTCTTGAGTTTGTCGCAGAGATCTTTTTCACTTGAATCAATCACAATCTCTCTGGCTTGCGGTGTTATTTTCTAATCAACTGGATTCTCTCCCGCTGGTTGGTTTTTAAACTCGATAGCTTGCAGACTAGGCATTCAGAAAGTGTCTTATGCAGCAGCTCTGAGAAGCATCTTATAGCCACGCAGGCTAGAGACCAGCCTAGCTAAAGCTAGCTTACAGAGAAGGAGTTTTTCCTCTCAGCGTGTTAATTCCTATGTACCTACACCATCTTTCATAGGGGAACATAGGATTTTTCCTAGCCTATTCAGCTGTCCTTGGCGTTCTGTTCGAGAATGATCAGCCACGTCTTGTCCCTGGCGAAGTCTAAATGCTCCCTGTTTTCTCCGCATAGTTGTTTCTACTTCAGGACTTTGCGAGGCATTGGCTTTAAAGTTGTGCACGCTATCTCGCGAAGTCCGCACGTTGTTTCTCCAGTGTTTGTACTTGCGGAGTTGTGTGTTGTCACCTGAAGGCAACACAGCTTCAACGCTTGCAGACTTCGGAGAATCCTCGCTGTTGCCTAGCTTCGCACTACGTACTCCGAAGCCCCAGACGTGGTTCCTGGCGGTGCGCTGTCTCACGCGAAGTACATGTTTGCAGACTTGATTTTTTTCTATTGGGTTTGAAGTGATTTTTCTGTGTCAAGCTCCGAAGCTTCGAAGTGTGCGAAGACTTCGTATTTTACTGTACAGGAGTATAGTTTGGAGTCTAGCAAGCGAAGTATATTTGGTCTTCCGAGTTCTGCAGACTTCTAACAGACTTCGACATTTAAGATGACAGGCTTCGCATGACTGCTTCGAACAGGCTTCGGCAAGTATCAAACTGGAGACAACTGTGAACAGTAAGATTTCTCGTTTCACGTACACTTACATTAATAACCTGTAATGATTTACTTTCGTGAAGCTTGAAATGTCCATGTTTTAAATGCTTTGTTAATATGCCTTTAAGCACTGTATTGGTGGTTTTTGTTTAGGACACCGGTCATTTTTAGGCTAGATCATTTTAGGCTCTGTGGATCTGTTTTACGTTTCTTGTTAAGTCTGCTGAGGTGCGTTGAGTGTTGGGAGCAAGCCATTGATTCGAAAGAATTTTTTAGGCACCGATTCACCCCCTCTGGTCACTACTTTCGGTCCTACACTTACCCCTGAAGTGATGAATATCTACCACGTCTGCAAAATTATATGTACAGTAGTCTAGATTTTTTCCCCTCTTAGCCCTATAAAGTCTATGGCATATAGGGGGTAAAAGAGTCTTTTCCTTTGGCCCGCGAGCCTATAAAGCAGGGCACTGCCCTTGTAATACACATGCCTAACATAGAGGCAAAACTATGCCAAATCTACTGTAAACTGGACGTAGGGTTATTATTCCCCTTGGGAGGCCCGAACCAGTATAAAACTCTCTCTCTCTAGAAGAACCCTTCGAAGTTCATATCATATATTCCACACCTTTTCTTAGAAACCTATTTGTAGCTAAAACAATTGTTACAACAGTTGGCGCCATCCGTGGGGACCCTAGAACTCCCCACGGAGTACGCTCGCGGAGAGAGCTTCGGAGCCTAGACCTCTGCGCACTCTTCGACTAAGGGCTTCAGATGTAGTTAAAAGGCCTCCTAGCCTTCCCTTCTAGCCTTGAGAGCCCCAGGGGCTTCGGGGCAACCCTCCAGCATCGGCCGAGGCCCTTGGTCCCCAGACCTTGTTAGGCTTCCAAGGTGCGTACACATCAAATCTCTCCTCAAAACCGAAGCGTAGCTTCATTCTACTAAAACCGAAACCTTGCTTCATTCTATTAAAAACCGAAGCCCTTGCTTCGTTCTATTAAAAACTGAAGCCTTGCTTCTTTATATTAAAAAATGAAGCCTTGCTTCGTTCTATTAAAACTGAAGCCTTGCTTCGTTCTATTAAAAACCTAAGCCTTGCTTCCTTGTATTAAAAACCGAAGCCTTTCTTCCTTTTATTAAAAACCGAAGCCTTGATTCATTCTATTAAAAACTAAAGCCTTTCTTCATTCTATTAAAAACTGAAGCATTGCTTCATTCTATTAAGAACCAAAGCACTACTTCGAAGGCTACAGAGAGCCTCCGGGCGCATAGCAATGGGATGAAGGATTCCGGGCCACTGGCCTGATACGTCCAGGATTCTGCATTCCGTACCTGAGGTATCCTAGGGTCATAGGTGACCTATAGTCGAAGGTGGCTCATAGTCGTAGGTGGTTCAAACTATCACGGGTTCGGTGAATCCACACCATCTCATCCCAAAATCAAGCTCAGAAGCCTTACTTCACCATATAAACATGCTTCAAAGCCTCGCTCCGCGTGACATAAATTCAAGATCCTTTGCAAATTAAGTATTTCGAAGCCTTGCTTCGCTTAACTCAAATAAGTCTTCAAAGCCATGCTTCGTTTAAAATTTGAGCGTTCGAAGCCCAAGCGAGGCCTCCGAACGATAAGATATATGTATTCGAAGTCACCCAAGGCGCACCCCTCCACTTTTATGATTGCAGGCACCAGCAATGCCCAAGTCCCTAGCCGCCACGTTCAAGGGGGACCGAGGTATATACATGTGAAGTGTATGAAAAAAGTGTGCAATACGTGCGAAGTATACGAATGGACCGTACGAAACGTGCAATGTGTGCGAAGTATATGAATGGAGTATGTGCATGTGACGAGGTTTACTTACACGAAGTACAAGCAAAATAATTTCCATTCATTGAATGCCAAGTATAAATACGAAGTACACTTACAAGTACACATCGAAAACAAAAACACTCCGAATTACTATGAATAATCCGTATCTAAACCTAAGAAAAGTGAGCCCGAGGCCCTGACAGATTCAACCCCCGCTTGCTTTTCTTCCGGGTAGGGCCCCCTCGGCTAGACGAAGCCCCGTCAGAGCCAAACCACCCACAGGCGGACCGTCCACGCTTCGAAGCTCACAGAACTTGCCTTTCTTCTTGCAGATTGGCCCAAGTCCTAAGTGCAGATGGCTCTACATCAAAGGCAGAAAAGTCTAAGACTTCATCACCTTGTAAAGCTACGCCCGAAGACTGGACCCCTCCGCCACTTAAGTCTACCTCAAAGCAGCTTATGTCAGGCAAGGACGATGGACTCCGAAGGGGCTCTGTCTTCATGGAGGCTAATAGCTTCTGGGCTACTTCAGGAATAACTTCGTCCCTAGGACCCATCGGAAGCTTGAATTGAGGGGGTCCTTCGGACCTAGCTACCTCGAGCACTACTGAATGCTCATGAAGCTCTTTGAATCCTCGAGCACTTTGAAGTCAACATCCAAAGGTTGAGCCTAGGCAGGTACAAAACACCCATGCATTTCTATTAATAAATTGACAAGTTATCTTATAGGCCTAGGACTAAGAATTACAAAGAATCATAATAAGATCTACACCTTTGGCAGCGGAGGGTTTGATGCTGAAGGCCGAGCTGGCATGGCCCATGCCCTAGCTCGGTGTAAGCGGTTGGCCTCTTGGAGCTTGAGGACTGATCTGCACCCTTGAGCCTTCCAAGCATCATGAAGCTGGCGCCATGCTCCACGGACTTCAGAGGCAGGTGAAGTCAAACGAGGGCCTCCGAATGCCACCGGTGTGGCCGAGGTCGCTGCATCGAGGTGATCGCACCCCGCTTCATGGATCAGCTGCAACACCCCTTGGCCAGCCACCCGTCTGGCTGTCAGCCCAAAGCCCGTCAACGTCACCTCCATCATCACCATGGCCGTCTGAAGAAATTTGTGGTGGTCCCCGATATGGTCTTGGACACTAATGTTCGGAGCTTGGCACCGGTCCCCAAGTGCTTCAATACTTCGGTCAGAGTCGAGGTGGCCTTATCAACCGCTTAGTCCAAGAAGCTTCCAAAGCTTGGTTGGCGGCATGAAGATGAGAGTTCTCCACCGCCAGCATTGTGCTAGCCTCCTCCGAAGACCAAAGCGCTTCGCGAAGCCTGTCCATCTCCGAAGACATTTTCTCCAGGGCTTCATTTGCCCTGGCTGCCTGGGCTTTCACCGCCTCTACTGCCGCCTTGACGTTGTGCTGCCGTTGGATTGCATCCGAAGCTTGGCGCGAAGGGGTTCATATCCGTCCGCCAAGAAGCTTTCCCAGCGACCCACAGAGGCTGCTGCCGCTAGAGTTAACGCGAAGGCCTGGAAAGGTTCAAGAAGTTTTTAACATTGAGAAAAATATAAGTTAACACAAGCAAATTTCAACAAGTGCGAAGGCAAAGAGCTCGAAGCCTTACCAAGGCGCTCTGCTGATACGTCCCTCGGACCGTTTAGGTCCTAAGCCAGGAATAAGTTTTCTGGCCATGAGCACGCAAGGGGGCTGAGCCGAAGGGTATTAAACTCTTCGGCCAAGTCCAGCATACTCATCTTCATCGCCGCCCTTCATAGCAACAAGATCCTCGACTGAAGTGTCTTGGAGTCTAGCACTGCTTTGGCTTGGTGGTGGTAAGAAATGAGCGTGTTGGTACTCTAAAGGGGGGAGTCCACACCCACTGAAGCATAGAACCACTCCTAGTCCCACTTCGAGTACCACCGGTTGTTTACAACCCTCGCCAGGAAGTCATTCAAGAACTCATTATGGAGCAGGAAGTTGGCGTCCCAAAGGCCAAAGCCCTCTCGACGTCATCCGACCCCTCCCTTTGCTTCGGCTGGCAACTGGTGTCATGGAGGGCAATGAAGACATCTGCTCGCCCTTCGCATCTTTCGACTCTCATGGCCCATTCGAATATTGCGAGCCTTTCCACGATGTTCGGGGACAGGTGAGGGAGTTCAAAATTATAAGCTTTCAATACTTCGCTCAACATGTCCACCACAGGAAGCCCGAGCCCTGCCTCGAAGAAGGCCCCGAAGACCACGACTTCGTCAGGCCGGGGCCTCGGGATGATCTCTTTCTTCGTAGGTACCAAAAGGAGGATGTCTTTAGAAATCTTCCCGCTATAGATCTATTGAACGGACTCCTCTGTGGAAACCAAAGCCCGCAACTCCAAGGTCTGCTCGAACATATATGAGGGTGACCGGAGGTCAGTCGATTAGAGACGCCTCGCTGCAAGCTTTGCCACAGCCGCAGTCGCCGCTTGGGATTGAACGGAGCTCGACCCATCGCCTAAGGCCGAATCCTTCTTCGACGAAATCTTCTTCGGCATATTTTTAGGGGCTCTAGAGCAAAGTGTGCATGAAGCTGAAGGTGGAGGCAAAGAACAAAGGCTGCTAGGTGCTCAAGCAGGAAGCAAATGAAAGGCATGAGAGGGGCAACGGTTCGCCAAGGCCTTTTATAGGCGATAAAAATCAACCACGAGCCCCGCAACCGAATTTTTGTCAATAGGTAAATGACCCTCGTAGTCTCTGACCAATGGGGCCAAGGTAATTTTCGAAGTGAACCATCGCGTCTCGCGTTCTAACGACTCGATTTTTGACCGTTACGAAGCCGTATGGACTCCCCGAGGGAGTCCCATCTGCTCCGTACGAACATTTATTGCATGCGAGATTCGAAGCTAGCATTCAGGCCTAGGCTCCAAAGGCTTGCTAGTCGCCAAGCATCATTTGCCCCAGGGCACACACACCCTTCGCTGTGAAGGGCTATGTGCGAGGGGCTTCTGTTGGGGAAATGGATTTTTTCCTTGAACAAGGGTCAAATGATGTCAGCCTCCGAAGGCCTCGGACTTGGAGCCTGCTAGGCTAGCGAAGCCCAAAGATGGACTCTACCGCCCTTTGTCCTATATTATTCCAAGTGCTGCAAAGAACTACACAATTGAAGGCCAACCCACCGGGCCTCTCCGGAGCCAAGCCTCTGGGAGCCCTCCGAGTCCCTTCCAGAGCAAAGCCTCCGGGATCTCTCCGGAGCCTATTTGGAGTTCCCTCCGGAGCCCCTTAGAGGCCCTCTCAATAAGCTCCAGCTAAGAGCCTCCAATAGGTGCTCCGGTCCAGAAGATGAAGAAATATATCAGTACTACTATAGTGTAAAAGCCATACTATGGGCCCCTGCCACTAGTATGTCGTATACTTACCCCTGAAGTGATGTATATCTACCATGTCTATAAAAGTTATATGTATAGTAGCCTAGATTTTTCCCCACTTCCCCCCTATAAAGCCTATGGCATGTAGGGGGTAAAAGAGTATTTTCCTTTAGCCTGCGAGCCTATAAAAGCGGGGCACTGCCCTTGTAATACACACGCCCGACATAGAGGCAAAACTATGCCAAATCTATGTTAAACTGGACGTAGGGTTATTAACCCCATTGGGAGGCCCGAACCAGTATAAAACCCTCTCTTTAGGAGAACACTCTCAGGTTCATATCATATATTCCACACCTTTTCATAGAAACCTGTTTCTAGCTAAAACAATTGTTACAACAACAATATTGGTCAGCAATTATAGCGAAGATATCGGTGGTTGGGACTTGGGAGCAGTAAGTGCGCGTGCATCTTAGCGCCTGTCCATATATACTTATCATCAGTGACGGTTATTCATATAAGGACATCACTAAAGGTGGCCATAAGGTTTATGCCGATGCGACTATAACAACTCTCTTTGGTGACGGTTGGTACTACCAACCGTAACTAATGTGGTGCCCCATCTTTAGTGATACTGTCTCAACATAGACTGTCACTATAGAGAGCAACCTTTTGTGATAGGTCAATGTATGACCCATTACTAATTTGGGTGCTCCTGCCAGCCTCGTCTATAGCGACAGGTCCTATTACGTCTTGTCACTAATAATGCAGCATTATTGACGTGTGTGAAACAACCCATCACTAAAAGTGTATTACTAATGTTCGTCTTTTACCCGTCACTAAAGTTGTGTCACTAAAGACCATTTCTGTGATAGTGATAATAACATCACATGAATTTAGTAGTTCTCCATTCAATTATGTATGTGTATATAGTACAAGAAATGATTTCACCTAATAATTTAATTATCGTGCACAGGCTCAAGTGATTGGTCCCTGTATTTTTGTTGGAGCTGGTTCTGATGTATTATACTTGGGTTTAACAATGTTGGAGATGTCCTCATCATCCTCCGCTTCTTGCATTTGCGTTGTCCTCTACTCAATCTCGTTCTCTTCTCCCAAGTATGTTTGCAAATCTGCAATGTTAAAAATGGGACTAATCCTAAAATATATAGATAACTCAACTTTATATGCATTGTCATTAATATGTTCCAATATTCTAAAGGGACAATCAGCTCTTGGCATTAATTTAGACTTATATAATTCAAGAAATTGTTTTGTCACAAATATAACCAAACAAGATCACCATGTTCAAATGTTACATGTTTGTGATCTTTGCTACCAACAGCTGATATTTTGCATTCATAGATTCAAGGGTTAGTTGTATCCATGCCATTACAATTTTGCGAGTTTGGAGATATGCCATTACAATTTCAGAGAACTCCAAACTATACCATTACAATTTAGAGAATTCTAAAATATGTCATTACAAGCTCAAAGAACACTAGAATATGCCATTACAACTTTAGAGAACTAGAAGACAAAGCTAAAATTGTAATGGCATGAATCTAAATATATGAACTGTAATGAAATTTCTCCAAACTCACAAAATTGCAATGGCATGGATCCGATTATTCCTAGATTCAATGTTTGATTTTGTTGTCTTATACAGTTTCAAGATCATTTCAGCACTCTTGATAGCATCAAAATTCAATTTCTCCATTGGTGGAATGGGTAATAAATCAATTGGAGCATGAGGAGTAAAACCATAAACAATCTCAAAATAGAAGAACTTGATAGTAGAATGCACAGAACTGCAAAAACTCAATATGAGGCAAGCATTATTCTCACATCTTAATATTTTGTTTCAAGATGGACCTAAGCATGGTAGACAATGTTCTATTCACAAATTTTGTTTGCCCATTAATTTGAGGATGACAAGTCATAGAAAACAACAATTTAGTTCCCAATTTATCCCACAAAGTTTCCAAAAGTGACTTAGGAATTTAACATCATAGTCTAAAACAACAGTGTTTAGTGGACCATGCAATCGAACAACCTCCTGGAAAAATAAATCAGCAACATGGGTAGCATCATCACTTTGATGACATGGAATGAAATGTGCCATCTAAGAAAATCTATCGACAATAACAAAAATGTTATCCCTCCCCTTCTTTATTCTAGGAAATCCTAAAACAAAGTCCATGGATATATTATTCTAAAGTATGCTAGTAATAGGAAAGGGCATGTAAAGACATTGTGGATGCAATTGTGAATTAGCTTTTTGACATGTCGTGTAGCGAGAGATGAAGCATTCAACATCCTGCCTCATCTTGGGACAAAAGAAGTGGCCAACAATTATGTCCTCCATCTTCTTCACACCAAAGTGTCCTATCAATCTTCCTTCATGTGCCTCCTGTAATAACAATAGATGAACAGACCAAGCTACAATGCATAGTTTGTTAGCCCTAAATATAAAAGCATTAGTGGTGATGAATTTGTTCCAAGTTATTCACTCTTTGCAATTCAACAACACATCTTTGAAATCATTATCATTATCATATTGTTCCTTTTTTGAGAAACAAGTGGAGTTTCACTGTGGTTTTATCTTAGTGATGAGTGATTGACAAGTTTGCCTAGTTTTATGGTCTGGACTTGTGATTGCTTGTTGTGATCACTCAAGGGATCAGTGTGTGTTTTGTGTGGAGATTCATGTTTTGCTTATCTCATTGTGTGCATGGTTGAGATGTGAGTCAACTATCAATGGCACATGATCATGGTCAAGTGGGGATCTTGATGCTTGATGATCAAGGAGGCTGGGTGAAGATAAGGAAGATCTCAGACGTACACATGCAGATAGAGCAAGATATGTACAGACTGATGATCAAGACAGTGTGTTGAACAAGTTAGTGAAAGGGAGGCCAATGCAAGTGACAAGGCGACATGAGGGATCGATAGCAAGAGAGACTTTCTAGCGGTCGAGTTCACGAAGTGGTGTCACGTGTCGAAGATTTAGAGGGCTTTGTTGGTTTTGGCTCAAAATCATCAGATCGAGATCAAAACGTCCTGAAGCGTAGCCGTAGTCGCTACGAAAGCTCCGTGTGAGGACAAACTACCTTTCGATAGGATTTTACTATGTTTCCATTGGGTCCGCATTTGTATTTTTGCGTCTATAGGTAAAATACTCTAGGCCTATTTAGGTATTTTCCAGTTTTTTAATGTCTTATAAAAGGCCTTGTAGTCCTAGGGTTTCTACCAACTCATCCACTTTTGAAATCAGAGTTCACTTTACCAACAATTCAAAAAATTACTCTTGTTCATCACTGTTCATCGTAGTCGGAGTGTTTCATGGCATTGCCACTGACCTATGTGCAGTCTTCTATTTTTCTTGCGAGGAATCTACCGAGATTCTGGTTTTCTTCTCGTGCTAGAACACCCGGTGGAACTCCCAGTTTTCTCTAGATGCCTGCTGTCAGTTTTCTCCGACCGGGAGCTAGCACACATGTGAGTACTGATCATGACTAGAAACGGGCGGGAGTTGTACGCTTGAAATGACAACATGCGGGAACCATGAGTAGCACAGTGCCATGAAACGACGTTCAACGTGTGAGGTGCTGAGACATGCTGGTGAAGGATGTGCCCAAGAAAATTCCGTGGATCAGAAGTTCCAGTTATTTTCTAGTCTCGGTACGGAGAGCAAATGTTGTTTCAAAAGTTCCGATATGGTATCAAACGTTCCGACGATCCAAAAGTTCCAATTCAGAATCGAGGAATTTTTGTACTGATCGGAAGTTTCGATATGGTATCGGAAGTTCCAAGGTGGGCGATACCAGATTGGATCTGTTGCTTGTCATAGTGTATCAGGAGACCTAAATTACCCTGTCGGAAGTTCAGATAAAGGATCGGAAGTTCCGACGTGGCTAAACAGATTGGATCTATTACGGTTTGTAGGGTTACGGGATGAGCATGACCAAGGGCTCTTATCCCTATAAAAGGAGAGGAGGAGGATGTCTTGGAATAAGCAATAAGCCTAGATTAGATGTGTGCACTCCATGGAGGCGTTGCTAAAATAGGGACGCTCGTGAACATCTACATGCGAATTACTATGTCGTCTTCATCGATTGGATCAGTGAAGGACGGCAAGGACAAAGCGAGGAGAGTATTGATGCGCTGCTCTAACATCTTCTTCCGCTGCACCTAGCGTTTCTCATGCTATAAGGTACTGATCTACGATCTCACACGCGTAAGAGTCTTGGGCCTAGGGCGTAAATTTTGAATTTGCCGGCTAGCGTAGCTCCCTATTCCCCAACAATTGTATCAGAGCCTACGTGTGTATTGCTAGATCTGGATCCCTCATATATGGAGATACATGGTGGAAAACAGATTAGATTTGTTTCTGTCCGCGGCAGATCAGAAGTTCCGGTAATGATCGGATGTTCTGATGGAGGATCGGAAGTTATGATGGTACGTGGTCGGATGTTCTGATATCGAATAATGATTCGATATAGAAGGAAATTGTTGCGATGCAAGATTCCGATATTGATCGGAAGTTCCAAGGGATCAGAAGTTCTGACCCACGCGATTTTGAAAAACCTATCCTGTTGACCCTGGTTTTTCAGATCTAGAATCCAGTCACTTGTAGATTGCTCGCCTAACATTGTTTTGCAGAGAATGACGTGACTGACATGGCATTTGATAAATGTGATGTATGAGATGAATGCAATGAATATAAATTAAATATGGCCTGGATGTCATGGTTATTTATAGTCCAAGGCTGATGTAAAATTTATTACGGCTTGCATGTCGTTTCCGCGGTGCTTCGGCCCATGTAATTAGTATAAACTTTGCGAGATGTACTTGTACTCTTCATGGAGGACGGGAGCACACACTCGATCACGGGAGCCATGGACATGCATGGAGATCGCCATGTGAAGAAGGCCATGCTATTTCACAGTTTATTTGATTTCCTGTGATGCTTTCTTATGTTCGTATTATTCTATTCTTGCATGTTTCTTGTGTTGTGGGGACGTTACGATGCTAGAATATTTTCCCCTCAGAAAATTAAGTGTCGATGCTCTTCCCAATAGCTGCACCGACCAAGGTTTGTGCTCTTCGATAGTGGGTCTGCCAAAGAAGGGTGCTATAATTTATTTCGACTAGTTGGGGCGGAAGTCGGACTTCTGCATGCATAATATTGGTTCACTTGACAAGGCTATCAAAACGGTTTTGGGCCTTGGAGCATAGGAGTTGGAGTCGAGCATTGGATGCTTCTCCAATGACAGGAGTCACATACGATGTGATTAGCAAGGAGTTTCTTACTTATGTCGATTAGCTTCCAGCAGTGATGCCAAAGCTCACTAGGAGATAGCGTGACCATGGATCTTGCGCCACTATTAGTCATGAGAGGGAAAGTGACTGGTTTAGATAGTGGAACATCTTTTATTGGATAGAAGATAAACATTGCATAGTGCTAAACCTTGCATTTAATATTTTGTAGATCATGGCACCTACTACTTCTACTGTTAAGAGCACTCCAGTTTTGAATTTGTGATCTATTCTTAAACGAGATAAATTGTCTGAAACTAACTTTATGGATTTGTATCAAAATTTGAGAATTCTTCTCAAACAAGAGAAAAGGATTATGTTCTGGAGGAACCTCACCCTGATGAACTAGGAGAGGATGCTTCTGCAGCAGATAAACATGCTTTTGAGAAGCTTGCTAGTGATTCTGTGGATGTCAGTTGTTTGATGCTTGCCTGCATGTCCTCTCAGTTTCAGAAACAGTATGAGGAATGTGATGCTTACAATATGATCGTAGGTCTTAAGGGCATGTTTCAGGACCAAGCGAGGGAAGAAAGATACAATGTGTCTAAATGCTTGTTTGGTAGCAGGTTGGCTGAAGGGAGCCCAATGAGCCCTCACGTGATCAAGATGATTGGTTATGTAGAGACTCTAGAGAGATTGGGCACTCTACTAGATCCATACTTCGCTATTGATGTCATTCTCTAGTCGCTCCCACTGAGCTTTGAGCCATTCATCATGAATTATAACATGGTTGGATTGGAGAAGACACTAGCTGAGTTGCATGGGATGCTGAAATTTACTAAGGAGAGTATCAGGAAGACTCCGAACCATGTGATGGTTTTTCAAGATGAGGGCAAAAAGAGGAGGTGGAAAAAGGCTAACACTACATATGTGATCTCTAGTGCGAAGTCTAAACCAACTGGAAAGTCTAGGTCTGGTCATGTCAACTCTGATGTGTGCCACCATTGCCACAAGCCTAGGCATTGGAAGCGCAATTGCAAGGTGTACATGGAAGAGCAGAAGAACAAGAAGGGAAGTGGGATTTCTGCTTCAGCTATTAATGTTATTGAAATTAATCTTGCTACTCATCCAAATGATTCATGGGTATTTGATACCGGATCGATGATTCATACTTGCAAATCGTTGCAGGGGCTGAGTAGAGTAAGAAAGTGTGCAAGTGGCGAGCTCGATATCCGCGTCGGGAATGGTGCAAAGGTTGCAGCATTGGCCGTTGGCGTTTATTCACTGTCGCTACTTTCAGGATTAGTTTTGGAGTTAAATAATTGTTATTGCATTCCCGCCTTAGGCAGAACATTATCTCTTCTTCATGCTTAGAGGAAGATGGTTTTGAATTCATAATAAAGAACAAGAGTTGTTCAATATTTTTGAATGACATGCTCTAGGGTGGGTGTCCATTAGTGAATGGATTGTATATTCTGAGTCTTGACAATGCACACGTTTATAACATTACTACTAAAACACGACCCAATGATATGAATCCCACCTACGTCTGACATTGTCGTTTGGGTCATATAAATGAGAAGCGTGCTCAAAAGCTCCATAGTGATGGACTTTTGGAGTCATTTGATTTTGAATCATATGACACATGCGAGTCTTGTTTCCTTGGCAAAATGACAAAGACTACTTTCACTGGATAGAGTGAGAGGGCGAGTGAGCTATTGGCCATAGTACATACTGATGTGTGTGGTCCAATCAGTCACACAGCTCGGAAAGGATTTCAGTACTTTATTACTTTTACCAACGACTTTAGTAGATATGGCTATGTCTACTTGATGAGGCATAAGCGGGGATCGTTCAAAAAGTTCAAGGAGTTCCAGAATGAGGTAAAAAATCATACGGGCAAGACAATTAATTTTCTACGATCAGATTGTGGGGGTGAATATTTGATCCATGAGTTTAGTGATCATCTGAAGCCGTGTGGAATTGTTCCACAACTGACTCCAACCGGCACACCCCAATGGAATGGGGTGCCCGAGCGGAGAAACTGCACTTTGTTGGACATGATGCGGTCCATCATAAGTCACACTGATCTTTCATTAACCTTTTGGGGTCATGCTCTAGAAACTGCAACTTTCATGATTAATATAGTTCCATATAAGTTAGTAGAGAAGGTGCCATAGGAGATGTGGTCTAGGAGGCCTCCTAGTTTGTCTTTTCCAAAGATTTGGGGATGTGAGGCGTATGTTAAATGTTTGACGTCTAACAAGCTCAGTCCTAAGTCTGACAAGCTCAGTCCTAAGTCTGATGTCTAACAAGCTTAGTCCTAAGTCTGATGTCTGACAAGCTCGGTACTATTTCTATAATAGAGAAGAGGGCAAAGTGTTTGTCGCTCGGAATGGCGTATTTCTTGAGAAAGAGTTTCTCTCCAAAAAGGTTAGTGGGAGGACTGTGCATCTCGAAGAGGTTCGAGAGCCGCTAGAAAGTGTTCTAGATCCCACTATACCAGAACAAGAGGCTAAAGCTATTGCAGATCCTATTGTAGATGCGCCAGCCCCACGAAGGTCTGGGAGAGTAGTCCATGCACCAGAGAGGAACATCTTCTTTACCACTAGCATCACGACGTGTTGTTGGTTGACAACGATGATCCCAAGACCTATGTTGAAGCAGTGATCGGACCATACTCTGAGAACTCGCTTGGAGCCATTGAATGCGAGTTGGAGTCCATGCGAGTCAACCAAGTTTGAAACTTTGTTGGTTCACACAATGGTGTAAAAACCATTGAATGTAAATGGATCTTCAAGAAAAAGATATACGTTGATGGAAATGTTCACAACTATAAGGCACGATTGGCGGCGAAAGGTTTAAGACATATTCAAGGTGTTGATTATGATGAAACATTTTCGCCTGTCGCTATTCTTAAGTCTATTCGGATCATCATAGATATTGCTGCATTTTATTATTATGATATATGGCAAATGGATATCAAGATGACTTTCCTAAATGGAAACCTAATTGAGAATGTGTACATGACACATCCTGAAGGTCTTGATGGTCCGGGGAATGCTGTGAAAGTTTGTAGTTGCTAAAGTCCATTTATGGATTGAAGCAAGCTTCTTGGAGTTGGAATCTTCGCTTTGATGAGGTAGTAAAAGGGTTTGGCTTCATCAAGAACGAAGAAGAACCTTGTGTTTACTAGAAATCTAGTGGGAGCTCACTTGTGTTTCTGGTCTTATATGTTGATGACGTATTGTCGATCGGAAAAAACATTCCTTTGTTGAATGCTGTCAAGACTTCATTGAAAAATTGTTTTTCGATGAAACATCTTGGAGAAGCAGCATACATTCTAGGCATAATGATCTATAGAGATAGATCAAAATGGTTAATTGTATTAAGCCAAAGTATGTACATTGACAAGGTTTTGAAACAGTTCAAAATGCAGAATTCTAAGAAGGGTTTTCTGCCAATGTCACATGGTATTTCTCTTAGTAAGACTCAGTGTGCTGTGTCACCTGAAGAGCTAGAGAAGATGAGTACGATCACGTATGCCTCCGTAATTGGATCCATCATGTATGCCATGTTGTGTACGCATCCAGATGTGTCATATGCTCTAAGTGTTACGAGCAGGTACCAATCGAACCCGTGTGAAAGTCATTGGGCTGTAGTAAAGAGTATCCTCAAGTACTTGAGAAGGACTGAGGAAATGTTCCTAGTATAAGTTGGCGAAGAGGAGCTCGTTGTAAGAGGTTACATGGATGCTAGCTTTTAGACCGATAAACATGATTCACGATCGCAATCTGGTTTTGTGTTCTGCCTCAATGGAGGCGCAGTGAGTTGGAAGAGTTCCAAGCAAGAGACGGTGGCCAATTCTACATCAGAAGCTGAGTATATTGTTGCTTCAGAAGCGGCGAAGGAGGTCATTTCAATCAAGAAGTTTGTTTTTGAGATAGGTGTTGTTCCTAGTGCGTCCAGTCTAGTGGACCTCTATTGTGATAATAGTGGTGCCATTGCGCAAGGCAAGGAGCCTACATCGCACCAGAAATCCAAACATATACTTTGGAGATATCACCTAATACATGATATCATTGAGAGATGTGATGTGAAGATTTGCAAGGTGCACACGGATTTGAACATGGCGGATCCATTGACGAAGCCTCTTCCACAGCCCAAGCATGAGGCGCAAATGAGCTCCATAGGTATTAGATACTTGCGTGAGTGAGTCATGTGTTTGTGGAAGATGCTAGTAGAGTGTATGCTAATGTATGAGGATAATTGTTATTTTGTTCCTTGAATAAATATCGTTTACATTTAATTAATGAGTATGACTTGTTATGCGAAAATATTTGCTTTATGATGATGTTGTTCAAAAGGGTTCTTAATTTTGTCATCATGTGGGGCAATGATGACACTTAGATTAGTACATATGTCTGATTGGTGATTGTGTTTCATATATCATAGACATAGAGATGTCAAATCAGTGATGTGGACACATGTTGGTGAACATGGTGTTGTACAGACCCACTTGAGATACTGTTGGGATTGTTATTGTAATGTGCCAATAATTGTCATCTCAAATGGTGTACCTACAGAGTCCTTGGACCTGAGATCACCATTTAATTCTAGAATGTGTAGTGACACACTTAGATGCTTCCGAACGCTATTCCGTAATAGGGTAGTAATAAGGGTTGTTTTTAGGTGTGTTGTGAAACATGTCTTGGTATATGAGTGGTCAATATGGAATTTACCCCTCCTAATAATGGGAGAGTCGTCTCGAGGCCACTCAAGGTATTGGATTGGAAAAGTGCATGGCCATGCCACTATGACTAAGGAGTTAGTCATGATTTGAATCTGATACTTGATCGACTAAAAATGTCAAGTTAACCAACAAGGGTGGCACGTATCTCGCCTTAAGCTTCACTGACGGCATGTGGTAAAGGGACTACTACTTGAGTATATCAAGGTTCATGAAAATTTTATTTTGTATGCTTTCGGGGGTCAATATGTGCTGCTAGGTACCACTATTGATCAGTGAGTCGGAAATAGTTTTCGGTAAACAACTGTTGGTGTATGAACCTATCGGGTCACACACTTAAGGGGATTGATTAAAAACATGCGAAGAATTGGTTCTTGTGCAAGTGGGAGATTGAAGGATGTGCCCAAGAAAATTGCTTGGATCGGAAGTTCCCATAGGAAGTATCGGAAGTTCTAGTTATTTTCTGGTCTCGATACAAAGAGAAAATGTTGCTTTGGAAGTTCCGATATGGTATCGGAAGTTCCGATGAGCCAGAATTTCCGATTCAAAATAGAGGAATTTTTGTACTAATCAGAAGTTCCGATATGGTATCAAAAGTTCCAAGGTTGGCGATAATAGATTGGATCTGTTGTGTGTCGTACTATATCAGGAGACCTAAAATACCCTATCGGAAGTTCCGATCTTGGATCAGAAGTTCCGATGTGGGCAAACAGATTGGATCTTTTACGGTTTTTAGGGTTTCATGATGAGCACGACGAGCGGGCTCTTAGCCCTATAAAAGGAGAGGAGGAGGACATCTTGGAATAAGCAATAAGCCTAGATTAGACCTAGCAGCACATATTGACCCCCGGCAAGTGGCGCATGTGCATCGATTTCACATCACTGAGTAAAGCATGCCTGTGAGACCCCTACCCTATGCTCCGAATAGATCAGCTTGTGGACTCTACGGCTGGCTCCGAATTGTTAAGATTTTTGGATGCATACTTCGGTTATCATCAGGTCTGGCTAAAGCGCGAAGACGAAGCCAAGACGAGTTTTATAACTCCCTCCAAAGTATTTTGTCATGTTCGAATGCCTTTTGGCTTGCGGAATGTCGGAGATACCTTCTCACCTCTTATAGCTAAGGCTCTAGGTCACCAAATAGGCTGAAATGTCGAAGCGTATATGGATGACATTTTAATAAAGAGCGTTGTAAAGCACCATCATAGCCTAGACATAACTGAAACCTTTGAGAGCCTCCGAGCATGTGGAGTTCTCCTCAACCCTGAAAAATGTATATTCTATGCTCAAGCAGGAAAACTGCTAGGGTACTTAGTTTTGAATAGAGGAATCGAAGCTAGCCCAACGCAGATAAGTGCACTGCAAAGAATGCTCCACCATAAAATCTAAAGCATGTCCAGAAGCTAATAGGAAGGCTTGCAGCCCAAAGCAGATTCCTAGCCAGGTCAGTCGAATGAAGCTTCCCAATTTTTAATGCTCTAAAGGGGTCCGAAAGTTTCAAGTGGACGCCGGAGTGCTAGAAGAGCTTTGATGATATTTAAAGATTATCTCGGAAATCTGTCAACACTTACTGTGCCCCTCCCAAAAGAAATTCTCCTTCTTTATATTGCAACAACGGGCTCCACAGTAAGTGCAGTGCTGGTCAGGGAAGTCGAACTTAAAGGAAAACTGGTGCAGAACCCAGTCTACTTCATCTCAGAAGCTTTGTCCGGAGCAAAGACAAGATACTCTAGGCTCGAAAAAATTTCTTATGCTTTGGTAATGGCCTCACGAAAGCTAAGGCATTACTTCTTAGCACATAATCTCATCGTTCCTACCTCGTATCCTCTTGGTGATATGCTTTAGAGCAAAGATTCCACGGATAGGATCGGAAAATGGGCTGTCGAGCTAGTCCCCTTTGGTATTTCCTTTACGACAAGAACAACTATCAAGTCCCAAGTCATAGCTGATTTCGTGGCCGAGTGGACTCCATCCACAGTATGGGCTCTGGAGGAACCCTGTGAAGGTTTGTGGACAATTTTTTCTGATGGAGCCTATTAGGCATCTGGTGCCAAAGCTGGAGCTGTGATAATATCGCCATTAGGGCAGAAGGCTATGTATTCTGCGAGGCTCAACTTTAAGACCACCAACAACATCGCAGCGTACGAAGAGATCCTACTAGGCTTCCGAAAGGCAAAGGCACTTGGAACAGCAAGGATTATAATAAAAACAGATTCCCAGGTCGTCGCACGACATGTTGACAAAAGCTTCCAAGACAGGAATCCGCATCTTGTAAAATATTTAGAAGAAGTCCGCAAGACCAAAGCAATGTTTAAAGGATTTTCTATTCGAAGTATCCCCCGAGCAGATAATCAACATGTAGATATTCTAGCGAAGGCTACAGCCGGAGCATTGGACGTTCCGGAGGGTGCTTTCTACGAAGAACTCATCAAGCCTATGGTGCATCAACTACACTCCACAGAAGTCCTTTGTATCCCAATCACCGATTGGCGGACTCCGATAATGGATGTTTTGCAAAGCAGCGCAATCTTGTCAGAAGGTCTGGATTTCTGAAGGTTGCAAGCAAGGGCTCGAAATTATGAGCTTGTCAACGGAATATTGTACAAAGCCAGAGTTTGTTCTCCCTTACTCCGGTTCATCTCACAACCTGAAGGTCAAGATATAGTTCGAGAGATTCACGAAGGCTTATGCGGCAGCCATCTAGCCCCCCGTGCTCTAGCAGGAAAGACACTTCGACAGGGGCTCTATTGGCCAACAATTGTAAGAGATGGAGAAGAGTTGGTTCGAACTTGCCAAGGGTGCTAGTGGATGGGTAGGCGGAGTCACTGTCCACCAACACCTCTTCAAGTTATTTCTTCGGTATGGCCAATGGCTCGATGGGGAATGGATCTCATCGGCCCTTTTCCAATGGCAAAATGAAGCTTGAAGTTTGCGGTGGTAGCAATCAAATATTTTTCTAAATGGGTCGACACTGAACCCCTAACTGCTATCACTTCAAGAAATGTGCAAAAATTCTTCTGGTAAAATATTATTTGCAGGTTCGGAGTGCCTAGGGAGTTAATTGTTGATAACGACACTCAATTTGATGCCGAGCCCTTTAGAGAGTTTTGCAAAGGCCTGTGCATCAAGTTATGCTTCGCAGCTATTCGCCACCCCCAATCCGATGGAGCCGTCGAGCAGGCCAATGGAAATATTCTCTTCGGTTTGAATCGAAGGATTATTTGGTAAGCTAAGGGGCTATGGACCGAAGAGCTCCCCAAGATTTTATGGTCCATTCGGACCACTCAAGCTAGGTCCACGGGCTTCACCTCATATAGGCTGCTTTTCGGAGACGAGGCCATGACTCCTACGGAGCTTAAAGGTGGATCCCTCCGCGTAACGGAGCCTAGGAATGACGATGAAAGAAACACTTCGCTGGACTTGTCAGAAGAAACAAGGCTTCGAGCTATCGCCAATCTGATGAAGTACCAAGACCAAACGAAGACATGGTATGACCCGAAGATAAAAGTGAATGAGCTTAGACCAGGTCATTTGGTGCTGCGAAGTGTAATTGCTCTAGGGAGCTAGGAAATAAATGGGAAGGACCATATATTATCCTACGCTCAGGGCGTCTCAGGTCATTTAAGCTAGCTAATTTAGAAGGGGAAGAGTTGAAGCATGCATGGCATGCGGAGCACCTTAAACGTTATTACGCTAAGGGGCTCCTTGTAATCAGTTTTTAAAGTACCTTTCTAAGCTAAATAAAGATGGAGGTTCGAATTATGTTTACTCTTCAAATATTCCTTACTCCTGGTGGATGCATCATGAGAATGGAGATGCTTGCAGGGGTAAGCATCTTTCAAGGAACCCAGCAAACGGCCTTTGAACCATTGGTTCAAGGATTCCGTAAAAGAGTCGAATGTGGCCAGCCTACGGATTCCAGGCTCTAGCTTGTTACGATCCGTAGAAGAGTATAAGGATATTAAAAGAACAGATTTTCGGCCTCCGGGTTCGAAGTATCTGTAAAAGAGCCGCAGGTGGCCAGCCTATGGATTCTATGCTCCGGCTTACTAGCATCCGTAGAAGAGTCTAAGGAATTTAAAAGAACAGATTTTCGGCCTCCAGGTTCGAAGTATCTGTAAAAGAGCCGTAGGTGGCTAGCCTACGGATTCTAGGCTCCAGCTTTTTAGGATCTGTAGAAGAGTCTAAGGACTCTAAAATAATATATTTCCGGCCTCCGGGTTCGAAGCATCTGTAAAAGAGTCGTAGGAGACCAAGCAATAAGGTTTCAAGGCTCCGGCCCAATGAAACACTTTTTAAAGTCCTAAGCCACTATTGTTTGAGCCAAGTATAAACTTAGTTGTAAAACTTATAAACATCATAATACAAATGTATAGTTCAAAGAACTCTACGAAAGAGTAAAATATTATTAACATGTGTTATGCGAAGCATCAGGTTGTTATATCAATCATTGTGTTCGACGGACCCTATCGCAATGCGTACAGTCCCCCACCCACAAGGTGAGGCAGGATAATAAGGAACAATCAAGCGATGCTTCTGAAACAGATTATATTAATTGTATGATCATATTACATTACATCATGAAAAATCAGTATCTATACCAAGAAGGAAACGAAGACCTCTTCGATCTCTAGAACTACTAGTGTGACATTGGGGGCGACTTGTTCCGAAGCTATGAGTTCTAACAACTTTATGTTGAACCCTATTCCCTTCTTTTGAAGCTTGGATGTCCTTTTGATCTTGCTGAAGTTCGGCCAAACTACGAAGTCGCTCGGGGCTTCTTTTCCAGCTTCAAAGTTGTTCAGAGCTCTTTTCTAGTTCTTTAACAATATTTTCTTGTTTGGACCATTCGATGTCCTTAGAAGACAAAGTTTCTAAAGTAACTTATTTTTCCTCCTTTTTAATATAAGCTAGTACTTCTTTACATATTTCGGGTATAACTTCACCGGAGCTTCCCCGAGGAATTGAAAACTAAGTTTGCTTGTGAGGTCTTAGAGCTTCGAAGATAGCCCATTGCAGAAGAAGCTCTTCGTTAATCTCTAGCACTTCGAGATCATCCAAAAAATGTTGGAAAGCCTAAAAACATTTTCAAATAAGTCTTTTCATTCATAAAAGGACAAAAACATAAGGTTTTACCTAATTGGGGCCCTATGGAGAGCTAAACCTTCAAGTCCGAAGGAGCCTGGCTGCTCGAAGGCTGCGACCGCGCTTGCTTTTTGTGAAGTCCTTCGTCAATCCATGTCTTGATGGCAGATCAGACTTCAGCTCTCCAAGATGGTTGGAAGGCTTCCCAAGCCACAGCCACATCGGTGGAAGGAGTCAGGAGTCGGTCGTCGCTGAAGTTGACAGGAGCTGCCTCTGGTTCTGGTGCTACAGATAGCCCTAAATCCTCCTAGTAGCGAAGCACTCCGAGAGCAGCTACTTGGCTGGAGATCTCTCCATACCTAATACCCGTTGTCTTCATAGTCTTCGCCGCTGCTTGGATCATTTTCATTCTTCACAGCATAGGGACGTCGCTAGTCAAAGATAAGGTCCATGAAGTGCCAAAGTACTCCAAGACACCCCAAATGTTGTCCATGGTATCTGAGGCTACCTTCTCACACTCCATCTTCTCTTTGGATAAAGCATCCTTCGATGAAGACAACTCATCTATTGAAGACGCAAGTTTAGCTGCCTCTATAATCAAAGAATTCTTTTGCCCGAGCAAGTTGTTGGCCTCCTTCGTCAACTTCTATTGCTCTTCTCGGAGCTTCACTAGTTCAACTCCCGTGTTTGCCTGCTCCTCCTGTAGCCTTTCCACTTTGGCTCGAAGCACGACCCGTTTAGCTTCGAGCCTTTTGTTGGCAGCCTCCAAGCTAGTCTAGGTTTCCTTTTTGTGGCCACCATCTCTTCCAGGACAGAGGTCCGAACATCGGAGCTAACAAGACTCCCTTGAAGAGCTATTATCTTCTCCTTGAGTCGGTTACACTCTCGCTCATTTTATACAGCCGCAGCTCGAGCTTTGACTATTTGCTGTGAAGAGAGAAAAGGAGCAATGTAAGTAAATTATTACATATGTTTGAACTAACTCTGTTGTTGTAGATACTTCGTACCTGGTATGCTGCCGGCTCTAAATCTACGTCCAACTCTGACCCATCAACTTCCTCGAGAATGGAAACCATGCTAGTCTCCCCAACCTCGTGACTAGCCCGAGCCAGAGGCTCCAGCAAAGTCCGAAGTCTAGTCCTTCACTCCAAAAAAGGAATTTTGATTGTCTTCGTTCGGAGATGGGCCAGAGCACAGCGAGGCGTCTTCGGAGGCTTCTGTTGATTGGCCTTCCTCCGTGGATTGGCCTCCTTCTATAGACTCCGATGGAGTCCATCTTGGGACCGGAGTAGGCAAAGGTCCACCCTTACCTTTACCTTTCCCCGGACCCATTTTCATGGCTACCTCCGGAATGGGCTTCGGAGACTTGGCAGCCTCTGGTGCAACCTTCGTCGCAGGGGTCGCCTCCATGGGAGTCGATCTTGTAAAAGCCAAAGGTGTTCGATATTGCGTAAATTTTGCAGGACACAAATAGAAAAAGAGAAGGTACTCTGCTGAACTTTACCTTCGATGTTCTGCTACCGAGCGAACACGGGACTACTCAGAGGTTCGAACATCTCATTGATGTCTTCTTCATACATCGGGCTTGGAACTGAAGGATTAGCTACCAAGACTTCTCTGACGACTGCAGCTATCACTTTATCTAGAGGCGAGACTTGGGCTTCTGTTGTCTCGACTCCGCCTTCTGCCGCATGGGGGCTTCTTGACTGGACAGGACATTTTGAGTCTCTGCTTGTTCGATGTTATCTCTTGTGACGGGCACCGCAACTGCTTCATCTTCAGAAGGGATTCCGGCCCCCATTCGTGATTCCTCATCACCTGTGAGATTGGATTCTAACTCCCTTCCCATTTGTATGTTGGCTTCATCTTCGGATGACTCCGAAGACGAAGATCTAGAAGGGGCTAGAGCCTTCGGTTTTTGGGCCACCTTTTTCATAGGTGTCTTGGCCGATGTTGAAGTCCCTGCTTCCATTTTCCTCTTTTTGTGAGCCTGCTCAGAGCTATCCCAGTCTGGAAGGAGGGGAGCTTCAACTCTGAGTATGCTCCATACCTGGTTGAATCGTTCCTAGCTACCGAGCACTTGAAGAGATTTCTTGGAGTCCACAATCCGGATTCTCTTCGAAGTTGATCGGCCAGTTGGCCATCAAGGGTGGAATTCAGAGCCCGATGAACTCCTCTGTTAAGTCCCGCATGCTCATGTGCCGGCTTATTGCTTGCAGCAGGTTGAGGCGAGCTTCGAGCTGTCCTATGTCCGGGTGAACCTCCGCTTCCCTCTGATAGAAGATGTCTTCGAGGGGTCCGGCCAGAGTGCTGTCCGCTCCTACTTTGGCATAAAACCAACGAAGGACCCAGTCCGTGTACCATATGGCGTTGATGGCCTTCGCTGGAAACTGGGTTTGGTACTCGTCTCGAAGCCTTAAATTGATGCTGCCGAAAGCAATCAGCATCTTCTCTCCTTCGGTGCCTTGGTAAGTTTTTGGTTGATAGGAAGCCTTGTGGAGTGCTGCAAAGATCTCCGCTCTCCCCTCGCATCCTTCAGCTCGCATCGCCCACTCATAGATGGCCAGGCGTGCTATGGCATTGGGAGACAATTGAGGAAGATTAACATGGAAGAGCTCTAGTACCTCAGAGAGGAAGTCCACAGTAGGAAGTCCCAACCCTGCCTCGAAGAAAGCTTCGAACACGATCACTTCTCTAGTCCGAGGTGAGGGGATTGCTTCTGAGCTGAGTTTACGGATCTTAATCCCCGGGCTCATCTTCCCCGCGATTGTCGCCGCAATAGATTTCTTCGTGTAGGCCGACGGCCCCAGGCTGTATGACTGATCGGAGTATTTGGATGATGTCGGGAGAAGGTCATGGGGACCTACCGGACGAGGGTTACCCTAAGGCGCCGCAGCAGCCATTGCCACCATCGCCTGTTGCCTGGCCTTGGTTGAAGCAGGGACGGGAGCCTTGTGGCTAGTTTTCACCATGAGAGAGGTTGGAGTTTCAAGGTTCAAGCTCGGGAAGCAGAAAGGGGAGAATATGTGAGCAGTTGGTAAAGTATCTCACCCGCACTTTTACCCCTCTATTTATAGCCTGTTCTCACAGGCATTTTACCATTCATACATGCCTTTCCGTCTTCCTTACCGTTATGATGTATTGCGACTCTTCATGAGAACCCATCTCCAGAAACGAAGCGGCGCTATAACTCTTTCTGCAGAAAGGGGTAACGGCTATTTCTGTGTCTAACGGTCATCTCAGCTTCGCAAAGACTATCTTCGAAGCTGCTTCGATGATGTCTTCGCATAGAAGTCGATTCGAAGAGTGTGAATTTCTAGATGTTTCCAAAGACGGTAAATTTTGCTAAGTCCTTAGGCATGAAAATATTCCTTGCGTATACTGCTTCCCTTACCTTACAAGTTATCGGAGAAGTGTATTCGAGGGGGTACTGTTGGGGGAAATATTTCATCCCCAGGATCTTCAAGGTCATGAGACAAAGGCAACATACTAGACCGAAGTCCAAGACCTATCTCCGGGTTGGTGTGTGATCAAGTCCTGAAAATCTATCTAGACTCCCATTCGAACATGCACTTTGAAGGTCCAATCTCCGTAGTGGATAATTGCCAGCAAGGACAGAAGACTTATCTTCTTTCTGATTAGTTTAGTCTTTTACCATTTTAGCCCTATTAGAGTTACCGAAATAGTTTCCACTATGTCGGTTGTAACTGAGGGGTAAAAAGGTCTTTTCCTTAAGATTTTTACCTATAAATATCGCCTTCTCACCCTGTAATAGGCATCGAATACTCAGATATTCAATACACAACTTCGAACAACTTCGAGCTATTATCCTATTCGGAGGCTTGAGATAGTTCGCTTCACAAACTCTTTGTTTGTTATTTCTTAATCTTAGAGAACCTGTTAGCGTAATCTTTTACGTCAACAAACGTTGAGGTCAAGGATCTTTGTAGCTCGCATGCGGTGCTAGCATGCTGCCATGGGAGGTACTCCATCCCTGTACGTGTGGACTCCGTGGAGGCGTTGCTCAAATAGCGATGCTCGTGAACATCTACATGCGAATGACTACATCGTCTTCATCGATCGGATCAGCGAAGGACGGCAAGGACGAAGCAATGAGAGGCTTGACGCGCTGCTCCAACATCTTATGCCGCTGCACCTAGCGCATCTCGTGCTAGAAGGTACCGATCTATGATCTCACACGCGCATGAGTCTTGGCCCTAAGGTGTAAATTTTGAATTTGCCAGCTAGCGTTGCTCCCCTCTTCCCCAACAATTGGCACGAGGTCCCTCAGCCACCGTTGTGTGGTGCGTGATTCCAAACAAGAGTTCTTCAACATAGTAATCTCTTCTCGATCCCCGTTCACACACAATTATTATTTCAATCGAATATTTATCTTTGATTCAGTAGCTTCGAGTATTGTATCTTTATAGTGGACTATGAACATTCATTGATATATCTATGTGATGCAAGTGCATGTCATATATTTGTTTAAATGACAGTCAACTGTGATTGTTTATTTTGTGCTTTATGAAATGTGTGTGATCGATGAATGTTTTCCTAGCACTTGATGGTTTGCATGTCTAGCTTGTGAATGATTTAATATGCATTGTGTGCTTTGTACGAGTGTCTTTTCAATCGGAACATTAGTTAGTTTTTGAAATCTAGATTATTTTCAGTGCTAGTTATCTCTCAGACTATCGCATCATATCATATCTCATAGGAGAGTGATAGCACTTGCTTTCTCTAGGTTTTGCTGTGAAACTTTATTTGCTTTCGCTTGTTCATTCAAAGGAGCGTTGGGTGTTTAGAGGTGCCTATTCACCCCCCTCTAGTCGCCTATTTCGGTCCTACAATTGGTATCAGAGCCAATTGGATCACCAGTTGACCTTAACCAGTTTGTGATCCGTAGGTGACATGAACAGACATTACAAGATTCCACTATTCGATGGAAAGGATTTTGCATACTAGAAGGTGTGCATGGAGGCTTTTCTTTAAAGACAAGGAACTGCAATCTAGGAAATTGTTGCATCCTAATATGTGATCCCTGTTACTCATACTACTGAGGCTGAGATACAACAATATTATTCTAATTGTAAGGCTAGGAACAAGCTTGATAGGGTCGAGCACATGCGAACTACTAGGGAGATTTGGTCTACTCTTGCGGTTTTTCATCAGGGATCAACTTAGATTAAGGCTAGGTGCCAAAGCACATATAAACATGAATATCAATTATTTGGGCAAGGGCCTAGTGAATCTATTGATGCCATGTTTGTCAGATTTGATAGCATTGTGAGTAATTTGTGTTCCACTGGAACTTTGCCTAATTCTGATCATGATCGTGCTGTCAAGCTTCTCTATGCCCTTGACCATGGCATATGGGAGGTGAAGATATCTAGCATTGAGGAATTCATAAGTTATGATACATTAAGTTGTGATGAACTCTTTAGAAAGCTGAAGTCCACTGAGATTGCCAAGGTGTCTCATCAAAGACATGGAAACGCTTTGCCACCATCCATGGCACTAGTTTCTAGTTTTGGCAGTGGCACCTTATCTGGAGGTTTTGCATCTAGTTCTTCTGGCGCTTATGCCTTTGCTAGTGGTTTTGCTTTGACCTCTCTAGTCTCTATCACAAAAGAGCAGGTGGACACCTTGGATGATGAGGAGCTTGCTCTCATTGACACTTCTTCAAGTGAAGAGCCAAGCTCTAACGAGGATGAACTATAGAAGGAGGTGAAGAAGGTGAAGGACTTCACCAGCCTCTGCTTCATGGCCGGCAGCATCAACGGCAATGACAATGAGCAAGACAAAAGTGAGGTAACGCTATCCTATGACCAGCTTTCAGTTAAAGTTGATGAACTTAGTGATGCATTGATCAGTCATGATAGGTTGCTTGTGAAGGCGGCTCGTGAATTGAAAGAACTTAGACTTAGGAATGAATCTATCTCAACTGAATATGCTAGCTTAAGTCTAAGTTAGATGATGATGAATATGAGTTCTGTTTTGCTGTCATGTGTGAGCTTGTCGAGCTACGTTATGTGTACGCTCAAACTATCGTTAAGCTTCATATTGCACAGAAAGAGCTTACCGTGGTGGAGTCTAGACCTCTTATTTCTGATGGTTGTTCAAATTGCCCATTGCTCATTGAAAGTATTTAACTTAGGGACAATCATGTTAAAGAACTAGAGTCTGGATTGGAGAGTGCTGACAGTTCTAAGGATGTGCAGCCTGAATGTACCACTTGCAGTATCCTCAAGGACAAACTTAGATTTTTCTAGAGGGCAAGTTGTGAAACTCGTGACTGAGAATGAATACATTCTTTATGTGGTGAACAAGTGTACTGAGGGAAAGGGTAGGATGGATTTGCTCTAGGTCAATACCAAGATGTGTGCTGACAAGGCTGGGTTAGCTATAGGGTTGGTTTTGAGAGAACCACTTCAGATAGTAAGTGAAAAACTGTGTTCACTCTACCTACTACCCTCGAGGAAGAGAGAGCCAAGTTAGATAGTCCACTGAAAGCCAAGAATCCCATTAAGCCTTCCAAGAAAGTACCTGCTACAACCAAGAGAGCTGTTGAAACAAAACCTAGAGAGCTTGTGAGAAAAGCCCAAGATTTCAATGTCCCATCCCCCAAGAGGATTTTTCATTGTTCTTATTGATAGAGGCTGGGTCATTTGATTGGCTTTTGCTTTCATCACATGAAGGATGAGCGACGTTCTTGTGAGTTGAGTGCATGGGACATGTATCATCCACCTGTTGGTATACATGACCCTATCTCTTATTCTCATTCTTGTTTTCATGAGGCTGCATGTTTTCACTCTAGATAATTTCCTAAGCGTGGTTTTCACCATGATTCATATGGTGTTATACCACATATAAGAGGTTTTGATCCTCGACAGGTTGAGAGACCTCGTCGTGATTCGTGTTTTCATCATGGTCATAGACCGCATGCATTTTATCATGATTTGCATTCCACTTATGTGCAATCTATTGCTTTTACTTCTGCCCCTCGAGTTTCTTAGTTCTAGATTCCTAGAATGTTTTTCACTTAACCTAGCACTAAGCACTCAAGATGTTTTCTTCACGTGTAGATGGCAGACGGAGGCCTGAAGAACAATTGGATGATGGATTTCGGTTGTTCACGCCAAATGATCGAGAAGACATTTTGGTTCTCCAGCTTCACCTCTACCCAGCAACGTGAGTATAACACCTTCAGCAACAATCAGAGTAGAGTGAAACACTACTACAAATCACAACTGTAGTGGCGTTGGCCAAAAACACTGTAGTGGCGGGGCTCTAAAGAGCCCGCCACTACAGTGATACCAGCCGCTGCCGCGCCAGCGACCACCACTAGTGGCGGTTGGTGCTGGCGTCAGCACCGACCGCTACTACTATAGCTACTAGTAGTGGTAGACAGAAAACTGTCAGCCACTGCTACGCTGTCCGCCACTAATGTCATGATGACATCATAGGTGACCACCACTACTATTCTGGCTATAAATACACACCTGCTTCCTCCCTGAGCCAGAGGCTACAGGAGTTCGCGATTTGGTCCGTACAACGGTGACAAAAATCTAGAGAGTACAGGGGGAGGCTTTGTTTCTGTTTCTTTTCATGGATTTCGTTCAAGGAGGTAAATCCATGCCGAATATCACATTTATTTTCCCTTTAATTAAGTATATAATGAGTTATTAGTGTTTTAGTAATTAGGGTTTGTGAATAGAAATTTACAAATATTCTTTAATTTATAGTATTTTTTCTCCCAAATAATCAAATATGACCCTCCTCACAATTATTCATCACTTGTATACATTTTTACCTCGTTTAATCTCTTTTTTAATTTGATTTATGATTATAGATCTAGATTTATGTTATTTGGAGAGAGAAACCAATGTAGTTAATTTATTTAATAATTTTTTTACTCTACTTAATACTATTACTCCTTTATAATTAACGAGGCTTACATAATTTCAATTAAAGCATTTTAACCGCCACGACTTAATACTATTAATAATGAATTTATTAATATTTTTAAAAATAATATGTTTTAGATGGAGCACAAGTCCTGGATGTACTCGTCCAACGACGGAGATGTGGTGTCATATTTTAACAAGGTAACTGAATTTACTGAAAATGCCACACAATATGCTTCCCGTTAGAGTGAAGCGGCAATATATTGTCCTTGTAAAGTTTGTAAGAACGAAGCTGTTGTAGCAATTGTGTTAGCTACAGTAGGTTTTGTGTGTATATGGTGTATATAGTGAACCTCGAAGGGTTCTCATAGAGGGAGAAAGGATTTATACTAGTTTAGGCCTCCCTGAAGGGATAATAGCCCTATATCCAGTCTATAGTAGATTTGGCATAGTTTGCCTCTCTAGTCCCTCTCTATTACAAGGGCTTGGCCCTGCTTTTATAGGCATGTAGGCCAAAGGAAAAGACCTAAATGCCCTCTACAAGTCATAGGCCTTATAGGGCAAGAAGGGAAAAAAGACTAGACTATTGTACAAACAGCTTTACAGCTTTATAGATGTGTCAGATAAACATCACTTCTGAGCAGCTAAATGACATACTAGGGGCAGAGTGGCCCCAGTATGGCTCTGCACTATAGCGGAATGGAGATATTTTCCTGGTTCGAGGTAGTGGCCGGAGTTCTTCAGGCGGAGACTTCATTAAAGGCTTCGAAGGGTATTCCGAAGTGGCCTTCCGGAGACTTAGCATCGAAAGGGACCGGAGGGGGTCCAGAGGTTAGCTCCGAATGGATCCCGTAGGCTAGAATACGGATGACTCCAAAGGGAAACCGGAGGTTAGCTCCGAAGGGAGCCCGGAAGCTAGTCTCCGGAGGACTCCGAAGGGAAACTGGAGGTTAGCTCCGAAGGGAGCCTGGAGGCTAGGCTTTGGAGGACTCTAAAGGGAAACCGGAGGTTAGCTCCGAAGGGAGCCTGGAGGCTAGGCTCCGGAGGACTCCAAAGAGAACCCGGAAGCTTGGACTAATTGCTGCTTGGAAATAACTTCGGTAGGTGGGAATCTGCTTTGACACTGTCAGGCTCTGGGCCGGAGTCCTACGGAGGCTGACGTCATTTGGCCCCTATTCAAGGGAAAACTTATTCCCCCAACAGTAGCCTCTTGCCCGCAGCCCTTCGGAGCGAAGGGGTGCGTGCGCCTCTAGACAAATGACAATAAAAAATGTAACTTCAGAGAAGACAGGCCTTCGGAGCTTGGACCGAAGGGGGCTTCGACTTGTGCAAGCAATAATTGCTTGCATTGACTGACAGGGTGACATCAGGGAGACCAAACGGCTCCGCAATGATTAAAATACTGACCGTTACAGTGTGCGGGGCACACCGGTTCGTTTCATCTTCGCCCCAGGCCCACTTGTCATAGTCTTCAGTACGGGAACCGTCGGAATTTTTACCACCTATAAAAAGGTTGCCGAAGCCTCTCAAAATGCCGAAGAAGGTTGCGTCGAAGAAGGCCTTGGCCCTGGGCGCGAGTTCGAGCTCTACGTAGGCGCAGGTGGCGGCGAAGCCTGTAGCAAGGCGCTTGGGGCTGAGGGACCTTCGGTCGCCGTCGGACAAGTTCGAGCAGACTCTAGAAATGAGGGCTTCGGCCTCAACGGAGGAGTCTGTCCGAAGGGCCTGCGAGGGGAAGATATCAGTGGAGATCCAGCTATGGTTACTAGAGAAGTCGGAGGCCATAGCGAGGCCTCGGGCTGACGAGGTTGTACTCTTTGAAGCCTTCTTTGAGGCAGGCCTCGGGCTGTCGATGGTTGACATGCTAAGCGAAGTGTTGAAGGCCTACAACCTCGAGCTTCCTCATTTGTCGCCAAACGCTGTGGCGAGGTTGGCCATCTTCGAATGGGCTATTAGGGCTGAAGACTGCGAGGGGCATGTCGATATCTTCGTAGCCCTCCATGACGCCAACTCCCAGCCGAAGCAGAGGGAGGGGGCAAACCGCATCAAGAGGGCCTTGGGATTTGGGAGCGCCAACTTTCAACTTTGGAAGGAGTACTAGGACGCCTTCCCAGTGAGGGCCGCCAATAGCAAGTGGTACTCGAAGTGGGACCAAGAGTGGTTCTACGCCTCGGTTGGCGCGAACTCTCTCCTTTGGAGTACCAACGCACTTATCTCCTACCGATGCGAAGGCGTGGTGAAGACGAGTCCCGACATCCTTCGCTCAAGGATTTTGCTCCTGCGGAGGGTGGCTTCGAGGATGAGCATGAGGGACCTCGTGGAGGAGTTCATCATCCTTCGGCTCAGCCCCCTCGTGCTCTCTTGTCTAGAGGGTCTCTTTCAATCATCGGGCTCGGAGAGCCCAAGCAAGGTGTCGGGGGAGCTTCTTGGTAAGACTTCGATTTCTTTTCATCTTCATACTTCGCAAAATGAACTCGTGGTGACTTGGAGCTTCGATAAAGCCGCTCATGAAGTAAGGACTTCGGAGGAGGCAATCGTAGGGGTGGACCGTGTCGTCGGGGCCCCGACACCTGTGGAGCAGGCTCAACGGCTCGCTCTGGTGGGGACTTGTGAACACTGCAACAGAGTGTGGGCCTAGCTCGGCGTCGAGGGGGTCCAAGCTCTGCCAGACTTCGCTAGCCCTGCACCTTCGGCGAGCTGCTCCAAAAGGAAGAGGGTGGACGACAACGAACCAAAGACTCGAGGGTTCGCTTGGAGCTCCCAATAGTAGGCGCCCCTATTGCGGAGGAGTCAATGGCCGTGAACCCTGGAACCAGAGCGGAGCTAGCAGGGGCTCCGGTGGTAGCTACCGAAGTGGCGGCGAGGACCACTTCAGCACCCCCTTCAGGCACAGGGGCTAGGGATCTGCCTGCACAGAGAAGGGACTAGGGAGCACACATCGCTCCCCCCTCCTTCGAAGATATATCCTCCGACGAAGGTAAACACTTGATCACACGTTTTCCTTTACATGTATGAATATTGACTTGTAGTTTTCTGCATATGTCGATGCCGGTGTGAGGCCCGTCATGCCGAAGCCCACAGAGGCCTCCAGCAGCAGCAGCAGCGATAGCAGCAGCAGTTCGGGGTCCGACAGCAGTTCATCCGAAGAGGATGGAGGGGACGGCCGCGACGAAGGGGCCCTTTGGGACGAGGCCGATGAGCATGTTGAGGTGGTGGACTGGAGCCCGGCTCCGCGGGAGTCCACACCGGAGGAGGCTGTGGTGGAGATAGTCCGGCTTCTATAGCCGAGGGGGCCTATGACAGAGGCAGCTATTCACGTGTTCCACGAAGGCTGCGTTGTTGTAGGGTCAGGGGGCTTGGTGGCACAACTCAGCCACTCGAGCCCCGTCGACCTCTTTGCAAATGCAAACGAAGCCCTCGTCCAGGTGAGCAAAGTCCTACACGATCTTCGAGTCATACATGCTTTTCAAACAACACTTATGAATTTCTTGAATGCTGCAGCAGCAATCTTCGCGGACCATTGGATGGCTGGCTTGGCAGAGGAGAGTGATGCCCTCTGACGTGAGATCTCCGTGGAGGCCGAGAAGTGAAGGCGAGCCGAGGCCTCCTTAGAGGCGCCGAGGGCCGAGGCTGAGAAGGCGAGGGAGGTCTTGGTATCGGAGACCAACAAGCTTTGGGTGGAACTTCGAGCTTCGGAGGAGGCCAAAGCGAAGCTGGTGAGAAACCATGTTGAAGAATATGGTTTTGATATTCCAGATGTGATGAGTGATTGTCAACGGAAGTCAATGGAAGGGAGAGATGAAGATCTGCCGAGTCTGAGGCGCATGTGACTCAGGTACACGGGCAGTGAGCGACGGCCAGGCAGAGGAGCCACGGAGTCAGGCTAGCCCAATCCGGGTACATGGCTAGGAGCGGTAGATGATCCACTAGTCTATTGACTGGGTTTGACTCAGGTACACGGGCGGCGAGCGATTGCCGGGCTGAGGAAGCTGCGGGGTCGGGTCGGCCCAATCGGGGTACCCGGTGCGAAGACGGTGGACGCTTTGTTAGTTTCGGCGTAAAACTGACAATCTATGTTTAATTCCTTTTTAGGATATTAATATTTAGTTTTTAAGTTTAGAATATTTTTATTTAAGTCAGGTGATTTTTCTAAGAATATTTTAGTAATTTTCAGAATTTATTTTAGAGTCAGTTTAATTTTAAACGAGGGTAAATTAGTCTTTTCATGTATTAGGATTTGCCTATAAATAGGCCCCTATCCCCTTGGGGATAGTTGACTGTTTTTCCAATAGATCAATCTGTAGTCCATTTTCGTTTTCCACCGAAAGTACATCGATCTACAACCTTCATCGACAATTATTCCTCTCTGGGGATTTTCTAGTGGAAATTTTCTTTGGCGTATTCTTTTTCTCGCCAACGTTGAGTGCAGCACGGCTTCTCTCGGCGTGGTGCAACGCACACGGTGGCAGTCCTTTGCACTGGATTCGGTGACGTTGCCTGCTAGCGCCGGTGTGAAGACAGAGGGAAAAAAAGCAGCGGGCCCCACATCTGATTACTGCGCATGCCGGCTAGGTACGGCAGGGATACTCCTTTGTTCTTTGGGAATTTAATCCACGGCAAAGCACTGCGGCAGAAATTTACTTCCTCCATGGGCGGGTCCCACGGCGAGGACTGCAGACGCACGGCTATAGCATGCGGAACAGCAAAGAAATTCGTGGTGCGGAACACGAGGCAGCAGCTTTCACTGTTTTGGCTTTGATCCATCCGCACAGCAGTTGCAGGCCCCACAGGATGATGTTCACGGAGTTCTCTTTCTATGGAAATTATTTGCAGTGTTTTTTTCTCTACACGGCAAAGAATTGCTCTGGCCGGCCAGTGCATGTGCGGCCAACTTCAGTGTGCACGGCAGCGCGTGAGCCCCACGGCAAACTTTTTTGTACTTCGGCCGCAGCTATTTAGGCGTATGGTTCGTTTTGTTTTGTTGCACAGCGCGCGGCTCACGTGAACAGGCGGCGATGACTTCTTCAATGCAAGTTAGTTTGCTATTTTCTTGGTAGATCAATTTTTAGAGATAATCATCTATTAATTAATTAGCTAAAATTTATTTCGAAATTTCATTGTTATCTTAATATGTTAAATTTTTATTAGTTGTCTAGTATTATTTTTATCTATTTAATCTGCTCGTATAAAATGAAAGAAAAATTTATTAGTCGCAGTTATATTTTTATTCTAGTTTGTACCTGCAACATTTTAGGTTTAGTTCTGAATTAATTTTTAATGATCCAAGATTTATTCATTTGATTAGTACTTTACTTCTAGACCGAAATATTATTATTTTGAGTTTTTATTTACTACAGTAATTATATTTAGTTTATTTTTAATATCATTTTAATTAGGACACCGGTCAATTTTTTTGGCTAGACAACGTTAATTCCTAAAACTTGCTTTGCAAATATTATTTATCTGGTTAAGTTCTTTTGGGTGGTGGGATTAAAATATAGTTTAGCAAGAAATTTTTAGGCGCCCATTCACCCCCCCTCTGGTCGCTATTTTCGGTCCTACAACTGGCGGTGGAGAACTTTTACCTTCACGCAGTCGGCCATTTCCTGGAGAACTTTGTGGTTCAAGGGGTCGACGAAGCTACCTCGAGCCTGACCACAGTCCTCGAGCACATAGGGACTGAGTGCCGGGCTCTGGACTTAAACCCTCAAGATGCGGTCGGGGATCGCCTTGAGTTCCTGTAGACTGCGGCTGCGACGGCGGAAGAGTGGATGAAGGGCTTTGCTCTGATGGCCGACCGAGTGGCGGGCCAAGGAGTGTTGCAGATGCTTAACGATGTGGGGTGCAACCACCTCAATGCGGCTACTTCGGCGACTTCGGTGGCCTTCAGAGGCCAACACTTGGTCGCGCCGCCTCTAGACATCCGCGAAGCGTGGCGCTGTCTTTAGGAGCCTTGGAAAGCCCAAGGCTGTGAAGCAGTCCTTGGCCTCCAACAGGCCCTTCGTCTTTGCCGAGCTAGGGCACAAGCCTCGCCAGCTCAGCCTTCGACGTCGAAGTCTCCGCCTCCAAAGGTGTAGACCTCCTTAGGCTCCTTGTAATTCTTAGATGTAGGCTTGTAAAAACTCATGAGTTTATTAATATAAATGCGGGGGGTACTTTATACCTACCCAGGCTCATCCTTCGAATGTTGACCTCGAAGTACTTGAGGATTTTGAAGAGCTTCGCTAGCTTTGGGTGGTGCTCGAGGTAGCTAGGTTCGAAGGCCTCCCTCAGTTCAAGCTTCCGAGGGGTCCTAGGGGCGAAGCAATTTCTGAAGTAGCCCAGGAGCTATTAGCTACCGTGAAGACGGAGCCTCTTCGGAGTTCTTCTTCCTCGCCAGACTTAAGTTGTTTCGAAGTAGACTTAAGTGGCGAGGGGGTACAACCTTCGAGTATGACCTTAACAAGCGGCGAAGCCCTAGACTTCTCTGCCTTCGATATGGCACCACCTGCGTCCTAGACTTGGACAAACTTGCAAGGCAAAAAAAAGGTCTACGGGTTTCGGTGCGTGGACAGGCCGACCATGGGAAAATAGGCTCTGACGGGGCTTCGTCCAGCTGAGGGGGCCCTGCCCGGAAGAATAGCAAGCGAGGGTCGAACATGTCGGGGCCTTGAGCTTGCTTCTTCTTAGGCTTAGATACAAACTACTCAGTTTTGTTTTCGAAGTGTATTTTGTAACATACTTCTCAATTATCATTCAATGAATGAGATTTATTATATTTGCATACTTCGTCTGCATGCTTTGCATGATTCGATTGTTTGGAAAGTTTAGCTTGTCATGCTCGTACTGCACATTACATTCGCACACTTCGCATACATACTTCGGTCCCCCCTTGCGCATGGCAGCTAGGGACTTAGTCGTTGCTAGTGCGAGCAATTAAAAATGCGATGGGGTGTGCCTTTTTGGCGGCTTTGGATTCTTATATCGCGTCAAGTGAAGGTCTCTTTAGGGCATCAAATGAATTAATTTGAAGCGAAGCAAGGCTTCAGCGTACTCACATTAAGTGAAAGCATGCTTTGGCATGCTTGAATTTGGATATTGTGTGTGAGCAAGGCTCCGAAACACGCTTAGACTTTAGGCAAAGCATGACTTCGACATGCTTAGACCTATATTAGATTTTGGCACGCGAAGCCAGGCTTCAGAGCATTTTTGGATAGCGAAGCAAGGCTTGTGAGCTTGATTCTGTAATGAGAATGGATATTTGGTGTGGATTCACCGAACCTATGATAATGTGAGACACCTTCGGCTCTAAGCCACCATCAACTCTGGGTCACCTTCGACCCTAGGATGCTTTCGGTATGGAACCTGGAATCCCTGGACGCATCGGGCCGATGGCCCAGAGTCCCTCATGTTACTGCTATGGGCCCGGAGGCACTATGTAGCCTTCGGATGTTGAGTCCGGTTTCAAATAGACTTCGAAGTAGTGATTTGGTCCTTAACAATACAAATCGGTAACCTCGATTCTTAAAAGAACAAGGTTGTTGGCTTTGGGTCTTGATAAGGACAAAGTAGATCTTTGGTTTAACAAAGCGGAAGCAATGCTTCGGCAATCATAAAACGAAGCAGAGCTTCGGCACTAAATAAAGTGAAGCAAGGCCTCAGGTTTTTGATAAAGTAAAGCAAGATTTTGCTTTAAAGGTGAAGTAAGACTTCGGTTTTAAAGCGAAGTAAGACTTCGGTAATTCATTGAAAATAATTGCAAATTGCACGGTGAAGTGGGACTTCAGACTGTGTTCATACCTCGTAAAACGGGTGAAAAACATGCCTCGTAGCCCCTGGGGCTTCGGAGGCCTTCGGCGCGCGAAGCGGAGCCCCTTGCCGGAGGGTGCACAAAGCAAGAAAACTTCTAAGCTCCCCCATCAGCGCACTTCAAGACACAGGTAGTGGCAGAGAACTTAGCTTTTAGTACTAGGTTCCCCACGGACGGTGCCAACTGTTGTAGCAATTGTATTATCCACAGCAGGTTTGTGTGTATATGGTGTATAGAGTGAACCTCAAAGTGTTCTCATAGAGGGAGAAATGATTTATACTGGTTTAGGCCTCCCCGAAGGGATAATAGCCCTACGTCCAGTCTATAGTAGATTTGGCATAATTTGCCTCTCTGGTCCCTCTCTATTGCAAGGGCTGGCCCTGCTTTCATAGGCACGCAGGCCAAAGGAAAAGAACGAAATGCCCTCTACAAGTCATAGGCCTTATAGGAGCAAGAAGGGAAAAAGACTAGACTATTGTACAAACCGCTTTATAGCTTTACAGACGTGTCAGATAAACGTCACTTCTTAGCAGCTAAACGACATACTGGGGCAGAGGGGCCCCGGTATGGCTTTGCACTATAGAAGAATGGAGATATTTTCCTGGTTCGAGGTAGTGGCCGGAGTTCTTCAGGCGGAGACTTCATTAAAGGCTTCGAAGGGTACTCCGAAGTGGCCTTTCAAAGACTTAGCATCGAAAGGGACCGGAGGGGGTTAGGAGGTTAGCTCCGAAGGGAGCCCAGAGGACTAGACTCCGTAGGACTCTGAAGGGAAACCAGAGGTTAGCTCCGAAGGGAGCCCGGAAGCTAGGCTCTGGAGGACTCCGAAGGGAAACCGGAGGTTAGCTCTGAAGGCACCCCAGAAGCTAGGCTCCGGAGGACTCTGAAGGGAAACCGAAGGTTAGTTTCGAAGGGAGCCCGGAGGCTAGGCTCCAGAGGACTCCGAAGGGAAACCAGAGGTTAGCTCCGAAGGGAGCCCGGAGGCTAGGCTTCGGACGACTTCGAAGGGAAACTGAAGGTTAACTCCAAAGGGAGCCCGGAGGCTAGGCTCCGGAGGACTCCTAAGGGATCCCGGAAGCTTGCACTAATTACTGCTTGGAAATAACTTCGGTTGGTGGGAACCTGCTTTGACAGTGTCAGGCTCCAGGCCAGAGTCCTACTTAGGCTAACATCATTTGGCCCCTGTTCAAGGGAAAACTTATTCCCCCAACAGAAGCGATGTATCCGTGTTCAAATCGTGAAACCATATGATTTCACTTGTTGAAAAATGGCTTTGTGAAGAACTACTATATATGGACGAAACACGGTGAGATGGGTGAAAACCCTCCTGATGATTCTTATGTGCCGCAAGATGCTCAAAAACATAGTAGAGGTTGTGATCATACATCTGACATAACACATGATGTTGATTAAATGATGATGATGATGCCTTTGATGTGGAGGAACTGATGCGAAATGTTGCTCCTGAGGTGTTGTTGAAGAGGACTACAATAAAAGGCTACGATAACTTTGAAGCGCTTGACAAAGCATCGAAAAACCTTCTTTACGATGAACGTCATGGTTGCATTAAGCAGTATACTATGTTGTACACAACTCTTGAGCTTATGAAACTGAAGGATAGTAATGGATGGTCCGACACTAGTTTTTCAGATCTTTTGCAGTTCCTAAAAAAGGTTTTGCTAAATCCAATGGTCTGCCATATGATACGTACCAAGCAAAAAAGATGATTTGTTTGTTGACTTTGGGCGTTCAAAAGATTCATGCATGCTCGAATCACTGTATCCTTTATTGAAAACAGTATGAATTGTTATAGAGTTGTCCGCAGTGCAACGCAAGTCAACACAAACGTGCAAATGACTGTGTGGAGGACTACAATGACCACCGGAAAGAAGAAAAAGAGGTTACAGAAGAGGAAGAGGAATGTTATTGCAGACCAGCATGGATATAAGACAGGGATGAAAGTTTTAGCCTTAGTAATGTGGTACCTACCGGTGATTGATCGCTTGAAACGTATGTTATCTAATCCCAGAGATGCTAAACTATTAATCTGGCATTTCGCTGGGCGAAAGAAGGACGTAAAACTTCAGCACCCTGCGGATGTTAGGTAGTGGAAATCATTTGACCTGGCCCATCCAGACTTCTCGAAGGATCCCAGAAATATTTGGATGGGACTTAGCACGGATGGAATGAATCACTTCGGTGAGATGAGGAACCCACACAGTACGTGGCCGGCCTTTTTGTTTTTGTTCAACATTCCATCATGGTTGCGCCATAAAAGAAAGTACCTTATGCTCACTACTCTAATTTCTAGTCCAAAACAACCTGGCAATGACATTAATGTCTTTCTAGAACCTTTGATGGAGGATATGAAACATCTATCGGAACATGGTGTTCGTGTGTGGGATGAGCACAAGAAAGAGCACTTCAATCTAAGAGCCATGATCTTTTGCACCATAGCTAACAACCCGGAGCGTATGTCCCTAACAAGACAGGTTAAAGGAAAGACAACATTTGTAGTGTGTGTGGACCACACAGATTTGTGCATCTTCCATCATTCGTTAAGACGATATATATGCGACACCGCAAATTTTTACCAAGAAGCCACAAATATCGAAGAAATAGGAACCATTTCGACAATACAATCATGCTTGGGTAGCCGCCACGACATCGAGATGGAAAATTTATATTCGAAATGGTGAAAAATATCAAAGTTGTTTTTCGGAAAGAAGAGGAAGAAATCTAAAAAAATTCAAATGATGCTCCATTTAAAAAGCAGTCAATCTTCTTTAGGTACTTGCCCTATTGAAAGGAGTTGGAGATTGGTCATGCTATCGATACAATGCACATTGAGAAGAATGTCTTTGAAAGCACCATCGGTATTTTGTTAGACATACCAGGGCATGTCAAAAGATAGACTCAAAGTACGAAGAGAGCTTCAAACTCTCAGAATTAGACCGGAGCTTCCCCCACAGGAAAGGGCCAATGGAAAATTTTTCCTTCCGACAGCTAGCTATAACCTCACAATTGATGAGAAAAGATCAATTTGCAGGTGTGTACATGGAATCAGAGTTTCAACAGGATTCTCAACAAACATAAAGAATATTGTCTCCGTAGCAGATTGAGGATGAGCAGCTACAACACGCATGATTGTCATGTTATGCTGGGCTATTCCTCGCCATCGCAGTAAGAGGAATTAAACATTCATTTCTGAAGATGGTGATCACACGCATGTGTCACTTCTTCAACGTCATATCAAAGAAGGTGATCGACCCTGAAGAGTTAAATGAATAACATAAATAATGAGGGAGACTATGTGTCAGCTTCAGATGTGCTTTCCTCCTTCATACTTTGATATTATAGAGCACTATATGATACATATAGCAGACTAGATCTTTGTTCTCGGTCCAACGTACCTGCACAATATGTATGCATACGAGCGTCTCATGGTTATCTTCATGGGTTACGTACAAAATCGTGCTTATCCGGACAGGTTCCATGATAGAGGGCTACACGACTGAGGAAGTCATTGAGTGCTATGCGGATTACTATAAGAGTTGGAAAACCAATAGATGTTCCCATGTCTCGGCACCATGGAAGAATCACCGGTAAAAGAACTAAAGGCAGGAAAATCATACAAGACAATAGCTACCAAACAGTAAGAAAATCACATTACAGTGTCATGCATCAGTGAGCGATTATGAGACCATATGTTGAACAACACCTGCAAGAGATTAGTGAAAAGAATGAAGATCATGATGAACAATGGATTATAAAAGAGCACACAATTCATTTCACATCATGGCTGAGGGATCTAAACCTTTTGATTGGAGAAACCGACGAAGAGATGATGATAAATAAATTGTCTTATGGTCCATTGAGCATGGTTAAAACATGGCAAGCATATGACATCAATGGTTTCATATTCTATACCAAAACAAAGATCAAAATAGTCAGCACCAAAATAGTGGTGTCAGAGCAGATGCAGAAGACAACACTCGACAAAAGAATGCTTACTATGGATACATCAAAGAAATATGGGAACTTAACTACGTGAACTCTATAGAAATACTCGTATTTAAGTCCCAGTGGGTCAGATATCCAGAAGGTGTGGAGGTGGATGATTACGGGTTTACAATAGTTGACCTTAATAAGGTGGGTTATAAAGATGACCCTTGGATACTCGCTCAATCCGTGGCACATGTTTTACATACTTAATCCTAAAGACGAGAAGAAATACATCATTTCTCCAAGAAAACAAAGAATTGTTGGAGTTAATGGAGTCGAGGACGAAGAAGAATACAATTAGTTTGATGAGGTGTCATTCTTCGTTGACATATCAAGGATTAATGTGGTTGAAGCAAAACTTTCATTTGGCAATGTGATTCCTTATCTACATACTGATGGCGATGGAAAATTAGTGCAAGGCTAGATCATTTATGTTTAGTTTAAGAGATTGTTCGTATTTGTAAAATCATTTATGTCATTTGGCAGTTTCATTTATGTTTAAGATATTGGTAATATATGTTTTTATTTATGTCATTAATGTGTAGCACTAGTAGACCTAGTGGTGTCATTTTGTAATATATGTTATTATTTAATTATTGGTAATATATGTCTAATATAATAAAAAAAATTATTAAGAATAATAATAATAACCATGTAGAAATATATATTGAAACCTTTTATTTAATTATTGGTAATATATGATTTTACTAAATAAAAATACACCTTAGAGTTAGCAGTGGTGGACACGTGTATAATAAGTGGCAGGCAAGCTGACGTCACTTGCCCACCAATGCTATTCCTCTTATCAGTGGCGGTCGGGTGACGTCAGCGGCCTGCCACTACTAAATCGGACATCAGCGGCGGGCGGGTTAGAAGTGGTGGGCTGGTGACGTCACCGCCCGACACTACTAAGATAAATAGCAGTGGCGGGCAAGATGATGTCATCTTGCCCGCCATTGCTAATACACCTATATATACTTTCCCTTCCCGCCGTCTGAAAACCTAGTTTCATTTCTAAACCATACACTCCCGCACCGCCGAACTCCGCCCATCAACGCCGTCCCGAAGCATGTCGTCGTCGCTCTCCGACCATAACCGCTATCCTCATTGTCCATCGCCGCCCTCGTAGTACGCGGCCACCATCTCGGAGCCTGTCGCTGCCCCGGAGCCTGTCGCCGCCGCCCCTAAGCCCGTCGCCGTCCCGGAGCATGTCGCCGTCCTGGAGCCCGTCGCCGCTATCCCCGGAGATAGTCGCCTCGGATGTTGTCCCCGTCCCCATCGCCACCATCCCTGGAGCACGCGTCCATGTCTCGGAGTCCATCACCGCCGCGGAGCCTGTCGCCGCCCACGAGCCCATCGCCGTCCTGGGCCCATCTCCGTTGTCGCCAGATTTTGTCACCTCAGACTCCATCCCTGTTGCAGCCATCCCCATCGCCGCCGCCCCTAGAGCCCGCTGCCACCACCGGAGCCCATAGCCGCCACAGGTATGACACTGGGAACCTTAAATTGCCTTGCTTACTATCCATATAAACATGAGAATATTTTTGACGATAGTATGTATCACATGTACCATGATTACTTTTGTCACTTGTTCCACGAGTACCACATGTACCACTTAGTTGACAAAATAGTTTACAGAAAATGTGCCACAGAAGGAAAAATGCATAGGAAAAGGATTTTGCTACTAAGGCAACATATTCACATGTGAACAACATTTTAACCAAGCAAGGAAGTAAAAAGACAAATATTTGGCTAATTTGTGCATTTTCGTCCACAATTTTAGTGCGGTTAACATAACACATAGAGTAATAACCATGTCCATTTATAAATTCTAAGGGGTGGGATGTGGAGGTGGTGGTGGTGGAATCAAAATTCAAAAGTACTGCACACATTAAAGAAAAAATACAACACAATCACATGAAAGTTTATCACAACCATACGTTCGGTATAATGTGAGCCGTTGCTGCTTAATTTGCCTCTTGATCTGTGATGGGCAAAATTCAAGGCTGTGGTTAACATCACAGTTTTGTTAGGTATATAGGTCTTTTGTGTTTCTGTCCCTACAGAGATTAGGATCCCCTCTAGCCCCTCTCCTCTTCTTGGTGCAGCTTCTCATGTAGAGCACTTAGAGTAATATACAATATACATTGCTATGTTGCATGTTACGGAGTATTATGAGCTAGGCTACAAATTTCTACAGGAAAGAGGCTAGGAGCTAGTGCTTCTGCCACTACTACAAAACTGCAGTGTTATGTTGGTTTCACTTTCATCTTTGGTTGGCATCCAAACATAGCTTGTTTTGTTGATGCAAGATGCCTTGTATTTTTGTCTTGTGTTGTTGTTCATGAATAAGTGATTGCAGTAGGAAAAGCCACACTTTCCCATATTCGGAGTTGTCTTTTTTTCTCTATTGCAATTGTATGTCTTTTTTCCTATTTTGCAATTCCTTTTAGAGGCCTGTGATGCAAATTGTTATTGAGTTATCTCATGTATGTCATCAAAGTCATGGGACACATCCATTCCTTGCAATAGCTTCTTCTTTCTTGTGCTGCTGACAGGGAATGGATGTGCCCATGGGTTCTATGGCAGCCATGAACATATTTGAAAAAACAACACAAAATATATTGAGGCCTCAACTACTTTGTGCAGAATCCAATGTATTGCATCCAATATCTCAAGTTTCATGAGTGGTGCTTGCTACTATGGATGTAGACATCTAGTTGCAACCAGAAGTAAACTAGCTAGTTGTTATATGATGCATACATAACACAAGCACTATACTTGAGGATTAGTATAGTAGCTTCAGAAGTAACAGCTGACTACTAATGCATGTGCCACTGCTTAGTCTAAATCATACATAACACAACCAATAGTAGAGTTGTAGCCAAGAAGAGTTTTCATCCATTTCCCACCTTTGACACTGTTGATCAGTTTACTACTGCTATTACTTCTGAAGATACTATACTAATCCTCAAGTGCATCCAGCATGTGGAGTCATGTGATGATTTTGTAAATAAGCTCAGAGATTTGAAATGGCTGAAGACCAACACTAGATTCTACAATTCCTTTTAGAAGCCTATAATGCAAATTGTTATTGAGTTATCTCATGTATGTCATCAAAGCCATGTGACACATCCATACCCTTGCAACATGTTCTTCTTTCTTATGCTGTTGGCAGGGTATGGATGTGCACATGGGTTCCATGGCAGCCATGAATATATTTGAAAAACAAAATAAAATATGTTGAGGCCTCAACAACTTTGTGCATTGTTTCATAGATGAAAATATGAATGATTAATGTTCTACGTTATAGATTATCAAAGACTTATACCCCACCTTATATATATTTATAATGCTTTGTTCGGGAATATATATATTTACCCCTGCCTCATAATGTTAGTATCCATGGCCTTGCCTTGACATGGCCCTCCCTATGAGGGCATTGTTGAAGTTCTATGTTAGTCTCCCTAGCGACGTCGTATGGTCAAGAGTGGATACTGAAGATAAGGGATGAGGCTTTCATATGCGACGAATGTGCGGATCCGAATGGATGAGGCGGATGCCACACTCCCATATGGCGAGTCATAGGAAACTATTGTGTGGTAGCACACATTCATAGGACTCTTTTAAGCTAAGAACTCAAACCTAACTCAATATACATTAGCTCTTTATTCAATTCATTGCCTCCCTTATTTACGAGTCAAATGATTCATTTGTTCATGAATAGTTCATATATGGTGGAAGAAGGACGTCCCATCGAGGAGCTCATCTATGAGTCTCCTGCAAAAACAAATAAAGACGGTTCATCTGAAGGATCCCCTGATAGCGAATCTTCGTACCACTCTCTGGAGGATCCACATCCAGTGGAGCCTAGGAAGAAGCGAACGAGAGAAGACGCCGATGAGGATACATTCCTGAATCTCAAGCGGAGGTAATTATTGCGTTAGTAACAAGTTAGATCAACTTCTAACCGAGGATTACATTCCTGAAGTTCACATTGTCTATCGTCATAGGATCGTCCAAAACGAGGAAGCAAGCATCGATTATTCCATGTCGAGGAAAGAACAACTATTGTCCCAACTATTGAGTTCTCTGATCCAGCAACTATTGAGCCCGTTGCCACTACATCCTCTGCAAATGCGAAGAGGAGAGGAAAATGGGAGAAGAACAAGAAGCATCCAACTATCTACGACGTTGAAGAAGTTTATGTTGATGGGCTCCAAAAAGACGAAAGAAATCACAGCTAAGTGGCGCAATGACTGTGTATGTCTGGCCAGGGAGCGATGTAAGATAGTTTGGAAAAACTGAAAGAATGTCCCTGAAGCTACAAAGAACGAAATATGGCAGCATATAAAATCGCATTATAAATTTTCGGAAGATCGCTTAGAAGACGCTAAAGATTCCACATTGAAGACTATAGGAAAATCTCTTCGTATATTCAGGACTAAATTGAACACACAGTACCTTCAGAAAGGAGAGTCGCCGCTCAATGACTACGGCTTTATCATGCCAAATGAATGGAACGAATTCAAATTGCAGCATTGCTCAGAAGAAGCCAAACAAAAGAGCATCATGTTCAAAGAACTTAATAAGAAGAATAAGTTCCCACATAAACTTGGTCTAGGTGGATATAAGGCCAAGGAGGATGAGTGGAGTAGAAAGGACGAGGAGGACCGTGCGGCTGGGTTACCTGAATAGTTTTTAGGTGTTGATTAGCGCACTAAGAGATGGCTCCTAGGTGGAGATAAAAAACACCCGAGGGCCAATATATCCTCTCCGACTCACAGACTAGTGAAGTATTTCAGAAAGTGAAGAAAATGATTGAGTTGGAGAAGACTGGAAAGTTCAAGCCCGAGGGATGTAATGACCAGCTTACATCTGCACTCGGAAACGAGGAACATCGAGGGCGCACCCGAGGTGTCTCTTCTATAGCACCCTTGAAGAATACTTTCAAGAAGTAGGATGGTGCCACATACAAGAAGCGTCAAGCATGCACAGACGCCACCGCAGAGAGCCTGCAGAGTTGGAGAGACACTTCTTTCGATTTATTAGTGAGAATCCAAACATCATGCAGATTGCAGCGAGACAGATAGTTGTGCCAGAGGTACGACTTGACGTACCAAGCTGTGTTGGATCAGTACAAGAGAAATTTTCTGTAAATTATATCAAAGAGGACACACCATTTAGTCTGCATGTACCGATTGGACGTAAAGGACATTCCCAAGAGGTTGCACGAGGCATTGCTATGCTTGGTGATCTATTTCACAATCGGCCTATTACCGTAGAGTATACTAAGGTTCAGGTCAATGAGATCACCAACGACAGATTTATCAATGACCCCCTAGATATTCCAATGCCTAATGAGGGAATTGAGACAATCGAAGATGCACCAAATAACTTTGTCTTATGGGTGAGCCGAGATATCAAATTACTCTAGAGACAGTCTCCGACAAGTTGTTAGAGTAGATTGCCTATTTTCTCGTCATAATCCCCCACATATCCTTCATCTCATGATATACAAAATATAGAATCTTTATCACCTATTGATGAGCGTGAGATGGAGGAAGAGGCAGAGAAGGAGCCAGTGCCCGATAAAGTGACAGATCATCAAATGGCACAAGAACTTGAGGAACACGTGCCCTAAAAAGTGGCAGATCCACAAATGGCTCAACAACACGTGTCGGAGGAAGTGAAAGATTCTAAAATGGCCGAGCTTGATCAAGTAGAAGAGTCAGTTCCAGCGGCCGAGCCTAATCAAGTGAAAGAATCAGTTCCAATGGCCGAGCCTCAAGTGACAGAGCTAGTGGATGAGCCTGATCAAGTGAAAGAGTCAGTTCCAGCGGCCAAGTTTGAGCCCGTTAATCATGAGGCACGCCCAAAGCCCACAATCCACAAGAAAATTGTTCAAGATGGGCAGTGTTCTGAGCCAAAGTCTGAAATTCCCAAATTTTTACTACTATGGGGAAAACACGTTCTATGCCCGCAAAGGCTCACATAAAGGCTCCAATACAGAAGTAGAGGTCACTTTCTCTCGATCAATGGACCTATGGAGATGATGATTATATCAAGTACGAAATAGGCAAACCATTCTTATCCCAATGAGTACTTAAGAGTATGAACTGAGAGATGCAAACATTTCATGAATGGTACCTTGAAGCGTCTTCGTTAGGAGTTATGCAAATAGAAATTAAGGTTCCAAAAGAAGTATTTAACTGCCCAGAGTTTACTCTTGCACTATTTTTCGATGACTTCCACTGGATGTTCCATATGAAGCGAACCGACATCACAAGCATGATGCTATGGTACCTATAAGTAGTTTTTACTTTGTCAATACAAAGAAAAAATCAATCACGTCTTATATTGACTTGTGTTTCATAACATATGTAGTTTCAATTCATTTAGTGATAAGTCTAAACAATATGGGTAGTTGAACCCATCATTGATAAGTGAAAGTACACTGAACCCAGTACTAAACTAGAACGATGCAAAGTACTAGAGTGTGGGTCGGAAAAAGTTTCAAAGGAAGATATTCAATAAACACCAAGACACACTTAAGAAGAACAAAATGAATTGTGCCGCATTGTATATTGCGCGTTGCATGTTTCAATGGAAAGACAGAGAAATGATAACCGGGGATATAACTTTAAGTAAGTATAACACTATATCCACTTAATCACATTTTATCGATTATGAAACTAACATAATCACATATAACTTCTTTCGATAGTGATCATTGGATTGCACTTCTGATATACCCGAAGAACTCCAGGGTTTGGGTGCTCGACTCCCTCGACAAACCAAGAAAAGAATATCAAGATATAATAAATGTTCTTTAGAGTGCATATAAATATTATGTGGCCAAGTTACATGGCCCACATGATCAACAAAGGCCGAAAGAAATGCATATTAGAACTAACTATCCGGTATGATTATATTTTTAAATTTATTAATTCTAATAATAAAGCCAAACTATATATCGTTCTAACTTTGTCTATTTTGAAGTGTCACAAACAACTTATCAGTTCGGTGCATTGCGGTTATTACACTTGTATGTTATGTATGCAGACGTCACATCCATCAACTGTTCTTGAGAATAACCAACTCTTAGAGGGAAAAATGTATGGAAACATATCGAGGATGTGCCGCTTCACGATGCATGAAATTATTCATGAGCGTGGAGTATTATTGGATCCTGAGGGTGAAGTGGCCAAGCACCAACTCTGAGATGTTGGGCCGGAATACCTAAAAGGCTAGCACAAAAAATTTCCAAGAATTTAGAAGCTCAGAAGCAAAAACAAGATGCGCAGGATAGGAGTTGGCCATCCGAGAAGAAACATGAAACAAAATGAGCATGTATTTGTGAACAATTGCTAATTTTGAAGTTTTTATGAGATGTAAACTTGTAAACTTGATGTCTGATGAAATGTGAACTTTTTAAATTTGTAAATTAATGAGATGGGTTGTTGTTCTGTTGCCACTGTGGATGGCTGTGGGACCTGTGAATTTATGTGGTTGTGTTGCTGCTGTGGATGTGGATGGATGTGTGAAGTTGTATTTTTTTGTGTTTTTGTTGTGGGGCTGTTTGAAATAAGGTTTATAACATTTCTGTAAAATGAGGGAAACACAGTAGTGGCAGGCACGCTGACATCGTGCAACCGCCACTACTATGGCTAACAACAGAAATAACAGCAATGGCGGTCACGCTGACAACACGCTGACATCAGCGTGCCCGCCACTACTGTTGACACATTGGTGGAGGGCACTCTGCCCGCCGCTGCTAACCCTGGTTAGCAGTGGTGTTAGAGCAGTGGTGGACTGATTGCCCACCACTACAGTATGTTTTTGCCCACCACTACAGTGAGTGTTTGTAGTAGTGAAAGGCAAAATATGGTAAGACTTAATGAAAATGGGCTTTGTTGACAATACCCCGTTTACCGTGAAGAAGGCAAAGATTTCCTCGTTGTTAAGATTTATGTTGATGATATCATTTTTGGTGGCTCTTCTCATACACCTGTGGCCGAGTTTGCTGATTCTATGAGCTAGGAGTTCGAGATGTCGATGATGGGTGAGCTGACATTTTCCTTGGTTTGCAAATCAAGCAATGCAAACAAGGTACTTTTGTGCATCAGACGAATTACACCAAGGACCTACTAAAGCGCTTTGATATGAGTGATGCGAAGTCGCTTGCCACTCCAATGGCTACCTAGGTAGTGCTTGACCAGGATGAAGATGGAGAAGAATTGGATCGGAAGGAGTTTTGTAGCATGATCGCCACTCTCCTCTACTTGACAGCTATGAGGCCACACATACACTTTGCAGTATGTCCGTACAGTATATAGTTGAGGCTGAATATGTAGCTCCTGCTAGTTGTTGTTCTCATATTTTGTGGATGGTTTCTACTTTGCAGGTTTTTTATTGCATTTTAATGATGTTCCACTTCTTTGTGATAACACTACTGCCATTAGTTTAGACAACAACCTAGTACAACATTCTAGAATCAAACTCATTGATGTGTGTTATCACTTTTTCAGAGACCACAATGAGAAGGGTGATATTGAATTGAGATACATTGATACAAGAAACCAGCTTGCTGAAATTTTTTACCAAGCCTCATGATGCTTCTCGATTTGCATTTTTGAGAGGATATCTTTGTCTTTGTTATCCTTATAGCGTCTTGTGACGGGAAGTTGTGTGTCATTGCATAAGCTTTTGTCTTATGATTAAATGCTTTTACATGCACATGCTTGTATATGCCTTTGAATTATTGTCTTCAATCATGTTGAATTTGCTCTATTGAATATGTCTGATATCTGTCACGAGCATGGCTTTTAATTCTACAAATTTAAAATATGATTACTATGTAGTATGGTAACTATCATGAGTAAGCTAAGTACTTTTGCTTGGTTCTAAGTGTATGATTGCTTGAATCTGAATCCTCGTTATAGTGGAAGGAGGGGGCATTTATAGGAAAGGATATACTAGGAAAATACCCCTTTACCCTCTAGTCACAACAATCATAACGGACTATATTCACTAGATCCCGTAGGGGTACGACGGTACAAACTTTTGTCGACGCCTTGATAAGGAAAATGTCTAGTCTGAGTAATGGCGCATGTCTTGATGAAGCATGTGCCTCGTTATTATAGGACGTCTCCATAAAGTGAACGTCTTGTTTGACAGGCAGCGCCTGGCACTGTAAGGTAATCATCATGTCCCGTTTAGTGGCACCCCTTTGAGATAGAGTTCCGAGGGGTCTTCAGAAAGGCCTCCACCAGCGACCAGAATCGGAGTGCCAATGAGGGCTTCGAATCCCTCTGAGGGTCTTCGCCTGGGGCCGCACAATTCGGAGCCTCCGCTTTGGAGCATCATAGGAGCACCATAAGGGTTCCTCCGCGCAGATTCCGAAGAAGTCTTCGGAATCCCACTTTAATTACTTATGCTGATGGGATTGTTTACCCCCAATAGTAGCCCCTCGAATATGCCTCTTCGATCGTCTTGCCTTGTGAGAATGGCAATATGCGCAAGAAATAATAACTCGATAGAGTTTAGAGTACGAACGAACCTTACGACTTACCCCGGGCCACCTTAGGTTGCGAAGGGGTCTAGTTGAAGGAGTCTTGTGTCGAAGCATTTGTTGTTCGTGCTCCCTTTCGAAGGCTTGAGACTTCGAGCGCCCGAGCATTGCTTTGCGTAGCTTACAGGACAAAACCTCTAGAAAAAGCACAAACTCTAGAACCACCAGAGAAAATACCTCCGGATGAGGTGCCACTACTAGAGCTAGAAACTAGTGCCATGGATGGTTGCAAATAGTTTCCAATTCTAGAATGAGATGCCTTGACAATCTCGATGGACTTAAGTTTAGTGAAAATGTCATCGCAAGTCAATGTGTCGTATCTTGCCGATTCTTCAATACTAGAGATCTTCACCTCCCATATGCTATGATCAAAGCATAGAGAAGTTTGATAGCTCTATCATGATCCGAATAAGCTAAAGTCCTAGTGGAGCGCAAGTTGCTCACATTCCCATCAAAATGAGCAAGCATGGCATCTAAAGATTCATAAGGGCCTTGCACAAATATTTGATATTCTTGATTATATGTGCTTTGACGCCTAGCCTTAATCTTAGTAGTGCCCTCATGAAAAGTTTTTAGAGTTATCCAAATTTCACGTGTAGTTCGTAGGTGCTGGACCCTATCGAACTTATTACGACTCAGACTGATGAACAATATGTTTCTTGCCTTGCTATTACAATCGTATTTTTCCTTTTCAGCCTGATTGGTGCGAGTTTTAGGGATCATATATCATGAATCAACAATGTCCTATATAACACTTTCTTGGCTTAGTAAATAAGCCTCAATGCGCACGTTCCAAAAAGCAAAATCACGACCATCGAACACCGTAATCTTGGTATTCTTGTCTATGTCACCAATGGATCACAAAACTTGTTAAGGTCAACTTGTGATCTAACAGGCTTTGATATCAATTGTAGGATCAGAATAAGCGACTAGAGGGGGTGAATAGGCGCATCAAGTAATTCTCGCAATTAGATGGCCTTTTCAAAACCCAAGGTGCCTCTAAAAACAAGCGGAAGCAAATAGCTATCACTGCAACGTGGGTTGAATCAATAAACCAGAACAATTGAATAATTGGAGAGCACTCAAAAATAACATAGAAATTTTTCTTCTCTCGTCGAACTTTGAATTGCAGAAATCTTTGTTATTCGGACTTTGAATCTCCGACTGACAACAGTAAATCGGAGATTGAAGTGAGTGTTTCGGAGTATCAAATGCCGATCAATAATCCCGCAGGCAAAAATTCCTCGAAAAGATCAGTAAAACAAAACATGAAGAGAAAAGAATCGATCTTAATTTCCATTGAAGAAGAGCTGAACAGTGCAAGCAGATTCAAATTCAAGTTAAATCAAAACAACACGAAATGCTCCTGGTATCCACCGATCAAACTACACGGTTGCTTAAGAAAATTGCAGTGCTTTGGAAATCTGGACCCTTCTCACAGCACAAACGCAGCAAGCAGAATTAATCCGGCATACACAGAGCCAAAGAATGAATCTGATCTGAAATAGCTAGGCGAGCCGCACGGCATAGAAGTACTACAAAAATGTGCTGCTGATGCCTGGAAATAGATGAAGAACATGAGGAACTCCAGAGCAACCCAAAAGAATGAACCAGAGATCAACACAAAACAGAACTAGGTAAAACACTTGGCAGTATATGATGAATAGGATGGAACACCTGGTGGCTTTAGCAATAAGACCAGCCAAAAATTACTCACTGCATCCATCGGCGGAAGAAATCTTTGATCTCCCTAGCTGAGTCCTGGTGGAAGAAATCCTTCGGCGGCTATGCAATTTCAACAGTAAAGGAAATAGAACACAACATGATGTTTAGCAGCCTCAAGAATTCAAGAGATGATATGCAACAGGAGTGACAATGCTATAATCATGAAAAAAAGACTGGCACTTTGTAGAAAATGGAGAACATGAAGAATCACAAGACTGTAAATCAATCAAAACCGAATCAATCAAAATCAAATCAAAACAGACTGTAAATAGAAGCACCAAGAACTCGCCAATAGAAGATTACATGCTACAGTTCTGGCTGCTAGCTACAGTGCTTTGCCAACCTTGCTCAAAGAACATAAGTAGCATTCCATCACAGATGCCGACCCAAGATGAACGAGAAAAGCTCACAGGAGAAGATTTGAAGAATCAACATAGGCCGATCAAAAAGAAACTAAACAGAATCAAATCAAAACTGGCTAAAACAACACACACCAGAAAGTTTGCTTGGAGTCAGTACTGTATCGCGTAAAGACAACACGATCGATGGAGCTCCTGTAGCCGATAATCTCACATTGTCACACGGCAGAAGAGAGAAAGCTGGAAATAATATTTTCTATAATGAAATGCTCAGCCCCAAATGTGCAGCCCCAAAATATTCTGCCAAAAGTTCAACCTAATCACCTAGGCATGAGGTCCTTTATATAGGCAAACCTATCAAGGTATTTCCCAAAATGTCATTAGGGTTTAATGACCCAGTATTTACCTAATTGACCTATTCTTTTAATATTTTTTCAGAATTAAAAATTCTGAAAAATACTAAAAGATTACACTTAATCTAGATGACTAAAAAGAAAAATAAATTCCTATTTCTTGAAATTTAAAAACATTCTCTGATACAACGGTTTTCTGCTGAAACTGACAAAACCTTCCAGATCATCGACATGTGTCACCCGTCTGCAAACTCAACTGCCAACAACTCTCTCCCGCTCTCGATCCCCTAGGCGGCGAACAGTTAGCCCTGATGGATCGTTGCGCCCGAAATCCCAACCGTTGTGTAGAAATCAGACCGTTTTTTATCGTGGCCCCACCTACCGGCCTCCGGGGTTCGAGAAGGATATGAAGAGATGCTATAGAGGCTTGCGACGCAGGCACCATGCTCCTATAAAAGGGTAGCGGTTTCCCATTACCGTGATATTCCTTTCACGCTCTAGCTTTCATCTTTTCCACTTGTCCTCTTCTAACCCTTGTCTTCTGCCTTTCTTCTTCTTCGCGCGACCCCCACATCTTCAGAAGATGACGAGGAAAGACGCCGCTGGGCTCGCCTCAGGCTCCCACCTTGTTCAGTAGCACACTACTACGGCAGTGGCTATAGGACTGAGATTAGCGATCAGAGGGGGGTCAATGGGTGCCTTAAAAATTCTTTCGAATCGATGGCCTTCTCCCAACACCCAACGCACCTTAAGAGATAACCAGAAACTCAAACCAAAAAACACAGATGGAAATAGTGCTATCACTCTTCTGTCAAATATGAAGTGATAAGATTGTCTGATAGATTACAAGCACTATAAATAATCTAGTCTAAACCATCACAGTACTTAAAAGCAGATTAAGTTTACTCATAGATCAAATGGCAGATTGACAAACATCTATCAAATCATAACGATTTCATCAAGTGCATGGAAAACATTCCCAGTTCAAATGTACTTTAACCAAATATTAATCATGCAGAAAATAGACCAAACCAACTAAACAATTCCTCAGAATTTAATTAAGCAAGTGTATGGAAATTTTAATCTCATAGGCGCTGAAATAAAATACCTAGTATTCATGGAAAAAACTAGCCTTAATTAAGCACAGAAACGTACAGAAAAAATCTGCAAGTTAAATAAGAGATTTTCCACGTGTACCTAGGTGGTTCAAAGCCAAAACGTAATTAATCCTGGCTGAACAAGCTCAGCAGGAGTATCACGCAGGCCAAGAAATCCTTGCGCACGCTTATCGAGAAGAAACGAAAATGACAGGAGCATATATGTCGACGTAAATGACTGACCGAGCGAAGAGATCAAATGAACTGGGTGCTCCTGAGCTCTCGTGTGAAGGGATTCGCATGGGAATCAGCTTACCCCAGGAGCTCCACACTCCCGTGCGTGCGGCAATTCGAATGGCGACCGGCGAAGGATCTCAACAGTAGAACAAAATTGACAGCGGTGGTGGAAGATGTGAACAATGGAGACAGAAAATTCTCTAGGGTACACATGCATTTTTATAGGCGGTTTAAAAAATGAAAAAGACCAAATTACCCAGGGGTAAAATACACACTGATGCAAAAAAACTGTGGGCCCAATGGGCAAAATAGAAAAATCCTAACTACAGATAGCTTGTCCTGACGTGGAGCTTTTGTAGCAGCTTCGGCTTCGCTTCAGGACTGTTAGATCTCCGATGTTAATTCCAGATTGGGGCATCGGTTTTGCGTCAAAACTGACAAAGCATCCGCTGTCTTCGCACCGGTACCCGGATTAGGCCGGCCTGATTCCGCGGATCCCTCAGCCCGACAATCGCTCACCGCCCATTTACCTGAGGCAAATCCGAGCAACAGAGCAGCAAATCCCCTGTCGTTCCTAGCCCATGTACCAAGATTGGGCTGACCCAACTCTGTGGCCCCTCAGCCCAACATTCGCTCACTACCCGTGTACCTGAGTCATATGCGGCCAAGACACGACATGTCTCTTCTCATCTTCATCTCTCAATGTTGACTTCTATTGACTTCCGTTGACAATCACTCATCACTTCTAGAGCCATGAGGCCAATGATCTTCATCTTGGCTCCTCAATCTCCCTCCTGATAAGTGCATAGTCAACACCTTATTCATCAACGCTTCATAACCTGCAAAATACGTGGAAACATGAAAATAAAACACAAGAGAATAGAAAGAAGAAAATAAAATAAAAGGTTTAATCTTAATGACCAAAAGCCAAACAAAAGCCAGAAAATGGTCATTATGGTTAAACAGGAAAAAAATCAAAAAGGATTTCAAATAAAAACTCAAACGAGTGCAATCTCTGCATCACCAATCTCAGATAAAACCAAAAATCTCCCCCTAAAATCTTCTAAAATATCAAGTAACCCAAAATTTCTCCCCTTGTTGACAACTGGATTGATCAAGTGAGACTATATGCACTCAAAAGAGATACGACTCAAACTCCCACTGAAATGCAGCTCCCCTCAAAATATGCAATGAATGCAACTAGGGTGCAAGTGGAGTATAAATATTGTCTAAGACGCATGGCATGATTAGTGCAATAGAAGATATCTAAAGAAAGTCGTTAGCACACATTTTATGACTTTGCAAATAAAAGCATCACCACATTTTATAGTTGACAGGTAAGGTAAAGCATGAAGTGCAGAAGCTAGTTAATATCTACCAAGATAGACATGATCCAAAAACTCAGAGTTTCAGCAAACTTATTATCTTTTTTAATTTTTAGGATTTTTCTTTCCCTTTTTCATTTGTGCTAGCGGTTATTTGCATGTCAACCTTATGCTAACCGACAAACTCATGCCTAGGCCAGAACAGGACCATTAAAAGCTTAAGACATTGTTCTTGGCATACATTATAATATCCTAGTTCATACAAAAGTGCTATGGTAAGTAGTCTAGAACAATGCAATGCTGACACAACAAACCCACTTGGATCTTTTCACTTAAGCATAAAAGGCATTGATTTTTCATTTCTATGATTTTTATCATTTTATATCATATTTTCTATGTTAAAACATATAGATGTCCAAGTTACATATATGCATTTAATTAAAGGACTTAGCCGTGAGGCATGTAAAAGATAGCAAAAGCTTTCAACCTACACATGCAAGTTACAAAAATCAATGGTGATCATTTTTTAATTTTAAAGCATAAAATCCATGCATATGATAGATATATGCAGATATATCATGTGAATTGAAACAAAACATGATCATCGACAGGTATTTAAAAGCATATACTAGTAGGAATAAGTAAATCAGTACAATCATATAACAGAAGCAAGCTCAAACTGTGATATATGAATATGCATTATATGAACACACACAAAAAGACTCAATAAAAGAGTGAAGAAGAAATAAAAGACCCAAAATATCCTAAAAAGATATACAACTCCCAAATCCCCTCACAAACAATAAAAATAAACATAGACTGATTTAGGGGTTTAGTCAGAATTTCTACCAACTTATGATGAGTATCAACATGAAAAAGGTCAATGACACCTTTCTCATATTGATACCTCAGAAAGTAAAATTACACATCAATATGTTTGGTTTTCGACTGAAGACATGGGTTTTTCCCTACACTAATCACGCTAGTGCTATCCAAACCAACTGTGAGCAACAACTAGTAGCAGCTATGTACTCAGCCTCTGTGGTAGAAAGCGCAACTCTAGATTGTTTACACGAAGACCAAGAAACAAGCGAAGAACTAAGAAATTGACAAGTATTGGACATCTACTTGCGATCCAGCCGACACCCACCAAAATCAGTGTTAGAAAAGCCAGATAACTCAAGAGATGATGATGCAGAATAGTAAAGACCGAGATCAGGCGCATAAGTAATATACCTAAAAATGTGCTTGACAACCTGCCGATGAGATGCGTGTGGTGAATACTTGAAGCGTGCGCAAAGTCCCACGACGAACCGAATGTCTTGTCTCGTCGTATTCAAGTACAGGAGCGATCCGATCATCCCTCAATACTCTCTCTCGTTGACCTTGATGCCGCTCTCGTCCTTGTCCAGGCCTCAAGATGAGCTCATGGGGGTCATATGAGACTTTAGCTTTCCACTAAAGTCAAACTTTTTCAGCATGTCTCAAATGTACTTGCTTTGGTGGATGAAGACATCATCCTTGGTCTCCTTGGTCTAGAGCCCTAAGAAGTACTTGAGCTCACCGATGAGGCTCATCTCAAACTTGCTGTGCATCTGCTTAGAAAACATGGACACAAGCTCATTAGTAGAACCACAAAAAATAATGTTGTCCACGTAAATATGAGCAATCAAGAAATCAGAACTAACTTTGTGCAAGAAAAGAGTTTTGTCCACATAACCCATCACAAAGCCATTCCCCCAACAAAAATTTCTTTAAACGATCATACCAATCCCTGGGGGCTTGCTTCAGACCATATAAATCTTTCTACAACTTGAAAACATATCGAGGAAACATAGGGTTTTCAAAACCGGGGGCTTCCTAACATAAACCTCCTCCTCTATATACCCATTCAGAAAAAACAATCTTGACATCCATTTGAAAAAGCTTAAAACCTTTAGAAGAAGCGAATGCCAAAAGTATGCCAATAGACTCAAGACGGGCAACAAGGGCAAAAGTCTCCTCATAATAAATACTCTCTTTTTGGCAAAAACCCTAGGCAACTAATCAAGCTTTGTTGTGCACCATAACCCCATCTTCACCTTGCTTGTTCTTAAACAACCACTTGGTGCCTATGGGGTTGCATCCTGGTGGCAGCTCAACTAGTGTTCAAACCCGATTGCGAACAAAATTTCCATTCTCTTCTTGCATGGTATTTATCCAATTTGCATCAGATAAAACGTGATCAACATCTCTAGGCTCATAAGTGGCAACAAAAGAAGACTTGGCAAACACAAAGAGAGAACCCGCCTGAGAACTCAAAGATCTCGTAGTGAGATCACCGATGCTGAGCTTTGAGGGATGATCACTGCTAAACTTCTCGGGATCCTTGGTGACCAGATGTCACCTCATCGGAGTCAGCATTTGGGTCCTCTAGACTTGACTAAGGGTGCTCGATCGAAGTGGAAGTAGTGATCAGAGGTCCACCCTCATCCTCAGTCGAAGTGTCAGAAGATGTGGGGTCTATAGGCTATGCAGAAGGCCCACCCTCATCAACAGCAAGAGAATCATCATATTCCTCGAAGATGGAATGTCCAAGCTCATCATCAGTACAAAGCTCAAAAGAAGGAGTCGAGGTTCCATGTATTGAGACTCAAACTTGTTCAAATACCCTCCCTTCTTGAGCAGAAAGCACATGTTGCCAAATACTCGCAAGTGGCTCACCTTGGGCTATCTGCCAAACCGCAACTCATATGATGTCTTACCTAGGTAAGCTCTAAGAAAAATGTGGTTGGCCAGATAGCAAGTTGTGTTCATAGCTTCAGCCCAAAAGCGCCTAGGAGTCCTATGCTCATCGAGCATCATCTTGGCCATCTCGACCAGTGTACGGTTCTTTCAGTTCCACAACGCCGTTCTGTGGGGGAGTGTAAGGGGCAGAAAATTGGTGCTCAAGACCCTTATCACTACAAAAACTAACGAACCAAGAATTCTTGACTCAAACCGTTGTCACAACGAATTGCTCGCATCCAACCATTGTTCTTATTCTTCAGCTCCAGGATCATGTCATGAACAAAATGAAAAGCCTCATCCTTAGACTCCAAAACGAAAACCCATGAAAATCGAGAGAAGTCATCAACAACCACAAGCGCGTGCCACTTCCCATCGACTGAACGTACCTGAGCTAGACCAATAGTATCCATGTGTAATAGATTTCCCGAGTATGAAGTCATCACCTGAGTCACAGGTGCAGTGAGAAGCGGCAACCATCTTCCCATGATGATAGGGGATGGAAAACTAGATCCTTCTCCATCTTAAGCTTGGGGCAATCCTCGGATAAGGTCCATCGAACTCAATCTGACTAGCGATCAAAGCTCAAATGACCTAACCTCCTATGCCACCTCTAGAGCTCAAAGGAGGATCCAGCAATCAACTATCGAGAAGGGCCAAAAGAACTAGAGAAATTAATCCAAAAAACCTTACCGAAGGGTAAGATTTGGCAAACCAAAGATCCTCTAGTATCAACAACAGAAAACATGCCCTTCTTAAAACGATTCCTAAGACCTCCTCAAGAAGTTGCAAAACAAAAACCAAATAAAAGCCCAAATTTCCAACCAAAGCAACATTCTTCAAGGAAAAATGCTCAAAAATCTGAACTGAACCAAAACCATGTACCTGACCTTGACCATTGTTCCCGAAAGTGATGTATTGCTTAGAGCTTCGAGGAAGTGAGGCTGGAGAACCATCCGCGATGTCCCATCATGTAGTGAGAGCATCCCGAATACATGATCCATATGTCCTCCAAGCCTCGATCCTGCAAAATCAATGGTCATAAGAGGGAGCAAATGGTCCGAACACCAGGTTTAGCAAAAGAGCTAAACCAGTGTCGAGCCATCTGCTCAAAAGTAGGAAAACAGAAAGTATCGTAAGAGTCTAGACCAAAGTATGGCACAAAGCAAGGTCCTCTATTATGCCTAAACTCACGGTGACGAGGTCCAAAGTCGTATCCAGAATGACCTGGAACTCCACCGAAGCTAAAACCACCATCAGGAGCATGGACACGAAAGTCGTCTCCTCTACCACCAACTACACGACGCTCACTGGCATCTCGCCTCTCTCCACATCAAGGGACTCTCTGTCTACCACCCTACTGGTAGAACTGCTCCCGCCCACAAAACGCTCTCTCTGCTCTCTCAACCCGCTTCCTCCTGAAGCAAGACTCCGCAAGATGCCCTTCCCTTTGATAGAAGTCACAATGATAGGTAGGATTCTTGGGATGTGGTTGAGTCTCGGGTTTCTTGGGCTTGGTGGGGTTGGGAGTTGGCTCTTTAGTGTGAGAGGGTTTAGTTAGAGAGTCAAGAGAAGTGTGGAGGTGTTTGTGTTTTGGCATCCAAACAAGATTCTTGGGTGGAGCTTTAGGTTGTTCATTGGAACACTCCATCCTTCGGCTAACTGGCATGAAAAATCTCAGTGGAGTGAGCCTTGGGATATCTCTGCTATAGAGTCATCTTACTCCACTCCATTGCACGGCTCACGACACTCTCAAAGTTAGCTTTGGTGCAGGTGTAACCTACTCCAAACCCATCCTACTTCTTGAACTGTTGGATCATCATGCCGAGTTGAGGCTCTAAGGCACTCACCCAACTAGGATCTTACAGAGGTAAGAGTTCTCATTTTGAGCATCAGCTAACTCCTCTCTCATGAAAGCAAGCACCTCCACCTAAGACAAGCAGATCTCACACTCCCCCTCAGCCTGAATAGACTTTTCAACTTTCATCTTGATGAGCTCCATCCACAGAGATAAGTAGTTCTCACAGACAATGGGTGGAACTAACAATGTCTCAAGCTCAAGCTTAGTCTGCTCTAACTTAGCACAAACTCTCTCTAGCTTGCCCGAGTGGTCATCACTATTTTCTCTCAGCTCAGCTAAAATAGCTAAATGGGATGGGCAGTCTCTATAGGGCACGATAGCAGTGGCATCAGCACATTTCATCTCCAGCTGAGCACTTTCAAGCTCAGTGGCCAAAGTGTCTCTCTCATCTACCCTCTCGAGTGTACTAGACTTCAGAGTAGTTAGGTCACAAAGCAACACCTCGTAGTTATGGAACTCACTCCTCTCACCAAGCAAGGGAAAGAAGATAGACTCTCAATCTTGCTATTTGCCATAGCAAGCTCACTCTCAAGCTCATCTACCCTCTTCTTAACACTTCTAAGCAGTTTTCCCGATATTTCAACTCCTAACGGCTTGCTTCAAGTAATTCAACAACTTCACGCTAATAAGAGGATACCTTCTCATCGTTGTCATCGTCGGAATTGTCGGAGGAGTCCTTTTCTTCTTTATCCCCAAAAGCCATGAAGCATAGGCCCACCAGATCATCCTTGTCCTTGTCCTTACCCTTCTTGATAACGATCTCCTCATCGCTTGAGCTTGATGAAGACGATGATCACTTGGAGTAGCTCCTCTCCATCTTGGCGAATAAGGCCTTGTATCGCTTCTTGTTCTCACGACGGTAGTCCTTTAGGGCCTTTCGAGAGAACTTCATCTTGGGCTTGCCCTTGATGAAGGTGGAGCTATCGTGCTTATTGGAGTCGTAGGAGCCACCGTTGGTGCCCTTCTTGTGAGTGTTCCGATTAGGGCAGTCGGTGATGAATGACCTCGGTCACCACACACAAAGCAGCTATGTTTTATGCCATGTCATTTGAACATTCTCTTATCATAGACACAACAAACTTGGCTATTGAACAAACATAGGTCATCATCTCCTAGCAGATCCAACCGGTCATTAGTGATAGACATCAAAGAGAACAAAGCACAACTCAGAGAAGCAGGATCAGCAGAAGGTGTCGCAAAGGCCAGGGTCTTTGAGCCAAAACTATTGAGATTTGATCTCCACTAGATATCAACCTCTAAGGCCTTGAGCTTATTGAAATGCCCTACAACAGTCAAGGTATCGTAAAAAGCACTCTATCGACTGAAAGTGACCAAACAAAGCCTCAACAGTCTCACCCGACTTTTGTGAGAAATTTTCGTACTCTCAGTAGTAAGTTTGATAGAGCCTAGCCTTGATCTAAGTTGCCCCTCATGGTCTGCTTGTAAGGTAGCCCAGATCTCTCGAGTAGTGTCGAGATGGCTAACACGCTCAAACTCACTAGGACCTAAACCATAAAATAGAATGTTCACTGCCTTTTTGTTTAGGTCATGCTTAGCGACTATCTCAGGGGTAGTACGTGTTGGGGAATAGGGGATCTATGCTTGACGATAAATTCAAAATTTTATGCCCTAGGCCCAAGATCCGTGCGTGTTAGAGATCATAGATCGGTACCTTCTAGCACAAGACGTCATAGGTGCAGTGGAAGAAGATGTTGGAGCAGCGCGTCAAGCCTCTCCTCGCTTCGTCCTTGCCATCCTTCGCTGATCCGATCTATGAAGACGACGTAGTCGTTCGCATGTAGATGTTCACGAGCATTTCTATTAGAGCAACCGACTTAAGGCGGCCAAGCGTATGGTCAGCTTCTAGACCTGGTTTATATTTTTCGGTGGAGCCATTTGCTGTAGTGCGCTGATTTGTGTGGGGATAGCTTCGATCCCTTGACTCGAAACTAAATACCCTAATAGTTTATCGGCTTGTGCCCTGAAGACACATTTTTCAGGGTTTAGGCGGACTCTACACACCTAGAGACTTTCAAATGTCTCCTCTATGTCTCCTATACTGGTGCTTTTTTGCACTTTCAATTACAATGTCATGTATGTAGGCTTTGACATTATGACCTATCTGATGGCCCAAGGCCTTAGCAATTAGCCTAGAAAAGTTGCCTGGCGTTTCTCAAGGAAAAGGGCATTCTTACATAGCAGAAGACTCCAGACGGAGTGACAAAACTAGTCTTGGCTTCGTCCTCACGCTTCAACCATATTTGATGGTACCCGGAGTATGCATCGAGGAAGCTGAGGAGCTCAGAGCCAGCCATGGAATCGAACAATTGATCAATGCGAAGCATAGGTTACAAGTCACTAGGGTATGCTTATTTAAAAAAAGTGAAATCAATACACATGTGCTAGTTTCCAGAGCTTTTCTTCTTAATGAAGACTAGGTTTGAAAGCCACTTCGTATGGCATATTTCTCTAATAACTACCGCTTAGAGCAGTTTCCCTACCTCCATCTTGGTGAGGTCAGCTCTTTCCACAAAAAACTTCTACATCCCCTAGCGCACGGGCCTGGCCATCGGGCTCACTAGTAGGGAGTGCTCAATGATACTCCAGCCCACCCCTGGGATGTCTTCATCCGACCATGTGAAGACATGTCCAGAATGTCCTAGGCTACTTCCTCCAAGTAGGCCATGACTTCTAGAGATAGCTCCCTACAGAACTGGATGGGGTACTCCTTCCCGTCATTGATGATGACCTTCATAACTATATCTCCCTCGAGGCGATGCTTGAAGGTTTGTCCCATTGCGGGGTTCGAGGTTGATTGCAAATCCTCCGTGTGATGGGGCCTTAGCCAAAGGTAACTTCGAGGCCTATTTGGCAAAGCGTCGAGGGGTGGCCTAGTGAATCCTTCCAGTGGCTGAGCCACCGAGAGCAGGTGCTTTCTTGAAATACAGTGTTGTTCAAATGCGTGCCTGAAGATAATGTTGGTGGAGCTCCCTCCATCGACTAGCACGCGACGGACCTTAGTGTCGGCGATGTCAGCGATGATGGCAAGGTGGTCTATGTGTGGGAACTTGATGCCGAGGGCATCATCAGATGTGAAGAAGAAGGGCACATGTGACCACTCTGGTATGGGCAAGCTAGATGTTGAGGTCCCGATGTGCCCTACCTCGTGGACATACTCCTGACGCTTTAATTTTGATATGCTGCCCATGGCAACACCTCTAGTGATGGGAAACACTATGTTCTTTTGGCGGTCATCACTTTCTTCGGTCTTGGGGGCCGGTAATATGCTTGTCATTGGAGGGCACCTAGGAGCTTCAAGCTCCTTGGTCCACCCGACCACATGGACTGGCTCGGAGCGGATGACCAGTGACACTCTGTCAGTGTACCCTCGACCATCACTTCGCTCTAAGTAGTCACTCCGTAGAACCAAGATGGAGTTACAAGAATCGGTGTTGTCGCTCCAATTCTCTCCATGAACGTTGCAGTGGAAGGTCTAGCAACCTCCTAGGGCTATTGTCATGGGCCTTGAGCTACTGTCTCGGCCTCCACTTTTATTATGCTGCTACTTGGCCGGCTTTGAGGCTGGGGAGGCGATGTTGAGCACCTCACACTGGTCGTGCTACCGATGCTCCATCGACGCAGCTCAAGGAGTGATGCAGCTTCCTGCTTCATGGACTTTGACCTACGGATCCCGCACCTAGGCGACCACCACGTTTCTATGAAGTTGTCCCTCCTCAGATTTGGTGTACTCCTCAAAGTACGTCATCAGTTGAGCCACCGAGGAGATAGGCTTCTAGTGGAGCTTGTCGAGGAGGCTGGAGATGGTGATGCATTCATGAGTAGTGTCGACGATGGAGGATGTGGACAGTCCCATGATCTAGGACTTTGAGTGAGAGAAGCAATGGGTGTATTGGCAGAGCATCTCCCCGTGTTACTTCTTCACCTATAATAGGCTCCCCGTGGAGATCGAAGCCACGAAGGTCCCTTGGAAGTTGTTGACAAACTTCCTCTTCAGCTGCTCCCATGATTTTACAGATCATGGCTTCAATGACCAGAACAATCGGAGCGTGATGCCTTCAAGCACGAGGGGGAAGGATTTGGCCATTGTATCAAACACACATCGGCAATCCTTTGTCGCCAAGGCGTATGATCAGGAGAACTCACCGTGGTCAGTATCTCTAGAGATTTTGGGGAGCTTGGTCGCTCGGAACTTCGAGTCGAATCGTACCCTCTGCCAATGTGGGTGCAGCAGTCAGTCCTCGTTGAAGGAAGTGTTCTGCTCACCCCTTCGTGCTTCTAGGTCCTCGACGTCACTCACTGACACGACTTCGCTGGGCATTGGCGGCCTTTCCAGCCTGCTTTAAGTGGGGAGCTAGTTTGCAGCTGCTTGTCGCCACCTCATCAGCTCGGCCATGAGCTGGGCATTCTCAGAAGCCATAGCGTCGCTTAGGCTCCTGCTTCCTCCGGAGTGTGTCTCCGGGTCTTAAGACCAGACGAAGTCCATCTAGAGTGCTATCGAGGGTGGAAGGAGGTCTCTGGACTAGCGAAGACCATTAGCCCCTTGGCCCTAGGGGGCCTAGAGGTCCGTAGACGGGTTGTGGAGCATGAGGGGTCTCTAGTCTCTAGTAATGTGTTGGGTTTGGGATTGTGGCGGCTTCAGCAACCGCTACAGTATTTTCTTGTGGTGGTTCCTGCCATGAGGTCCAAGTGGACCTTTGGACGGGAACCGTGCTAATGCTCATTTTTGGGGGCATGACTTCAGAAAGATTTATTGGAAGAGACACTAGCTTTTGGTGGTAGGGTCCCCACGGACGGCGCCAACTGTTGGCGCAAAAGATTATGCCAACATGTTTGAATAACCTTGAAGATTAGAATTAGCTATGGGAGTTATCTTGAGTCCAAGCAGAGCCTTCGGATAGGATAATAGCCCGGGCTTGGTTCTAAGTGTATGATTTCTTGATTGTTTCAATCCGAATGCTCATTACAGTGGAAGGAGGGGGTATTTATAGGTAGGGATCTACTAGGAAAATACCCCTTTACCCCCCTAGTTGCATCCATCATAACAAACTCTATTCACTGGATCCCATAGGGTCACAACAGTAAAAACTTGTGTAGATGCATTGATAATGCATACGTCAAGTCTGAGTGATGGCCCACATCTTGACAAAGTGAGCGCCTTATCATGATAGGACGTCTTCGTAAAGTGAACGTCTTATCCGATAGATAGCGTTTGACACTATAAGGTAATCATCATGTCCTATTTGGTGGTGCCCCTTCGAGACAGAGTTTCGAGGGGTCTTCGGAAAAGCCTCCGTCAGCGACCTGAATCGGAGTACTAGCGAGTGCTTTGAATCCCTCTAAGGGTCTTCGCCTAGGGGGCGCACTTTAGAGCCTCCGTTTCGGAGCATCGTAGGAGCACTAGAAGGCTTCCTCCATGCAAATTCTGAAGCAGTCTTCGGAATCCCAGCATTAATCACTCATGCTGATGGGATTATTTCCCCTAAAAAATATCCATGTCTTTTGTGCTAAGATTAAAAAGATCTAGGTGGGTTTGCTTTGTCGCACTACCTTGTTCTAGACTACTTATCATAGCACTTTGGTATGAACTAGGACAATGTAGTGTATGCCAAGAATAATGCTTTAAGCTCCTAAAGTCTTTGCTTAACCTAGGCTTGGCTTGGTCGTTTAGCATAAGGATGACATGCAAATAACCCCATGGCACTAAATTCAAAAAGAAAAATGGAACAAAAAGCTTGAAAATATTGCATAACAAGTTTGCTGAAGCTCCATGTTTTTGGTCATGCATATCTAGGTAGTATTTGTTAGCTCTTGCGTTTCATGCTTTATCATGTCTAGTATGCTAGTCTGAGTGGTGATGCTTTTGTTTGCTAATTCATGAAAATGATTGCTCTTGATTTTCATTGAATATGATTCACCTGAGTTTATCAGGCAGTACTTTTAGAAAATATTCAAGGCAATTGCTTGTTTTATACTGTAATTGTTGCTTATCATGTTTTAGAAGCTTGCGTGTACATTCACTCTCATACCTTTCTTTGTACCATTTTTTATCACCTTGATGCTTGCATTGCCAAATGGGGAGAAATAGTGTCTTGTTTCTGTCAAAGGGGTGAATCTTTAGTAAAGGTGTCAGATTTTAAAATCAAGTGACATGTTTTTGTTGTTTTCTAAGTTTTTATGGTCACTTGTGTGCTGAACTTCAAAATTCATCTTGTTTCTTTTGGCAGTTGTCAATGCAGTCATCAAGGGGGGAGATTGAGAAACCAAGTGGAGTTTCATTGTGGTTTTATCTTAGTGATGAGTGATTGATAAGTTTTCCTGGTTTTATGGTCTGGACTTGTGATTGCTTGTTGTGTTCACTGAAGGGATCAGTGTGCGTTTTGCGTGGAGATTCATATTTTGCTTGTCTCATTGTGTGTAGGGTTGAGATGTGAGTCAACTATCAACTGCGGGTGTTTAGGGTCAAGCGGGGAGCTTGACGCTAGATGATCAAGGAGGCTGGTGAAGTTAAGGAACATCTAAAACATATACGTGGAGATAGATCAAGATATGGATGGACGGATGATCGAGCCAGTGTATTGAGCAAGTCAGTGAAAGGGAGGCCAGTGCAAGTGACAAGGTGGCCAGAGGGATCGAGAGTGGGAGAGACTTGCTGGAGGTCGAGTTCGTGGATTGGTGACACATGTTGGAGATCTGGAGGGCCTTGTCGGTTTCAGTTCAAAACCGTTAGATCGAGATCAAAGCATCCTGAAGCGAAGCCATAGTCGCTGTGAAAGTTCCTTGTTAGGATAAACTACCTTTAAATATGATTTTAGTATTTTGCCCATTGAGCCTGGATCTGTATTTTCACGTATCTATATAATATACTCTATGGATATTTAGGTTTTTTCTATTTTTAAACTGTTTATAAAAGGCATTGTAGTGCCAGGGTTTCTACCAACTCATGCACTTTTAAAATCGGAGTTCACTTTACCAAAAATTTCAGAAATTACTCCTGTTCATCACTGTTCATCGTAGTCAGAGTATTTCCTGACATCACCGCCGACCTGTGCGCAGTCTTCGGTTTTTCTTGTGAGGAATCAACCGGATTCCAATTTTCTTCTCATGCTAGAACACCCGGCGGAGTTCCCGGTTTTCTCTGGGTTCCCTATTGTCGGTTTTCTCTTATTGGGAGCTGTCACGCGTGTGAGTGCAAATCACGGCCAGAGCCACGTGGGAGACCGTACGCCTGAAATGACAGGGTGTGGCCTTAACGCCCGATGCGCATGCGAGCGGGAACCCCGAGCAGCGTAGTGCCACGAAACGGCGCTCGACGCGTGAGGTGTTGTGTGGCAGCAGTGTAGGGTTCTGAGTCATGATGGCATGTGGGCCCTCAGCCGTCGGTGCATGGATCATGATTACAAACAGGAGTTCTTCAGCACAATAATCTCTTTTCGATCATCGTGCACATACAGTTATTTCCATTAAATATTATGTGTTTGATTCAGTATCTTCAAGTACCATTTCTTTAGAGTGCACTATGAACATTTATTGATATATCTATGTGATTCAAGTGCATGTCATGTATTTGTTTAAATGTTGGTTAATTGTGATTGTTTATTTTATGCTTTATGTAATGCCTGTGATCGATGAATGTTTTCCTAGCACTTGATGGTTTGCATGTCTAGTCTATGAATGATATTAATCTCCCTTATGTGCTTTGTACGATTGTCTTTTCAATCGGGACATCAGTTGGTTTTTAAAGGCTATAATACTTTTAGTGCCGGTGATATCTCATACTGTCGCATCATATGATATATGACAGTAGAGTGATAGCACTTGCTTTCATTGGGTTTTGATGTGAAACTTTATTTGCTTCAATTTGTTTATTTAGAGGAGCATTGAGGTGTTTAGAAAAGGCCATCTATTCGAACGAATTTGTTAAGGAGCCTATTCACCCCTTCTAGTTGTCCGTTTCAGTTCCTACATTTATTTTTATAAACAAAAAATTTTGAAGTTAGGTTATGAAAGCAAGGTGTAACGCCTAGACAAAGCATCATTGATGATATTTCCCATTACTTTCTTATGTTTGATGACATGGGAAAAAGACTCAATGATTCAACCCACTTGGTATGTCTACTGGTAGAATTTTGCTTAGCTTCATATGTGTTTCAAAGACTCATGATAAGAGGGTATGACAAATTCTTTAGGCCTGTAAATAATGTTGTCATGGTTCTAAGGACCTTACAAGAGCATATAATTCTTTATCTTATGTTGAGTAGCTTAAACAAGGTCTAGAGAGTTTCTCACTAAAATAAGCAACATGCTTACCTTTTTGAATAAGCACTCCTCCAATCCCAATACCACTAGCATTGCACTCAAGTTCAAACTGTCTTAGCAAAATATTAGAGCTAGAGTAGTGGTACAGTAAGTTTATGTGTCAAGACAGTTGAATGCATCTTCTTCTGGTTATCCCCATTGAAACCGGACACCCTTCTTTATCAATTCATTCAAGGGTGCAGGCAATGGAACTGAAATCCTTCACAAAACGTTGATAGAATTTAACAAGTCTCAAGAAACTCTGCACTAGTGTAACCATTTTAAGAGTCAATCAACTCTGAATTGCTTCAATCTTAGCTTGACCTAAATGCCATATGAAGTAACAACATAGCCAAAGAAGCAACTCTATAGGTGCAAAATATGCACTGCTCAAGGTTATGAAATAATCATGCAATGCGTAAGGCATCAAAAACAGCACATAAATGGTCAAGATGGTGTGCTATCGATTTTATATAAATTAGAATATCATCAAAATACAGTACAACAAATATGTTGATAGCAAAAAATGGCATTAATGGTTAAAGTTGTCAAAATGTCAAGTTTTGGTAATTTAGCCGAACATATGCTAAGTCCTGGCACAGGCTGGTCTAACCGGCCATGTACTGTCGGTTTGATCGGCCATCTTCGGTCAGACCGGCCATAGGTCTGGTTAGATTGACCTACTCTGTATCCGATTCAGATTAGCTGATTCTGGATTTATTTTATCTCTAATTAATTATTGATGACTCGAAACCCGTGTCTAAGTCCATTTGGAGCCCAGGCACTCATGACCAACCTCTATAAATAGTGGTGTTGGGGGAAAATACTTCATCCTCAGCATCGTTCAAAATCTCTGCATCAACACTATCTAAAGATAAAAGGAAGATAGAAGTCCTGATCTCTGGAGGTCCTAACATCCATCAAGTCTCCGCTACCTCCGGAGCATTCTGAGATGGAGGTTCCCACTAAGGCTTCGACCTAAAAAAGTATCCTAGAGCATCTTCAACCGAAGGGGCACTAACAAAAAGGATGGAACAATTACTTTCTTACTATTGGCTCAGGTCTTTTACCCTTTTAACCCACTGAAGAATACTAAATAGTATCCGCTAGGTCAGGTTGTAATTAGAGGGTAAAGAGGAATTTTCCCAATGTATCTTGTCTATAAATACTCCTCTTCATTATGTAAGGGATATCGAATATTAGGTATCTAATACACACTTTGAACTGTCTCGAGCTATTATCCAAGTCAGAGGCTTGGAATAGTCCGCATTAACAAACACTTCGTTTGTCAATCCTTTGAGTTTACTAAAACCTATTAGCATGATCTTTTACGCCAACAGTTGATACCGTCCGTGGGGAGCCTAGTACAATAATCTCATTCTCTACCAATCCTTTCCCGAAGCCTTGCCTCCTAAGCAGAGCCTAGGCACCAATCCCCTTTGAAGGTCCGCTCGGACCTCCGGATTAGGATCTCCAAACACCACCGAGGCCGCGGGACCCTCCGCGGTCCCCCCACCTCAAACTCCTAAAGTGACCACTAACCCTCGAGCATATGGAGCCCCTCCTGCGGCTCCGTCTATTCTCCGAACTGACTTCGTGAGTTCTCAAGACACAGAAGGCCCCTCCAGATGAAGTGAAATCCATCCAGATGACGTGGCTGCCTAGATGGTCCAGCTAAAGGCGGAGGTAGAAAGGTGGAGGCAAGAAGCTTCTAATAGGTTTCGCCCTCAAGCTAGCCCCGTCATCCCGGAGACACATCAATACGACGACCCCATCTACTATCCCGGAACTTCCGAGGTTCGGAGAGGCGCCGAGAACGCATCCATCGACGACTAATCTCCACTGCACCCCGACATGCAGAAGGTGCGCTTCGACTCCAAGTTTCGAGCTTCGAAGCTGCACAAATACTCTAGAGAGGTCGACCCCGGAGAGTTCTCCCACTCCTATGCTCTTGCGACCGAAGATAGTGGAGGGGTTCAAGACACGATGACCAAGTGTTTCCCCCTTGCGCTTGAAGTGGTGGCTCTTCATTGGTTCTTGTCCCTAAAACCAGGATTGATCAAGTCTTGGGTGCAACTGAAGAGAAGGTTCGTGAGAAATTTGCAAGGGACCTTTGTGGCCCCAATGTCTATAGGGAGTCTTTTCTAGGTGAGCAGCTGCCTAGAGAAACCGTGCGATAGTTCTTCAGGCACTTCGCCCATACGAAGTCCTAGATAAAGGGGCTATCTACACCATTCATCGCCGACGCAACGCGCAAAGGTGTCACAAACCCGGGCCTCCTCGACAAGCTTCACCTAAAGCATATTTCCTTGGTGGCATAGTTAATGGCCTACTTCGAGCAATATGCCAAGTCAGAAGAATGATGGCTTCAGAGGACTGCTTCGTCTTTATCGACCTTTCTCCAAGAAGTCAAAATTGAAGAGGAGCGGTCAAAATCTCGCCTTCAGGCCAAAGAGCGATGTACTCCGCAAGGCTCAACTTTAAGTCCACCAATAATATTGCAAAGTATGAGGGGATCCTGCTCGGACTCCACAAATCACGCGTTCTTGGCGTCGCTCGGGTTGTCATAAAAACAGATTCCCAGGTCATTGTAGGACATGTTGATAAAAGTTTTCAGGCTCGGCATCCAGCATCTTGCAAAATACTTGGAAGAAATCCATAAGACTGAAGCCGCATTTCAAGGGATTTCTATCTGGAGCATTCAACGAGCCGACAACCAGCAAGTAGACGTCTTGGCCAAAGATGCAGTCGGAGCCCTAGAAGTCCCGGAAGAGGCTTTTTATGAAGAACTTGTCACCCCTTCGATACCACAACTCCCTCCTGCTGAGGTACTTTGCATTCCATGCAGTGATTAATGGGGTCCAATAATGAACTTGTTAAAAGATGAGGCTAATTTGCCCGAAGGCCTAGAGTTGTTAAGGCTACAGTCGAGGGTGCGAAATTATCATATTATCCACGATATATTATACAAGGCCGAAGTCTGCTCTCTCCTGACTCCGATGCATCTCTCAACCTGAATGACAAGATGTACTTCGGGAAATTCACGAAGGCTTGTGTGGTAGTCACCTAGCCCTCGAGCTCTAGCAAGCAAAACACTTCGCCAGTGGCTTTATTGGCCTACTATAGTAGCCAACGTTGAGTCATTAGTCAACACTTTTCAGGGATGTTAGTGGATGGGAAGACAGAGCCATCGTCCCATGACACCTCTTCAGGTTATCACTCCAGTATGGCTAATGGGTGGATGGGAATGGATCTTATTGGCCCCTTCTCGATGGCAAAGGGTAGTTTGAAATTTGCAGTGGTAGCAATTGAATATTTTTCTAAATGGGTCGAAGTCGAGCCCCTCACCGCTATCACTTCAAAAAATGTACAAAAATTTTTCTGGCAAAATATTATTTGCAGATTCGGAGTATGTAGACAACTTACAATTGACAATGGCACCCAGTTCAATGTTGAGCCTTTAAGAGAATTATGCGAACGCCTTGGTATCCAAATGTGCTTTGAAGCTATCGTTCATCCCCAATCCAATGGAGTCGTCGAGCGAGCCAATGGTAATATTTTGTCTGGCTTAAATTCAGAGGATAGTAGGGTTGGCAAAGGGGTTGTGGACCGATAAACTCCCGAAGATTTTGTGGTCCATCCGGACCACTCAAGCCAGGTCTACAAGTTTCACTCCATTCCGGCTATTGTTCGAAGACAAGGCCATGACGATGAACGGAGTTAAAAGGCAGTTCTCTCCGCACCACGGAAGCCAGAAGTTGACAATGAACAACATACTTCGCTTGACTTGACCAAAGTAACAAGGTGTCGAGCTGTTTCTAATCTGACGAAGTACTAGGACTAGACGAAGGCATAGGTACGAGCCGAAGTAAGCTTAATGAACATAAGCCGAGTCATTTGGTACTGCGAGGCATAATTGCTCTAGGGAAATTGGAAAATAAATGGGAAGGACCATACATCATCTTGCATTCAGGACGCCCCGAATCGTTTAAATTAGCAAATTTAGAAGGGAAGAATTAAAACATGCATGGTGTACGGAGCACCTTAAACGTTATTTCACTTAGGGGCTCCTTGTAATGGGTTGTAAACACCTTTCTAAATAAATAAAACTTATGGTTCAAATTATGTGTACCTCTCAAAATGATTCCTACCCCTGGTGGATGCGCTAGGGGAACATAGCTGATTGCAGAGGTAAGCATCATTCATACAAACCCAGTAAATGGACTTCGAGCCACCTGACTCGAAGCATCTGTAAGAGTAGGAAAGCACCACAAAATACGGATTCCAAGACAATGGCTTGAAAGCATTAGGAAAAGAGTCGAAGGTGACCACAAAATATAGATTACAAGCCATTGCCTTGAAAGCATCCGAGAAAGAGTTGAAGGCGACCATGACAAATGGATTCCGAGCCATTGGCTTGAAAGAATGCAGAAAAGATGTCAAAGGCCACCATGACAAACTGGTTTCCGAGCCATTGGCTTGAAAGCATCTAGGAAAGAGTCAAAGGTGACCACAAAATATAGATTCCAAGCCATTGGTTTGAAAGCATCTAGAAAAGAGTCGAAGGCGACCATGACAAACGGATTCCGAGCCATTGCCTTAAAATCATCTAGAAAAGAGTCGAAGGCGACCATGATAAATGGTTTTCGAGCCATTGGCTTGAAAGCATCCATAAAAGAGTCGAAGGCAACCAAATATGACAGATTCCAAGCCTCCGGCTTGAAAGCATATGGTGACTATAGAATTATATAGTGGGGTCCGAGCCACTAGTTTCGGAGCATCCGTAAAATATCCGAAGGTGGCCAATTTACCTATGAATTTTGAGCCACTTGCTTGATATCATCCACAGAAGAGTCCTCGAGACTATAAACTAACATGTCCGGAACCCCAAGGTTCGAGGCATCTGTAAAAGAGTTAAAGGTGAAAATAATTATCGGATTTTGAGTCATTGGCTTGAAGCATCCGAAAAAGAGTACTAAGCTACCAACTATGGATTCCTAGCCATTACGTTCGAAGAATCCTACCAGCTCCATAATGACCATCCTTTCAGATTTCGAACCACTGGTTCAAATTATCCGTTCAATAAAATAGGGGCTTCGATTGTGCAGGCTCGAAAAACTCTATGAAAATTGTCCATTAAGAATAAATAAGTGAATCCTAAGTAAGCATGCCTGTCATTGTGCGCGACCGACCTCGCTTGATAATCGAAGGATCCCACCCACAAAGAGGGGCTAGGAGGTAAGGCACAATTTAAATGCATTTCGACAATTTATATTACTCAATCAATTATATTACATTATGAAAAATTGGTGTCTAGATGAAGAAGGAAGCGAAGGCCCCTTCGATCTCTAAGGTTAGCTTCGTGGTTCACCTAACCTCGAGGGCTTACACAACTCATTCCTGAGCCCAGAGTTTTTAGAACTTTTCTTTTAATCCTGTTTCCCTTTTGGAAGCCCTGAAGTCCTTCTGCTCATGCTGGAGTTCGGCCTAGGTCCGAAGTCTTTCGGAGCTAGTCTCCACTGGATCTTCATTAGACCACTCCTATTCGGACCAGTCGATCTCCTCTGAAGATGAGGATGTTAGAATTACAACTTTCTATTTTTCTTCTTCCTTAATAAAAGAAAGCACTTCGCTACAAATATCGGGCATGACCTCTCTGTGACTTCCTAGAGGAATGGAAAATTGAGGACTGCTTGTGAGGCCTTAAAGCTTCGAAGGTAGCCCACTGCTGCCAGAGCCCTTCATTGACCTCTAGTACTTCAGGGTCATCATCCAAGGAGTACAACACATCCTAAAATCATTCCAAATAAGTATTTTTCATTCATTAAAAGCAAGACAGAAATACAAGTTTTTACATGGCAATGTCCTAAGGAGAGCTAGACCTTTGGTTCGGATGAGGTATGCTTGACGAAGGCATTGCCGGAGGCAACATCCGTGGCTGTTTTGACGATGGGATTCGTCGATCCATGACTTCACTGATGTCCGACCTTCAGCTTTCTAGGCTGCCTGAAAAGCTAACCAGGCTACGGCGACATCCGGCGAAGGGGTCAACAGCCGATCACCTAGAAAGTCGGCAGGCGACTACACCCACATCTAGCGCAATAGAGATTTCGATGTCCTCGAAGTGGTGAAGAACTCAGAGTGTGGCTTTTTATCTAGAGATCTCTCCATACCAAGTTCTTGAAGTCTTCATGGTCTTCGTCCGTCGCTTGGATCATCTTCAGCATTTGGGCCAAAGGCTGGTTCGCTGACGCGAAAGAATCATAAGATGTCCTAAAGTATTCCAAGACGCCCTGAAGGATGTCCATGGTTTTAGAGGCCGTAGTGCTACACTTTGCCCGTTCCGTGACCAAGGCCTCTAACGAAGCATGCAAGTCATGGACCAGAGTGCTGAGCTCAGTCGTCTTCATCATGAGGACAATTTTCTGAGCATGTTGGTGCCGTACCTCATCAGATGAATGCTTATGTTCTTCCCGATGTCGTATGGCTTCAGATTCGGAGACTTCCTGCACCTCTCAAAGCCTTTCGACTTTGGCCCAAAGCACCACCTGTTCAGCTAGGAGCTCTTCAATCGTAGCCTCCATCACTGCCTTCGAGTTCCGCACCACACGGACTATCTCCTCCAAGTCCGAAGTCCTGCCCTCGGAGTCGGCAAGGCTCTCCGTGAGGGCCGTTACCTTCTCTTTGAGCCAGTTGCATTCGTGCTCATTGGAAGTTGCAGTCGTAGGGGAAAGAACAATTTGCTGCCAAAAAAGCAAGGTGAGTATGGTATGTACATCAAATAAAACTAACATGTGCAGGTGTATTGTACCTGTTAGGCAGCCTGTTGAAGGGCGGTGCCTAGCTCCAACCCTTCAGCCTTGCTTATTACGGAGACCAACTCGGGAAGCATCCTCCGAAGCCTCCTCCGAAGCCTCCTCTGAAGCCTCCGGTCGTCATCTACAGGGGAAGGACCCGAGCGAAGGGAAGCATCCTCCGAAGCCTCCGTATACTGCACCCTATCGGTTAACTCCGACGGTGTCAACCCTGTTGTGGGAAAAGGCATTGGCCAAGACATACCTTTTCCCTTCCCAGGGGCCATCACCCATGCCGGAGCCATATCTTGTGCCAGATCCATCTCCTTCGCCAGAGTCATATCCCGCTCCGGAGCTGCCTCCATTACTTGAGTTGACTCTGTTGCTGGAGCATCTATAAACATGAAGGTATGTACCATTATTTAAATTGACAAACCAAGTGAGGCTTGCACTGTGGTTTTATGTTGATGATGAGTGATTGATAAGATTGTCTGTCTGATCTATCTGGTTGTATGAGTAATGGTATGAGTTGCATTGAGTTACATGTTTTGTTTGTCTCATGTGTGCAGGGTTGAGATGCTAGTCAACTATCGATGGCGGGTGATCAGGGTTAGGTAGGGACCCCGGTGCCAGATGGTTAAGGAAGCCTAGGGAAGTTGAAAGTGATCTCAAGCATACACAAGGAGATGAGGCAAGACATGGACGAACTGATGATCAAGACAACGTGTTGACCAAGTCAGCGAAAGGAAGGCCAGTGCAAGTGATAAGGCGGCTCGAGGGATCGAGAGCGGGAGAGTCTTGATGGCAGTCGAGTTCGTAGACGGGTGACACATGTCAAAGATCTGGAAGGCTTTGCGGGTTTCTACTAAAAACCGTCGTATCATAAAATGTTTTTAAATTTCAAGAAATAGGATTTTATTTTCTATTTAGTAGTCTAGATTAAGTGTAATCTTTTAGTATTTTTATGAATTTTCAATTTTGAAAAATACTAAAAGAATAGGTTAAATGATGTAATAAATTAGGTGTAAACTTTTGTGTATTTTTCAGAATTATTAATTCTGAAAATACACAAGGGCATTTAGGTAATTTCTTGGTAATTAAACCCTAATGGCATTTTGGAAAATACTTGTTGGCGTAAAAGAATACGCTAACAGGTTCTCTAAGATTAAGAACTAACAAACAATGAGTTTGCGAAGTGAACTATCTCAAGCCTCCGAATAGGATAATAGCTCGAAGTAGTTTGAAGTTGTGTATTGAATTAGTGAATATTCTATGCCTATTACAGGGTGAGAAGGGGGGTATGTATAGGTAAAAACTCTAAGGAAAAGACTTTTTTACCCCTCTATTACAACCGACATAGTGGAAACTATTCGGTACCCCGAATAGGGCTAAAATAGAAAAATCTAGCCGAAAAGGATAGATAAGGTAGATGTCTCATTAGTCTTGCTGTTTTCCACTGTAGCGATGGAGCCTTCGGAGGATACCTTCGAATTAGGATTCAAAGTACCCTTCGGCTCGAATACTTCATCAACTTGGAGATGAACTTCTGTTTCGATGCTGGTGAATTGTCTTTTCCTGTTGATCTTAAAAGCGCTGGGGATGAAGTATTTCCCCCCAACAGTAGCCCCTCGAATACGCTTCTCCAATTTAACCTGTGTAGCAGGAGAGCAGTTTACGCAAGAAATATTTTTATATTCAGGTACTTAGAAAAATTTGAAGGTGTTACAGCTATTCGAAGTGTCTATGACATCAAAGTATATCCGACGAAAGCTTCGAACTTGGGACTCCTATGTGAACGCTTCACAGGGAAATGAACTGTTGCAGAGGTGAAACATCGTGAAGAGCCATTAATTTTGAGTTGTTACCCTTCAAGTAGCCGTTAGGCTCCTGGAAAAAGTAACGGTCAAAACTTTACCACGGGTTCACACCTTTTTACTTCATGGTCCCACCTATCAGCGACAGAAGCCGAGCCTGTAATGTGAATGCATGTTCGAAATGCAGTAACTAGCGGAAAGGCTATAAAAGGGGAGCCGAAGCGCTCGAAATTTTTTACAGAGCTTGGCTTCTAAGCTTCCTTTCTTCAACCTCCTAATTTTCCCCAATCTTCTCAGCAACCAACTAATGGTGAGGACCAGTGCAACGGTGCCGGCCACGGCGGGAACTCTGGCACAGAGGCAGGCATGTGCGTCATCAGCAGTGACGGCCATGGCGGGAGCTTCGGGGAATTCTTGGCCAAAGAATCCTCGGGAGCTGCGCCCACCGTCCAAGAAGCCATTGCCGTAGATCTTCATCCTTGGGCAATCGACGAGCACGACAGACTCCATCGAGGAGGTGGTGAACGGGAAGCTGGGCCCCAGAATGAGGACTTGAGTCCCGGGAACAGAGTCAACCCCGAAGCCACGGAGCGGGGAAGTGGTGGTCTTCGAGGCTTTCTTCGAAGCCGGACTAGGACTTCCTCCGATCAATTTCATATCAGAGGTACTAGACATGTTCCACATTACCTTTCCATAGTTGTCTTGCAATGCCATAGCAAGACTGGCCATCTTCGAATGGGCCCTTCGGGCAGAAGGATGTGAAAGGAGATCAGAGGTCTTCGCCGACACTCACAAAGCCTCCTGCCAGCCGAAGCCACAAGACGGACCCGAAGACACCAAGGTGTTGACGGCGTTCAGAAGTGTTAACTTCCAACTTCGGAAGGAGCATGCGTAGCATTTCCCGGTGAAGGCCATCAACGATTGGTGATACACCAACTGGATCCTCTGGTGGTTCTACGTCGAAGTCGGAGAGGACTCCAGCCTCGCAGGGCCCCTTCAAAAAATCTGGTAGCGGAAGGAGGCTGAGGTTACTCCGAACCCAAGCTTGCTTTCAACGTGGCTTGGGTTACTTTTTCAATAGCCAGCCATATGAGCATGCGGGATCTGGCGGAGGAATTCATCGCCCTCCGAATCCCTTCTCTCGGAGCTGATTGCCCGATTGGATTTCAAAATGCTTCGGAGGGGGAGCTTCGAAGCCTAGGTAAGCGTTCACACCTTCTGCATTAACACATTAGAAACTAGATAACATACTTAATGGAATGCTACCTCTTTTCAGCGGCTCCTTTGGCATTAGCTCTAGAGTAGATCGCAAGAGCCACCGAACGGGTGCTCGGAGCCCCTACGGTGGTGGAGAAGCAGCGAAGGGTGGAGCTGGTGGGAAGCTAGGAGCGCTTCAACAGGGTGTGGAGTGCTCTTGGGATGGAGCCTCCCCCTCTACCAGACTTCGACCCAACTGGAGTGGCCCCTCGGAAGAGGAAAACCACCGTCGAGCCCTCAAAAAAGGCCACCAAGACCCCCATCAAGAAGGGGATGAAGACAATGAAGCCTCCTCCTCAAGAATCTCTGGTGTCTTCGCCTTCCTCTCTAGACATTCAGAGCTCCTCTTCAGAGGGCTCAGAAGAAAAAGACTACAATGTCCAGATGGGGAAGGCCCTTGAAGACTATCTTTTGCAAGGTAGCGAGGATGAGTCCCCAGCTGCAGCCGGAGACCCCCCTTGGGAAGCTGTGGTAGCTGATGCAGCACACTCCTCCAAGCTTGTCGTAACCGGCTCAGAACTTGGGTTAGCAATTCCTAACTCACCCGTGGCCGGAGTAATAGTGCCGGAGATTGGGACATCCATAGCAACTGCACCGGAGCAAATTTCATGGGATGACATCGAGGAATATCTCCGAATGTACAAAGTTCTGGAGGACCCCACAATTCTCCCCAAGGCATGGACGAAGGTATACTTGGAAGCCTTTGCCTTTGAAATTCCTGCAACGATTACCACACAACAAATACTCAATGAATACCTTAACTTTTTTAGGTGCATCGAGGAGCGGCATGGCTCCGACCACCGGTGAAGCTTCGGCTTCACTTGGAGTTGAGGCTCCGGCTGATGTAGTGGCTCCGACAACCGGAGCTGTCTCGGGCGAAGTAATTCCGACCGAGGGGGCAACGATTGACGGAGGATCTAATATAGCCGAAGTACCAGCTCCAGCTTTTGTGCCAGGGAGGGGTAAAAGTATGACGAGCTTCGGCCCCCTCCCTGCCTTGACAGCGACACCTTCCTCCAACGACCCTGCGGCGAGCAACTCGAAGGAGGAGTCTGTAGTAGATGACCATCGGGCCCTGTCCTGGCTTCCTCTACTGGCTCCATTCTTGGAGCAATGTGCAGGGCTCCGAACGCTTCTGGAACACTTGGTGGACAAAGGCCAAGAGGTCGCGAGCTCCGAACTGGTCTCCGTCTTGAGCGAAGCCAGAGCACCAGAGCTCGATTTGGCCCTCGAAAGGGCTGCCCTTTAGGCATGCAACATACAGCAAGTGTATCCAACTAATAAATGAAATTACTTGGTACTTACTTTGCTTTTTTGCAGCAATTCATTCTTGCTAGAGCAGTAGTGACTTCCAATGAGCTCGAAACTAATCGGCTCAAAAGGAAGGTTACTACCCTCTAGTCCGCCCTCAAAGAGCTCCTAGCTGAACAGGTGGTGCTTTGGGCCAAAGTTGAAAGGCTTTGAGAGGTGCAGGAAGTCTCCGAATCTGAAGCCATACGACATCGGGAAGAACATAAGCATTCATCTGATGAGGTACGACACCAACATGCTCAGAAAATTGTCCTCATGATGAAGACGACTGAGCTCAGCACTCTGGTCCATGACTTGCATGCTTCGTTAGAGGCCTTGGTCACGGAACGGGCAAAGTGTAGCAGTACGGCCTCTAAAACCATGGACATCCTTCAGGGCGTCTTGGAATACTTCAGGACATCTTATGATTCTTCCGCGTCAGCGAACCAGCCTTTGGCCCGAAGGCTGAAGATGATCCAAGCGACGGCGAAGACCATGAAGACTTCAAGGACTTGGTATGGAGAGATCTCTAGATAAAAAGCCACACTCTGAGTTCTTCACCACTTCGAGGACATCGAAATCTCTATTGTGCTAGATGTGGGTGTAGCGCCTGCCGACTTTCTAGGTGATCGGCTATTGACCACTTCGCCGGATGTCGCCGTAGCCTGGTTAGCTTTTCAGGCAGCCTAGAAAGCTGAAGGTCGGACATCAGTGAAGTCATGGATCGACGAATCCCATCGTCAAAACAACCACGTATGTTGCCTCCGGCAATGCCTTCGTCAAGCATACCTCATTCGAACCAAAAGGTCTAGCTCTCCTTAGGACCTTGCCATGTAAAAACTTGTATTCCTGTCTTGCTTTTAATGAATGAAAAATACTTATTTGGAATGATTTTAGGATGTGTTGTACTCCTTGGATGATGACCCTGAAGTACTAGAGGTCAATGAAGGGCTCTGGCAGCAGTGGGCTACCTTCAAAGCTTTAAGGCCTCACAAGCGTCCTCAATTTTCCATTCCTCTAGGAAGTCACAGAGAGGTCATGCCCGATATTTGTAGGGAAGTGCTTTCTTTTATTAAGGAAGAAGAAAAATAGAAAGTTGTAATTCTAACATCCTCATCTTCAGAGGAGATCGACTGGTTCGAATAGGAGTGGTCTAATGAAGATCCAGTGGAGACTAGCTCCAAAATACTTCGGACCTAGGCCGAACTCCAGCATGAGTAGAAGGACTTCAGGGCTTCCAAAAGGGAAACAGATTAAAAGAAAAGTTCTAAAAACTCTGGGCTCAGGAATGAGTTGTGTAAGCCCTCGAGGTTAGGTGAACCACGAAGCTAACCTTAGAGATCGAAGGGGCCTTCGCTTCCTTCTTCGTCTAGACACCAATTTTTCATAATGTAATATAATTGATTGAGTAATATAAATTGTCGAAATGCATTTAAATTGTGCCTTACCTCCTAGCCCCTCTTTGTGGGTGGGAGCCTTCGATTATCAAGCGAGGTCGGTCGCGCACAATGCCTGGCATGCTTACTTAGGATTCACTTATTTATTCTTAATGGACAATTTTCATAGAGTTTTTCGAGCCTGCACAATCGGAGCCCCTATTTTATTGAACGGATAATTTGAACCAGTGGTTCGAAATCTGAAAGGATGGTCATTATGGAGCTGGTAGGATTCTTCGAACGTAATGGCTCGGAATCCATAGTTGGTAGCTTAGTACTCTTTTTCGGATGCTTCAAGCCAATGACTCAAAATCCGATAATTATTTTCACCTTCAACTCTTTTACAGATGCCTCGAACCTTGGGGTTCCGGACATGTTAGTTTATAGTCTCGAGGACTCTTCTGTGGATGATATCAAGCAAGTGGCTCAAAATTCATAGGTAAATTGGCCACCTTCGGATATTTTACGGATGCTCCGAAACTAGTGGCTCGGACCCTACTAAATAATTTTATAGTCACCATATGCTTTCAAGCCGGAGGCTTGGAATCTGTTATATTTGGTTGCCTTCGACTCTTTTATGGATGCTTTCAAGCCAATGGCTCGAAAACCATTTATCATGGTCGCCTTCGACTCTTTTCTAGATGATTTTAAGGCAATGGCTCGGAATCCGTTTGTCATGGTCGCCTTCGACTCTTTTCTGGATGCTTTCAAACCAATGGCTTGGAATCTGTATTTTGTGGTCACCTTTGACTCTTTCCTAGATGCTTTCAAGCCAATGGCTCGGAAACCGTTTGTCATGGTGGCCTTTGACTCTTTTCTGGATTCTTTCAAGCCAATGGCTCGGAATCCATTTGTCATGGTCGCCTTCAACTCTTTCTCGGATGCTTTCAAGGCAATGGCTTGTAATCTATATTTTGTGGTCACCTTCGACTCTTTTCCTAATGCTTTCAAGCCATTGTCTTGGAATCCGTATTTTGTGGTGCTTTCCTACTCTTACAAATGCTTCGAGTCGGTGGCTCGAAGTCCATTTACTGGGTTCGTATGAATGATGCTTACCTCTGCAATCAGCTATGTTCCCCTAGCGCATCCACCAGGGGTAGGAATCATTTTGAGAGGTACACATAATTTGAACCATAAGTTTTATTTATTTAGAAAGGTGTTTACAACCCATCACTACAACAAAACAGGCAACTTCCGTCGGCCAAAGCCGACGGAAGTTAGCCCTTTCCCGACGGAAGAAGCCAACTTCCGTCGGCAAAACGCTAACTTCCGTCGGCCTTTGGCCGACAGAAGCGAGGCGACGGAAGTTAGCTAACTTCCGTCGGCTTGACGTGGCCGACGGAAGTTAGCGCCGAACACTGCCACGTCAGCAGGGGGCTCTAACTTCCGTCGGCCAGGCTGGCCGACGAAAGTTAGGGGCAGCTAACTTCCGTCGGCTAGGGCCAAAGCCGACGAAAGTTAGCCTTTCTGCCACGTGGCCGAAACCAGCTAACTTCCGTCGGCTATGGTCAAAGCCGACGGAAGTTACCTGGTATTTTTTTTATTTTTTCCTGGTTCCCCTACTCACACTCACATCCAACCACAATTTCAATCACATTCACAATACACATCCAAATTCACATTTCACATCCAAAATCACATTCAAACTTCACATATATCATCCAAAATCACATCTCACATCCAAAACTTCACACATCACATCCAAAATCACATAACACAAATTAATTCACATTTAAAGTCACAATACACATCCGCATTCACATATACCATCCAAATTCACATACAAAGTCACATAACATATCGAGATTCAATTCAGGTTGATTATACACATCCATACTCACTAATCGCCCACATTTGGGTCGTGGGCGCCGCCGCTGCCTCCCGCTTCGTTCACATTTGCCCCGGAGGCTCCATCCTGACCAGGCGTACGGAAACACTGAAGAAATAGACAAAATTAGAAACGAACTCAACTACCCTTCTAAACGCTAACTTAAGTATTTAGGAGGTACCTCAGGTGATGTAGGAGATAGTGGTGGTGGCGGGGGAGGTAGTGGTTGGAACATGGACATGTCAAATCCACTGTTTTGCTGGGCTAGTTGCTACACATGTTGTAATGTAATCAGTTAGTTCTAAACCTATTTCTGAATACTTTTGAACTGCAACACTCTAAACTAAGCTTACTTGGATCATCGCCTGCTGTTGTGCTAAGCAGGCGGTATAGTACTCTTGTTGTTTCCTGTTGTGCTCGTCGCGCCGCCTCATTTCCTCCCTCATCCGAACCATCTCCGGGGTTTCTTCAGAGCGACGACGGCTGGAGCCAACTCCGACAGAGCTCTGCAACGACTGAGCTGACTTCTGAGCTCTCACCGCTCTCGAGTCAATAACTCCATTGAACATAGAGTACCTGCAACATTGAATGAGTTAGTTACCATCACAATACCATACACAAAACATTAATAAAAACACTGTCTCACCGTCCATGGCTTTTGCCACCTCTATTGGAGTACACGGCCATTTGGTCCACAGGTTCTCTCCGCCAATCATAGTCCTCTCCATGGAGTCGAACCATGTGTTCACCATACTGCGCCTGCAAAAACATGTCTGATTAGCTAGACGCAGAAAAATGAAATTACGTAAACTCTTAATAACATCTCACCAAATGGTCCGTGGCTGTCTGGCTACACAAGACATATGGCTGTGTCGGATCGCTTCCTTTGTGACCAGAGGTATACACCTCTATGTCACTTGGCACGTTGCCAGATTTAGCTTCCTGTACATTAGAAATGAGTTAGTCGCATTACAATGTATCTATAGCTACAGAGTGACAGAAGGAGGTCTTACCAAGCGTTTAGCGTGGCGAATATGTCCGTCGGCACCATATCTGTGCTTCGGATCCGTCCCGCGGCATTGTCTTTTCTGCTCGGAAGTCTTCTTAAAAGCGGCTGAAGACCAAATCTTGCAGAATTCGAAATAGGCGTCCTCGCGGTTTGCAAACCACGGAATCCTCACCTGAACAGAGATGTTATTTGTATTATATGACAACAAATCTCAACAATTGAAGAGGTAAAAAGTTAGAATTGTTTACCGAACGGTATTCTTCTTCAGTCAAATAGATTGACGATGAGCCCGTTGCCTTGCTCATTCGTTGCCCTAGCTTCTCCTTGTAGTAAGCATTGTTCGCTTGAATGCGGGCATACGAAATGGCGTCCTTCACCACCTTATGTTCATTGTTGTTGAATACTTGAAGGGCATGGTTATGGTGATTGCCGACTTCAGGCAAGCAAAAGCGTAACTGCAAAAGTAATGATTAGTACAGTGTTGTAACTCGAAAAGCCTAAAAGAAGATTGAAAAAACACTTGCATACCCAGAAGTCATGAGACACCGCCCCCTGAGCAGTTCCGTGGCGCCCGTCAGGAGCGAACCGGTACTGGTCGCATGTCTGGCATAGAACCCGCTCACCGGTCGGCATTGTCAGCACCCCTGGGTAGTGCAGACGGCACAAGTTACCCAATATCTGGTTAACCTGCCTGACCCTCAAAGTGCCGTCGAACCGAGAGTCAATCCAAGATCTAGAAATGCATAATAAGTAAAGTTAATTAGTTTAGTGAAAGAAATTTTTTGAAAAAAAAAACAACAGAAGAGTATTACACTTACCCGTCACCAACAGGCGTAATCTCGATCTTGGCTCCACCGGAAGAGACTACTGGTGGAGCGACCAAGTGGCTCGTCTTGAAAGATACCGAGGACCCGCCGGCAGCCTCAGCACCTTCCTCCTGACCCGCACCCTCCGAGAGATCCCCCTGCCCCGCACCCTCTGGGTCAGCCCCCTGCCCCACACCCTTTGGGTCATCCCTCTGTGCCGCACACTCTGGGACATCCCCCTCCTGCCCCCCACCCACCGGATGATCCTCATGACCCGCACTCTCCAAGTGTTCTTCCTCCTACAAAACAGTATTGAAACAATTAGTAATAGTTTATAACTGGCATAAAAAACAATCTGAAAGTTACCTCATCATCTAGTTGAAATGCAATAGGCCGACCAATTAATGTCGGATCTATGCATCTCAGGAGCTGCTCTTGACGACGTCTGTTTGAAGAAGAGGAACTACCCTGGAATAGGGTGTCCTCCTGACTCGTCGTTGTACTCGCCAGAGTACTCGCCGATGAACTCCCCAAGCGGAAGAGCTTCCTCGTGACACTCCTCACCTTTTTCGACATCCTGTTCAAAATAAGCACAAACAAGCATTTATTAGTAAAGAAGGTTTGTACATATGAAAAAACATGTAATATGAAGTATATTGCATATCCATGTATGAAAACAATTACTTGTCAATTATCATCAAAATCAGGATCAATTTGTCCTTTTCTCCCCAAAGCACGCCATGTTACTTTTTTCTTCTTATGTTGGTGTTTCCTTTTCTCGGGAACTGCCACATCATTAGAATCGCCGAGAAAAGAATCTGTCGACGATTCTGACTCTACATTAAACGAAGTCGGCAATTCATCATCTTGATAAACCTCATCGACCTCTTCAACCTCCAATTGATAAGCGTCATCACTAGGGGTGTGTAGACGTTCCCGAGGATTCACTTTGTAGACTACCCACCAAGCACTTAGTTTTTCACATGGGTAGGGCATATAATACACCTGCTCGACTTGGTGAGCAAGGACAAAATTGTCGCAACCAGATAATCGTTCCGCGTGTTTGACTTCAACCATCCCAAATTGGTTTTCACGAGTACCATGTTTAGGGTTGAACCAATCACAATCGAAGAAGACTACTTTAATATCCTTATTCCCGGCAAATTTGTACTCGATTATATTTTTGATGATTCCATAATACATAGTTTCGTGTCCTTGTCCATCAACGACCCTTGTAACAACTCCAGTATTAGTTGTTGCCGCTAGAGGTCGATATGCTTCAAAAATAGTTGAACGGAAGCGGAAACCATTAACATCATAGCGACCGTAACTTTTGGCACTAATACTCCCATAAGAGAGCTGTCGCAAGTCTATATGTACATTGTCAGCGAGCACGCACTGCAAATCATAAGAGATTATAAGATAATTAACCTAGTAGAGTAAAATAATACGTGTCAGAAAAGGTAAGGATTTACATGTTCTCTGAACCAAGTGAGAAAACTAGGCCCGCCATTTACTCCTTCTCGACGCAATTTATCTAATTGCTTCTCCGTTGGTTGACGACCAGACGTCAAGTATTTCGAATCAAACATACTGTCAATGTAACGAATAGGTAAACAAACGGGTATAAAATTTGGAGGTAAAATATAAAACTAAAACGAATCACTTACGTGAAATATTGTTCCATCTCTTCCATATTTGAGTACATGTAGAGCAAAGCATTTGTTCGTTCTTCCTGAGTTACATAATATGTCGTGGAGACACCAACAGTTATGCCCTTCCACCCAAATATTTGGAGATCACTACAAGGATGGTCTTCATCCATATGGTACCGTGTAGCAGGTGTGTTGACATTGTGATGCTCAGCGAAGTATACACTAGTGAAGTATGCTATCTCTTTCAATTTAAATTCTTCTGCGATGCAACCTTCAACTCTGGCCTTATTACCAACCATCGCTCTAAGCTTCTTTAGGGACCTTTCAATATGATACATCCACCTATATTGCACAGGGCCACCTACCTTAGCTTCATATGGCAGATGAACCAGTAAATGTTGCATTGGATTGAAGAACCCTGGAGGGAATATTTTTTCCAGTTTACATAAAAGCACCAGGATCTCTTTCTCTAGCATCTCCATCATATATTTCTTAATTTCTTTCGCACAAAGTTGTCTATAAAAATGGCTCAGCTCAGCTAACGCCTTCCACACATCATCATTCAGGTACCCACGAAACATTACAGGAAGGAGTCTTTCCATTATTATGTGGTAATCGTGACTTTTCAATCCATTTAATTTCCCTGTCTTCAAGTTCACAGCTCTTCTAAATCCCGCGGCGTAACCATCTGGGAATTTCAAATTTTTCAACCACCTCATTACTTGTTTTTTTTCTTTAGGTTTTAAACAAAATGGGGCACGTGGCTTGCCACCACTATTCGTCAACTCAAGGGTTGGTCGATTACAAATCTCAGCTAAATCTCTTCTCGCCTTTACATTATCTTTTGTCCTGTCAGTAAAATCCATACATGTACTTATAATGCTTTCACCAACATTACGTTCCTGATGCATAACGTCAATGTTGTGCATCAGAATTAGTGATTTGACATACGACAGTTCCCATAAGCCACATGTGTGGGTCCAATTATGTTCGGTTCCGAATCCTACAAATCCATCCTCATTTTCATTAAGGACCAACTCATTCAGCATATCAGCGATTTCTGTACCATTTAAACGCCTTGGTGGTCCCTTTACAACAATGCTGTCCTTCTTGAAATTGTTCCTCTGTAACCTAAATGGGTGATTCATGGGCAAAAAGCATCTATGGCAATCAAAGTAACAAATCTTTCCCCCGAAGTTCAGACGGAAACAATCTGTGTCCTTCGCACATATCGGGCATGTCAACCTTCCATGACAACTCCAACCAGAAAAAATACCGTATGCCGGAAAATCATGGACCGACCACAGATACGCAACTCGAAGATTGAATTTTTGTTTCTGGTCATAGTCATATGCTTCAACTCCTTTCCACAATTGTTTCAACTCTTCAATTAAGGGCTTCAGCATCACGTTTAGTCGTGTTCCAGGATGATCTGGACCGGGTATAATGAGACACATGAACATAAATTCATATTTCATACAAAATGAAGGTGGAAGGTTGTATGGAATAGCAAACACGGGCCAACAAGAGTACGACGATGCCGTTACATTGAAAGGCGTGAATCCATCAGTTGCCAACCCGATGCGAACATTCCTTGCATCACTAGCAAAGTCTGCATCAAAATCATCTAGAGCCTTCCATGCCGCACCATCAGATGGGTGCACCATTACTTGATTATTCTCACGTACACCTTCTTTATGCCATCGCATATGTCTAGCGGTTTTCTTTAATAGAAACAATCGTTTCACCCGAGGTGTAAGAGGCATGTAACGAAGTTGCTTATGAGCAACCTCTGTCGTCACCTTCTCTCCGTCTTCATTTACGACCTCTACGAATCTCGGTTTACCACATTTTAAGCATTTCACCTCATTACTATGTTCTTTCCAGAACAGCATACAATTATCTCGGCACACATCAATCTTCTCATACTCCATACCGAGAGCAGAAAGCATTTTCTTTGACTGATACATGTCTTTCGGCACCTTATGGTTCTTAGGAAGGATATCGCTGATCAGATTCAAGAGCTCCTTATAACAATTGTTTGAAAATGCAAACTTTGACTTAATAGCCATAATACGAGTCATGAAAGCGAGAACGCTTACGGTGGTGTGCTCATGAAATGTCTCTTCTGAAGCTCGAAGGATGTCGAAAAACTTTTGAACCTCCGGTGTTGGAGGATCCTTGGGGTTTGATTCAAACTCCGGTCGTATAGCATCAACCATCTCATCCATCCTATCGTCCGCAACGCTATCATCTTCTTCTTCCACTACTAATACCATTTTTTCACGGCCTGTCTCGCCGTGAAAAGACCAAACTTCATAACCTGGCACGAAATCATATTTGCAAATATGCAATGACAACGTCCTCTTGTCTTGCCAACGAGAATTTTTGCACTTCATGCATGGGCACCTCGTGCCAGTGTTTGTTGTCAAAGCGAATGCACGATCAACAAATTTCTCAGCGTTGATTACCCACTCCCTCGTGTGAGCTCCACTTTTCATCCAACCACTATACATCCACCGTCGGTCGTCCTCAGCCATTCTATATGCAAAACATTCATTCAATCAAGGGGCTCGCAACATACACACACCCTGGCCACCCCCCGCCTCCGCCTCCGGACAACGGAGGGGAAGTAGAGGCGGCCGGGCGGCCGGCGACGCAAAGGGAAGCAGAGCCCGCTGGCGACGCGATGCACCATGGCGTCCGGCGGTGACCGCCTGGACGCCTAGTCGGCGCAGGCGATGCCGTGACAACCATGGTCTATAGGAAAAGATAGGTCCTAAACCCACCCAAGAGTGATCGACAAAACGTGGTATTTATGACGAGCCATGAGTCCGAACAAAATTTCAGCAGCATAACCCCGCTGTTCTCCAATTGCACGCCTGATAGTGGTGCAATGGAGAACAACAAGGTTATGTTACTGAAATCCCATTCGGACTCATGACTCATCATAAAACCACGCTCTGTCGCCCACTCTGAGGCTGTCCAAAAAGGGACAATTCCGGACCTACACATCTCACACGCATGACACGTGTGAGACATGTTGGTCCGAAACGGGTGACGCATAGGTTTCGTTACACTATCTACGTTGTTGTCAAATAAAAAATTGCATACGAAAAGAAGTATATATAATAAAGTATATATAGATATAATACTAATCACCCAATGAAATCATGCATAATTTATACATAATATCACAACATATATTGCATATGAAAAAAGAATATCACATATAAAACAAGATTCATACTATCATTCAACATTTCCTCCCTATACACATCTATTAGAGTGTTTCTGCTCATGCATACCAATGACAAAATTCATAAAATTCATGTATGATCATGACGGTCTAGAATATCAAATAATCAAAGCCACTTAATTTGAGTGTTTTAAATCCTTTTGTAGAATGCATGTACAAGTGTTTTTTCTTAACTATAATAGTACAAATTAAAAAAAGATATTAGTGGACTATAAAACTATCTATATGTCTCCATAATTTAATATTGGAATAATCCATATCAATCATTTAATTCATCAATTGACAAAATTTAATCCATATCTATCTATACGTCTCTAGCAATTCAATTTACAAATGAAACAATTCACAAATAAAAAGCGAAAAAATTCGTAAAGCAGTGAAAAAAATTACTTTGTGATTTGCGTAGGCCGGCGGACGGCGACGGCTCGCGGCGGTCGGATCAGGGATGGCGGCCGGGACGGGTGGCGCGGGCCGGGCAGCGGTGTTGGAGACGGCGGTGGGGCGGACGGCGGCGATGGCCGGGAGGGGGCGGTGGCCGGCGGTAGAGGCGGCCGGGAAGCGGCCGGGCGGCGGCCGGGCGGGCGGCGGCTGAGGCGGCGAAGCGGCGGCGGCAGGCGCAGGAGCGGCGGCGGCGGGGAACGGGCCGGGCGCGCGTGTACAGGGAGTTAGGGCTCCCTGTACGCGCGCGCGGTTGGGGGAAAAGCCCCCTAACTTCCGTCGGCCAGCATTAAAGCCGACGGAAGTTAGGCCGACGGAAGTTAGGGGGATCCGATCGGCCGCGGAAAAACCCCCGCTAACTTCCGTCGGCCACTGTCAGAAGCTGACGGAAGTTAAGTTAACTTCCGTCGGCCTCCAAGGGCCGACGGAAGTTATTTAACTTCTGTCGGCTTTCCCAAAAGCCGACGGAAGTTTATCGTTTTCCTGTAGTGCATTACAAGGAGCCCCTAAGTGAAATAACGTTTAAGGTGCTCCGTACACCATGCATGTTTTAATTCTTCCCTTCTAAATTTGCTAATTTAAACGATTCGGGGCGTCCTGAATGCAAGATGATGTATGGTCCTTCCCATTTATTTTCCAATTTCCCTAGAGCAATTATGCCTCGCAGTACCAAATGACTCGGCTTATGTCATTAAGCTTTACCTTCGGCTCGTACCATGCCTTCGTCTAGTCGTGGTACTTCGTCAGATTAGAAACAGCTCGACACCTTGTTACTTTGGTCAAGTCAAGCGAAGTATGTTGTTCATTGTCAACTTCTGGTTCCGTGGTGAGAGAACTGCCTTTTAACTCCGTCATCGTCATGGCCTTGTCTCCGAAGAATAACCGGAATGGAGTGAAACTTGTAGACCTAGCTTGAGTGGTCCGGATGGACCACAAAATCTTCGGGAGTTTATCGGTCCACAACCCCTTTGCCAACCCTACTATCCTCTGATTTAAGCCGGACAAAATATTACCATTGGCTCGCTCGACGACTCCATTGGATTGGGGATGAAGGATAGCTTCAAAGCACATTTGGATACCAAGGCATTCGCATAATTCTCTTAAAGGCTCAACATTGAACTGGGTGCCATTGTCAATTGTAGGTTGTCTACATACTCCGAATCTGCAAATAATATTTTGCAATAAAAATTTTTGTACATTTTTTGAAGTGATAGCGGTGAGGGGCTCGACTTCGACCCATTTAGAAAAATATTCAATTGCTACCACTGCAAATTTCAAACTACCCTTTGCCATCGAGAAGGGGTCAATAAGATCAATTCCCATCCACCCGTTAGCCATACTGGAGTGATAACCTGAAGAGGTGTCATGGGACGATGGCTCCGTCTTCCCATCCACTAACATCCCTGAAAAGTGTTGACTAATGACTCAATGTTGGCTACTATAGTAGGCCAATAAAGCCACTGGCGAAGTGTTTTGCTTGCTAGAGCTCGAGGTCTAGGTGACTACCACACAAGCCTTCGTGAATTTCCCGAAGTACATCTTGTCATTCAGGTTGAGAGATGCATCGGAGCAGGAGAGAGCAGACTTCGGCCTTGTATAATATATCGTGGATAATATGATAATTTCACACCCTCGACTGTAGCCTTAACAACTCTAGGCCTTCGGGCAAATTAGCCTCATCTTTTAACATGTTCATTATTGGACCCCATTAATCACTGCATGGAATGCAAAGTACCTCAGCAGGAGGGAGTTGTGGTATCGAAGGGGTGACAAGTTCATAAAAAGCCTCTTCCGGGACTTCTAGGGCTCCAACTACATCTTTGGCCAAGACGTCTACTTGCTGGTTGTCGGCTCGTTGAATGCTCCAGACGGAAATCCCTTGAAATGCTGTTTCACTCTTACGGATTTCTTCCAAGTATTTTGCAAGATGTGGATGCCGAGCCTGAAAACTTTTATCAACATGTCCTACAATGACCTGGGAATCCGTTTTTATGACAACCCGAGCGACGCCAAGAACGCGTGATTTGTGGAGTCCGAGCAGGATCCCCTCATACTCTGCAATATTATTGGTGGACTTAAAGTTGAGCCTTGCGGAGTACATCGCTCTTTGGCCTTAAGGCGAGATTTTGACCGCTCCTCTTCAGTTTTGACTTCTTGGAGAAAGGTCGATAAAGACGAAGCAGTCCTCTGAAGCCATCATTCTTCTGACTTGGCATATTGCTCGAAGTAGGCCATTAACTGTGCCACCAAGGAAATATGTTTTAGGTGAAGCTTGTCGAGGAGGCCCAGGTTCGTGACACCTTTGCGCGCCACGTCGGCGATGAATGGTGTAGATAGCCCCTTTATCTAGGACTTCGTATGGGCGAAGTGCCTGAAGAACTATCGCACGGTTTCTCTAGGCAGCTGCTCACCTAGAAAAGACTCCCTATAGACATTGGGGCAAAAAGGTCCCTTGCAAATTTCTCACGGACCTTCTCTTCAGTTCCACCCAAGACTTGATCAATCCTGGTTTTAGGGACAAGAACCAATGAAGAGCCACCCCTTCAAGCGCAAGGGGGAAACACTTGGTCATCGTGTCTTGAACCCCTCCACTATCTTCGGTCGCAAGAGCATAGGGGTAGGAGAACTCTCCAGGGTCGGCCTCTGTAGAGTATTTGTGCAGCTTCAAAGCTCGAAACTTGGAGTCGAAGCGCACCTTCTGCATGTCAGGGTGCAGTGGAGATTAGTCGTCGATGGATGCGTTCTCGGCGCCTCTCCGAACCTCAGATGTTCCGGGATAGTAGATGGGGTCGTCGTATTGAGGTGTCTCCGGGATGACGGGGCTATCTTGAGGGCGAAACCTATTAGAAGCTTCTTGCCTCCACCTTTCTACCTCCACCTTTAGCCGGACCATCTAGGCAGCCACGTCATCTGGATGGATTTCACTTCATCTAGAGGGGCCTTCTGTGTCTTGAGAACTCACGAAGTCAGTTCGAAGAACAGACGGAGCCGCAGGAGGGGCTCCGTATGCTCGAGGGTTAGTGGTCACTTTACGAGTTTGAGGTGGGGGGACTGCGGAGGGTCCCGCGGCCTCGGGGTGTTTGGAGATCCTAATCCGGAGGTCCGAGCGGACCTTCAAAGGGGATTGGTGCCTAGTCTCTGCTTAGGAGGCAGGGCTTTGGGAAAGGATTGGTAGAGAACGAGATTATTGCACTAGGCTCCCCACGGATGGTGCCAACTGTTGGCGTAAAAGATCACGCTAATAGGTTTTAGTAAACTCAAAGGATTGACAAACGAAGTGTTTGTTAATGCGGACTGTTCCAAGCCTCTGACTTGGATAATAACTCGAGACAGTTCAAAGTGTGTATTAAATACCTGAATATTCGATATCCCTTACATAACGAAGAGGGGTATTTGTAGACAGTTCAAAGTGTGTATTAAATACCTGAATATTCGATATCCCTTAAATACCTGAATATTCGATACCCTCTAATTACAACTGACCTAGCGGATACTATTTAGTATTCTTCATGGGATTAAAAGGGTAAAAGACCGAGCCAATAGTAAGAAAGTAATTGTTCCATCCTTTTTGTCAGTGCCCCTTCGGTTGAAGATGCTCTGGGATACTTTTTCAGGTCGAAGCCTTAGTGGGAACCTCCATCTCAGAATGCTCCGGAGGTAGCGGAGACTTGATGGATGTTAGGACCTCCAAAGATCAGGACTTCTATCTTCCTTTTATCTTTAGATAGTGTTGATGCAGAGATTTTGAACGATGCTGAGGATGAAGTATTTTCCCCCAACACCACTATTTATAGAGGTTGGTCATGAGTGCCTGGGCTCCAAATGGACTTAGACACGGTTTCCGAGTCATCAATAATTAATTAGAGATAAAATAAATCCAGAATCAACTAATCTAAATCGGATACAGAGTAGGTCAATCTAACCAGACCTATGGCCGATCTGAGCGAAGATGGCCGATCAAACCGACAGTACATGGCCGATTAGACCAGCCTGTGCCAGGACTTAGCATATTTTCGGCTAAATTACCAAATCTTGACATTTTGACAACTTTAACCATTAATGCCATTTTTTGCTACCAACAGATTTGTTGTACTGTATTTTGATGATATTCTATTTTATATAAAATCGATAGCACACCACCTTGACCATTTATGTGCTGTTTTTGATGCCTTACGCATTGCATGATTATTTCATAACCTTGAGCAGTGCATATTTTGCACCTATAGAGTTGCTTCTTTGGCTATGTTGTTACTTCATATGGCATTTAGGTCAAGCTAAGATTGAAGCAATTCAGAGTTGATTGACTCTTAAAATGGTTACACAAGTGCAGAGTTTCTTGAGACTTGTTAAATTCTATCAATGTTTTGTGAAGGATTTCAGTTCCATTGCCGCACCCTTGAATGAATTGATAAAGAAGGGTGTCCGGTTTCAATGGGGATAACCAGAAGAAGATGCATTCAACGTCTTGAGACATAAACTTACTGTACCACTACTCTAGCTCCGATATTTTACTAAGACATTTGAACTTGAGTGCAATGCTAGTGGTATTGGGATTGGAGGAGTGCTTATTCAAAAAGGTAAGCATGTTGCCTATTTTAGTGAGAAACTCTCTAGACCTTGTTTAAGCTACTCAACATAAGATAAAAAATTATATGCTCTTGTAAGGTCCTTAGAACCATGACAACATTATTTACGGCCTAAAGAATTTGTCATACCCTCTTATCATGAGTCTTTGAAACACATATGAAGCTAAGCAAAATTCTACCGTAGACATACCAAGTGGGTTGAATCATTGAGTCTTTTTCCCATGTCATCAAACATAAGAAAGTAATTTGAAATATCATCAATGATGCTTTGTCTAGGCGTTACACCTTGCTTTCATAACCTAACTTCAAAATTTTTTGTTTATAAAAAATAAATGTAGGAATGAAACGGACAACTAGAAGGAGGTGAATAGGCTCCTTAACAAATTCGTTCGAATAGATGGCCTTTTCTAAACACTCAATGCTCCTCTAAATAAACAAATTGAAGCAAATAAAGTTTCACATCAAAACCCAATGAAAGCAAGTGCTATCACTCTACTGTCATATATCATATGATGCGACAGTATGAGATATCACCGGCACTAAAAGTATTATAGCCTTTAAAAACCAACCGATGTCCTGATTGAAAAGACAACCGTACAAAGCACATAAGGCAGATTAATATCATTCATAGACTAGACATGCAAACTATCAAGTGCTAGGAAAACATTCATCGATCACAGGCATTACATAAAGCATAAAATAAACAATCACAATTAACCAAAATTTAAACAAATACATGACATGCACTTGAATCACATAGATATAGCAATAAATGTTCATAGTGCACTCTAAAGAAATGGTACTTGAAGCTACTGAATCAAACACATAATATTTAATGGAAATAATTGTATGTGCACGATGATCGAAAAGAGATTATTGTGCTGAAGAACTCCTGTTTGTAATCATGATCCATGCACCGACGACTGAGGGCCCACATGCCATCATGACTCAGAACCCTACACTGCTGCCACACAGCACCTCACGCGTCGAGCGCCGTTTCGTGGCACTACGCTGCTCGGGGTTCCCGCTCGCATGCGCATCGGGCGTTAAGGCCACACCCTGTCATTTCAGGCGTACGGCTCCCACGTGGCTCTGGCCGTGATTTGCACTCACACGCGTGCCAGCTCCCAATAAGACAAACCGACAATAGGGAACCCAGAGAAAACCGGGAACTCCGCCGGGTGTTCTAGCACGAGAAGAAAATTGGAATCCGGTTGATTCCTCACAAGAAAAACCGAAGACTGCGCACAGGTCGGCGGTGATGTCATGAAATACTCTGACTACGATGAACAGTGATGAACAGGAGTAATTTCTGAAATTTTTGGTAAAGTGAACTCCGATTTTAAAAGTGCATGAGTTGGTAGAAACCCTGGCACTACAATGCCTTTTATAAACAGTTTAAAAAATAGAAAAAACCTAAATATCCCTAGAGTATATTATATAGATACGTGAAAATACAGATCCAGGCTCAATGGGCAAAATACTAAAATCCTATTTAAAGGTAGTTTATCCTAACAAGGAACTTTCACAGCGACTACAGCTTCGCTTCAGGATGCTTTGATCTCGATCTAACGGTTTTGAACTGAAACCGACAAGGCCCTCCAGATCTCCGACATGTGTCACCAATCCGCGAACTCGACCTCCAGCAAGTCTCTCCCACTCTCGATCCCTTTGGCCACCTTGTCACTTGCACTGGCCTCCCTTTCACTGACTTGCTCAATACACTGGCTCGATCATCCGTCCATCCATATCTTGATCTATCTCCACGTATACGTTTTAGATGTTCCTTAACTTCACCAGCCTCCTTGATCATCTAGCATCAAGCTCCCCGCTTGACCCTAATCACCCACAGTTGACAGTTGACTCACATCTCAACCCTACACACAATGAGACAAGCAAAATATGAATCTCCACGCAAAACGCACACGGATCCCTTCAGTGAACACAACAAGCAATCACAAGTCCAGACCATAAAACCAGGAAAACTTATCAATCACTCATCACTAAGATAAAACCACAATGAAACTCCACTTGGTTTCTCAATCTCCCCCCTTGATGACTGCATTGACAACTGCCAAAAGAAACAAGATGAATTTTGAAGTTCAGCACACAAGTGACCATAAAAACTTAGAAAACAACAAAAACATGTCACTTGATTTTAAAATCCGACACCTTTACTAAAGATTCACCCCTTTGACAAAAACAAGACACTATTTCTCCCCATTTGGCAATGCAAGCATCAAGGTGATAAAAAATGGTACAAAGAAAGGTATGAGAGTGAATGTACATGCAAGCTTCTAAAACATGATAAGCAACAATTACAGTATAAAACAAGCAATTGCCTTGAATATTTTCTAAAAGTACTGCCTGATAAACTCAGGTGAATCATATTCAATGAAAATCAAGAGCAAGCATTTTCATGAATTAGCAAACAAAAGCATCACCACTCAGACTAGCATACTAGACATGATAAAGCATGAAACGCAAGAGCTAACAAATACTACCTAGATATGCATGACCAAAAACATGGAGCTTCAGCAAACTTGTTATGCAATATTTTCAAGCTTTTTGTTCCATTTTTCTTTTTGAATTTAGTGCCATGGGGTTATTTGCATGTCAACCTTATGCTAAACGACCAAGCCAAGCCTAGGCTAAGCAAAGAGTTTAGGAGCTTAAAGCATTATTCTTGGCATACACTACATTGTCCTAGTTCATACCAAAGTGCTATGATAAGTAGTCTAGAACAAGGTAGTGCGACAAAGCAAACCCACCTAGATCTTTTTAATCTTAGCACAAAAGACATTGATATTTTTTAGGGGAAATAATCCCATCAGCATGAGTGATTAATGCTGGGATTCCGAAGACTGCTTCAGAATTTGCATGGAGGAAGCCTTCTAGTGCTCCTACGATGCTCCGAAACGGAGGCTCTAAAGTGCGCCCACTAGGCGAAGACCCTTAGAGGGATTCAAAGCACTCGCTGGTACTCCGATTCAGGTCGCTGATGGAGGCTTTTCCGAAGACCCCTCGAAACTCTGTCTCGAAGGGGCACCACCAAATAGGACATGATGATTACCTTATAGTGTCAAACGCTATCTATCGGATAAGACGTTCACTTTACGAAGACGTCCTATCATGCTAAGGCGCTCACTTTGTCAAGATGTGGGCCATCACTCAGACTTCACGTATGCATTATCAATGCATCTACACAAGTTTTTACTGTTGTGACCCTATGGGATCCAGTTAATAGAGTTTGTTATGATGGATGCAACTAGGGGGTAAAGGGGTATTTTCCTAGTAGATCCCTACCTATAAATACCCCCTCCTTCCACTGTAATGAGCATTCGGATTGAAACAATCAAGAAATCATACACTTAGAACCAAGCCCGTGCTATTATCCTATCCGAAGGCTCTGCTTGGACTCAAGATAACTCCCATAGCTAATTCTAATCTTCAAGGTTATTCAAACATGTTGGCGTAATCTTTTACGCCAACAGTTGGCGCCGTCCGTGGGGACCCTACCACGAAAAGCTAGCATCTCTTCCAATAAAATATTTCTGAAGTCATGCCCCCAAAAATGAGCATGAGCATGGTTCCCGTCCGAAGGTCCACTTGGACATCATGGCTGGAACCACCACAAGAAAATACTGTAGTGGTTGTTGAAGCCGCCACAATCCCAAACCCAACACATTACTAGAGACTAGAGACCCCTCATGCTCCACAGACCCGTCTACGGACCTCTAGGCCCCCTAGGGCCAAGGGGCTAATGGTCTTCGCTAGTCCAGAGACCTCCTTCCGCCCTCGATAGCACTCTAGATGGACTTCGTCTGGTCTTAAGACCCGGAGACACACTCCGGAGGAAGCGGGAGCCCAAGCGACGCTATGGCTTCTGAGAATGCCCAGCTCATGGTCGAGCTGATGAGGTGGTGACAAGCAGCTGCAAACTAGCTCCCCACTTAAAGCAGGCTGGAAAGGCCGCCAATGCCCAGCGAAGTCGTGTCAGTGAGTGACGTCGAGGACCTAGAAGCACGAAGGGGTGAGCAGAACGCTTCCTTCAATGAGGACTGACTGCTGCACCCGCATTGGCAGAGGGTACGATTCGACTCGAAGTTTCGAGCGTCCAAGCTCCCCAAAATCTCTAGAGATACTGACCACTGTGAGTTCTCCTGATCATACGCCTTGGCGACAAAGGCTTGCCGATGGGTGTTTGATACAATGGCCAAATCCTTCCCCCTCGTGCTTGAAGGCATCACACTCCGATTGTTCTGGTCATTGAAGCCATGATCTGTAAAATCATAGGAGTAGCTGAAGAGGAAGTTTGTCAACAACTTCCAAGGGACCTTCGTGGCTTTGACCTCCACGGGGAGCCTATTATAGGTGAAGAAGTAACACGGGGAGATGCTCTGCCAATACACCCATTGCTTCTCTCACTCAAAGTCCTAGATCATGGGACTGTCCACATCCTCCATCGTCGACACTACTCATGAATGCATCACCAACTCCAGCCTCCTCGACAAGCTCCACTAGAAGCCTATCTCCTCGGTGGCTCAACTGATGACATACTTTGAGGAGTACACCAAATATGAGGAGGGACAACTTCATAGAAACGTGGTGGTCGCCTAGGTGCGGGATCCAAAGGTCAAAGTCCCTGAAGCAGGAAGCTGCATCACTCCTTGAGCTACGTCGATGGAGCATCGGTAGCACGACCAGTGTGAGGTGCTCAACATCGCCTCCCCGGCCTCAAAGCCGCCCAAGTAGCAGCATAATAAAAGCGGAGGCCGAGACAGTAGCTCAAGGCCCATGAAAATAGCCCTAGGAGGTTGCTAGACCTTCCACTGCAACGTTCATGGAGAGAATTGGAGCGACAACACCGATTCTTGTAACTCCATCTTGGCTCTACGGAGTGACTACGTAGAGCGAAGTGATGGTCGAGGGTACACTGACAGAGTGTCACTGGTCATCCGCTTCGAGCCAGTCCATGTGGTCGGGTGGACCAAGGAGCTTGAAGCTCCCAGGTGCCCTCCAATGACAAGCATATTACCGCCCCCAAAGACCGAAGAAAGTGATGACCGCCAAAAGAACATAGTGTTTCCCATCACTAGAGGTGGTGCCATGGGCAGCATATCAAAATTAAAGCTTCAGGAGTATGTCCACGAGGTAGGGCACATCGGGACCTTGACATCTAGCTTGCCCATGCCAGAGTGGTCACATGTGCCCATCTTCTTCACATCTGATGATGCCCTCGGCATCAAGTTCCCACACATAGACCACCTTACCATCATCGCTGACATCGCCGACACTAAGGTCCATCGCGTGCTAGTCGATGGAGGGAGCTCCACCAACATTATCTTCCTGCACGCATTCGAACAACACTGTATTTCAAGAAAGCACCTGCTCTCGGTGGCTCAGCCACTGGAAGGATTCACTAGGCCACCCCTCGACGCTCTGCCAAATAGGCCTCGAAGTTACCTTTGGCTAAGGCCTCATCGCTCGGTATAAAGAAGTCATCTTCGACGTTTTTGACACCCCATACACCTACAGTGCCATCTTTAGAAGGGGCATGCTAAACCAGTTCGGGGCCATTTTACAACACAACTACCTCTACTTAAAGATGCCCATGCCAAGAGGGGTGCTCACCGTCCTCGGCGTCCAAGCGGTACCACGAAGGGTGGAGTACGGCCACACCACCCAACTTGAGGCATGCCAAGTCAACAGCGTGCAAGAGCACACGGAGGATTTGCAATCAACCTCGAACCCCGCAATGGGACAAACCTTCAAGCATCGCCTCGAGGGAGATATAGTTATGAAGGTCATCATCAATGACGGGAAGGAGTACCCCATCCAGTTCTGTAGGGAGCTATCTCTAGAAGTCATGGCCTACTTGGAGGAAGTAGCCTAGGACATTATGGACATGTCTTCACATGGTCGGATGAAGACATCCCAGGGGTGGGCCGGAGTATCATTGAGCACTCCCTACTAGTGAGCCCGATGGCTAGGCCCGTGCGCTAGGGGATGTAGAAGTTTTTTGTGGAAAGAGCTGACCTCACCAAGATGGAGGTAGGGAAACTGCTCTAAGCGGTAGTTATTAGAGAAATACGCCATACGGAGTGGCTTTCAAACCTAGTCTTCGTTAAGAAGAAAAGCTATGGAAACTAGCACATGTGTATTGATTTCACTTTTTTAAATAAAGCATACCCTAGTGACTTGTAACCTATGCTTCGCATTGATCAATTGTTCGATTCCATGGCTGGCTCTGAGCTCCTCAGCTTCCTCGACGCATACTCTGGGTACCATCAAATATGGTTGAAGCGTGAGGATGAAGCCAAGACTAGTTTTGTCACTCCGTCTGGAGTCTTCTGCTATGTAAGAATGCCCTTTTCCTTGAGAAACGCCAGGCAACTTTTCTAGGCTAATTGCTAAGGCCTTGGGCCATCAGATAGGTCATAATGTCAAAGCCTACATAGACGACATTGTAATTGAAAGTGCAAAAAAGCACCAGTATAGGAGACATAGAGGAGACATTTGAAAGTCTCTAGGTGTGTAGAGTCCGCCTAAACCCTGAAAAATGTGTCTTCGGGGCACAAGCCGATAAACTATTAGGGTATTTAGTTTCGAGTCAAGGGATCGAAGCTATCCCCACACAAATCAGCGCACTACAGCAAATGTCTCCACCGAAAAATATAAACCAGGTCTAGAAGCTGACCATACGCTTGGCTGCCTTAAGTCGGTTGCTCTAATAGCAACGCTCGTGAACATCTACATGCGAACGACTACGTCGTCTTCATCGATCGGATCGGCGAAGGATGGCAAGGACGAAGTGAGGAGAGGCTTGACGCGCTGCTCCAACATCTTCTTCCACTGCACCTATGGCGTCTTGTGCTAGAAGGTACCGATCTATGATCTCTAACACGCACGGATCTTGGGCCTAGGGCATAAAATTTTGAATTTACCGGCAATCATAGAAGTGTTAAGAAGAGGGTAGATGAGCTTGAGAGTGAGATTGCTATGGCCAATAGCAAGATTGAGAGTATATCTTCTTTCCCTTGCTTGGGTGAGAGGAGTGAGTTCCCTAACTACGAGGTGTTGCTTTGTGACCTAACTACTCTGAAGTCTAGTACACTGAGAGGGTAGATGAGAGAGACACTTTGGCCACTGAGCTTGAAAGTGCTCAGCTGGAGATGAAATGTGCTGATGCCACTACTGTCGTGCCCTATAGAGACTGCCCATCCCATTTAGCTATTTTAGCTGAGCTGAGAGAAAATAGTGATGACCACTCGGGCAAGCTAGAGAGAGTTTGTGCTAAGTTAGAGCAGAATAAGCTTGAGCTTGAGACATTGTTAGTTCCACCCATTGTCTGTGAGAACTGCTTATCTCTGTGGATGGAGCTCATCAAGATGAAAGTTGAAAAGTCTATTCAGGCTGAGGGGGAGTGTGAGATCTGCTTGTCTTAGGTGGAGGTGCTTGCTTTCGTGAGAGAGGAGTTAGCTGATGCTCAAAATGAGAACTCTTACCTCCGTAAGATCCTAAGTTGGGTGAGTGCTTGAGAGCCTCAACTCGGCATGATGATCCAAAAGTTCAAGAAGTAGGATGGGTTTGGAGTAGGTTACACCTGCACCAAAGCTAACTTTGAGAGTGTCGTGAGCCGTGCAATGGAGTGGAGTAAGATGACTCTAGAGCAGAGATATCCCAAGGCTCACTCCACTGAGATTTTTCATGCCAGTTAGCCCAAGGATGGAATGTTCCAAGAACAACCTAAAGCTCCACCCAAGAATCTTGTTTGGATGCCAAAACACAAACACCTCCACACTTCTCTTGACTCTCTAACTAAACCCTCTCACACTAAAGAGCCAACTCCCAACCCCACCAAGCCCAAGAAACCCGAGACTCAACCACATCCCAAGAATCCTACCTATCATTGTGAGTTCTATCAAAGGGAAGGGCATCTTGCGGAGTCTTGCTTCAGGAGGAAGCGGGTTGAGAGAGCAGAGAGAACGTTTTGTGGGCGGGAGCAGTACTACCAGTAGGGTGGTAGACAGAGAGTCCCTTGATGTGGAGAGAGGCGAGATGCCAGTGCGCGTCGTGTAGTTGGCGGTAGAGGAGACGACTTTCGTGTCCACGCTCCTGAGGGTGGTTTTAGCTTCGGTGGAGTTCCAGGTCATTCTGGATATGACTTTGGACCTCGTCACCGTGAGTTTAGGCAGAATAGAGGACCTTGCTTTGTGCCATACTTTGGTCTAGACTCTTACGATACTTTCTGTTTCCTACTTTTGAGTAGATGTCTAGACACTGGTTTAGTTCTTTTGCTAAACCTGGTGTCGGACCATTTGCTCCCCCTTATGACCATTGATTTTGCAGGATCGAGGCTTGGAGTACATATGGATCATGTATTCGGGATGCTCTCACTACATGATGGGACATCGCGGATGGTTCTCCAGCCTCACTTCCTCGAGCTCTAAGCAATACATCACTTTCGGGAACAATGGTCAAGGCCAGGTACATGGTTTTGGTTCAGTTCAGATTTTTGAGCATTTTTCCTTGAAGAATGTTGCTTTGGTTGGAAATTTGGGCTTTTATTTGGTTTTTGTTTTGCAACTTCTTGAGGAGGTCTTATAGAATCATTTTAAGAAGGGCATGTTTTCTGTTGTTGATACTAGAGGATCTTTGGTTTGCCAAATCTTACCCTTCGGTAAGGTTTTTGGATTAATTTCTCTAGTTCTTTTGGCCCTTCTCGCTAGTTGATTGCTGGATCCTCCTTTGAGCTCTAGAGGTGGCATAGGAGGTTAGGTCATTTGAGCTTTGATCGCTAGTCAGATTGAGTTCTATGGACCTTATCCGAGGATTGCCCAAGCTTAAGATGGAGAAGGATATAGTTTTCCATCCCCATCATCATGGGAAGATGGTTGCCGCTTCTCATGCACCTGTGACTCAGGTGATGACTTCATACTCGGGAAATTTATTACACATGGATACTATTGGTCTAGCTCAGGTACGTTCAGTCGATGGGAAGTGGTACGCGCTTGTGGTTGTTGATGACTTCTCTCGATTTTCATGGGTTTTCATTTTGGAGTCTAAGGATGAGGCTTTTCATTTTGTTCATGACATGATCCTGGAGCTAAAGAATAAGAACAATGGTTGGATGCGAGCAATTTGTTGTGACAACGGTTCTGAGTCAAGAAATCTTGGTTCGTTAGTTTTTGTAGTGATAAGGGTTTTGAGAACCAATTTTCTGCCCCTTACACTCCCCCACAGAACGGCGTTGTGGAACGAAAGAACCGTACACTGGTCGAGATGGCCAAGATGATGCTCGATGAGCATAGGACTCCTAGGCGCTTTTGGGCTGAAGCTATGAACACAACTTGCTATCTGGCCAACCGCATTTTTCTTAGAGCTTACCTAGGTAAGACATCATATGAGTTGCGGTTTGGCAGATAGCCCAAGGTGAGACACTTGCGAGTATTTGGCAACATGTGCTTTCTGCTCAAGAAGGGAGGGTATTTGAACAAGTTTGAGTCTCAATACATGGAACCTCGACTCCTTCTTTTGAGCTTTCTACTGATGATGAGCTTGGACATTCCATCTTCGAGGAATATGATGATTCTCTTGCTGTTGATGAGGGTGGGCCTTCTGCATAGCCTATAGACCCCACATCTTCTGACACTTCGACTGAGGATGAGGGTGGACCTCTGATCACTACTTCCACTTTGATCGAGCACCCTTAGTCAAGTCTAGAGGACCCAAATGCTGACTCCGGTGAGGTGACATCTGGTCACCAAGGATCCCTAGAAGTTTAGCGTGATCATCCCTCAAAGCTCAGCATTGGTGATCTCACTACGAGATCTTTGAGTTCTCAGGCTGGTTCTCTCGTTGTGTTTGCCAAATCTTCTTTTGTTGCCACTTATGAGCCTAGAGATGTTGATCACGTTTTATCTGATGCAAATTGGATAAATACCATCCAAGAAGAGCATGGAAATTTTGTTCGCAATCGGTTTTGAACACTAGTTGAGCTGCCACCAGGATGCAACCCCATAGGCACCAAGTGGTTGTTTAAGAACAAGCAAGGTGAAGATGGGGTTGTGGTGCACAACAAAGCTTGATTAGTTGTCTAGGGTTTTTGCCAAAAAGAGGGTATTTATTATGAGGAGACTTTTGCCCTTGTTGCCCGTCTTGAGTCTATTGGCATACTTTTGGCATTTGCTTCTTCTAAAGGTTTTAAGCTTTTTCAAATGGATGTCAAGATTGTTTCTCTGAATGGGTATATAGAGGAGGAGGTTTATGTTAGGAAGCCCCCGGTTTTGAATACCCTATCTTTCCTCGATATGTTTTCAAGTTGTAGAAAGATTTATATGGTCTGAAGCAAGCCCCTAGGGATTGGTATGATCGTTTAAAGCAATTTTTGTTGGGGGAATGGCTTTGTGATGGGTTATGTGGAAAAAACTCTTTTCTTGCACAAAGTTGGTTCTGATTTCTTGATTGCTCATATTTACGTGGACAACATTATTTTTTGTGGTTCTACTAATGAGCTTGTGTCCATGTTTTCTAAGCAGATGGACAACAAGTTTGAGATGAGCCTCATCGGTGAGCTCAAGTACTTCTTAGGGCTCTAGACCAAGGAGACCAAGGACGATGTCTTCATCGACCAAAGCAAGTACATTTGAGACATGCTGAAAAAGTTTGACTTTAGTGGAGAGCTAAAGTCTCATATGACCCCCATGAGCACATCTTGAGGCCTGGATAAGGACGAGAGCGGCATCAAGGTCAACGAGAGAGAGTATTGAGGGATGATCGGATCGCTCCTGTACTTGAATACGACGAGACAAGACATTTGGTTCGTCTTGGGACTTTGCGCACGCTTCAAGTATTCACCACACACATCTCATCGGCAGGTTGTCAAGCACATTTTTAGGTATCTTACTTATGCGCCTGATCTTGGTCTTTACTATTCTGCATCATCATCTCTTGAGTTATCTCGCTTTTCTAACACTGATTTTGGTGGGTGTCGGCTGGATCGCAAGTAGACGTCCAATACTTGTCAATTTCTTAGTTCTTCGCTTGTTTCTTGGTCTTCGTGTAAACAATCTAGAGTTGCGCTTTGAGGAGCCATGCTGAATAGCATGGGCCTCATGGCTCCAGAAGTGATGAGTCATTGTCAACGATAGTCAAAGAGGACAGAAGAAGAAGAGATCTGCTGTTTTATGGGCCGCGTGTGACTCAGGTACACGGGCAGCGAGCGACTGTCGGGTAGAGGAGGCTGCGAAGTCGGGCTGGCCCAATCCGGGTGCATGGGCCAGAAGCAGTAGAAGACCCACTGGGATGTTGACCAGGACTGACTCAGGTACACGGGCGGTGAGCGATTGCCGGGCTGAGAGAGCTGCGGAGTCGGGCCGGCCCAATCCGGGTACCTGGTGCAAAGCTGGTGGAGGCTTTGTCAGTTTCGGCGTAAAACTGACAACCATTGATTCTGTATCCGACTGTCCAGAAGAGAAGCCGTAGTCGCTACGAAAACTTAGCTTCCGGATAAGTCATCTGTAACTCTAGGCCCACAGTCAGTCTGTCGTGTCTGTAAAAATACCTAAGGGCAGTAGAGTCTTTTCCGTTATTTTTTGAGTCTGTAAAAACCCTAAGGGGCAGGTAGAATATTCCTAGTGTTGGGCTGCCTATAAATAGGACCCCAACCCCTAGGGTTTGGACTACCCTTTTGTGCTGAAATCAAATCCATCTTTTGGGTCACTTTGTCTCCCGTTTTCTCTCTCCTGTGTGCGCCGCCAGGACCTGTTCCTCCCTGTTCGTGAGTTATTTTGGCTCTAATCTCTTGGATGCATTTAAGTCTTGGTCCCTGGTGAATTTATTGGTTGCATTTTGTTCGGTTTGGGGAGTTATTGCGCTGGCTACGGGCTGCTGTGTTTATTTCATGAGGAGAAGCTTCTTCTGTTGCTTCTGTTCTTCACAAACTGAGTACTAGTTCTTGCTGTTGCAAGTAGTACTACTTTTCTGTAGCTACAGTAGTCTGTGCAGCTTTTTCACCTTCCCTGCACTGCTTTTTGATCGAAGCTGACAGGGTCAAGAACCTTTTCTGGCTGTTTTCTGGCGAAGCTACCTTCTCTGTTCGAAGCCCCCTCAGCTCCGTGAGGCAGGCTTCGATCTAACATCTTCAAAGGCTTCGCTCAATCTGCGAACTTCGGTTTTTGTGTCTGAGTTGCTAGCTTCGAAGTTCTTCCTGTATGGACAGCATCGCATACTTCGAACTAGCATACTCCTAATCTATCTGTTCGAAGTGCACACTTCGCTAGGCTTCGAAGTTGGGTTCGAAGTTTGTCTTTTCTGATAGACTTCACTTGGATTTCTTTGTGGCGTGTCAGCCTTCGATTCTCCTTCTGAAGCTTTCCCTGTTCGAAGATAGAGTGTAGGCTTCGGACTTGATTTTCTGTCACGTGACAGACTTCGCTCCTTTGTTTGAAGGTTGTCTGTTTGTGTGTTGTGTTCGAAGTTTTGTGTTCGAAGGTTTTGCTTCGAAGCTTTCGGTTTAAAGTGTGTTCGAAGTTTTGTCTTCGAAGTGCATACTTCGAAGCAGGCTCCGACTTTGTCACTTTGCTCCGAAGCTCTTGGTTCGAAGCTGTGTTCGAAGCCTTGTCTTCGAAGTACATACTTCGAACCAGGCTCCGGCACTGTTTTACTTCGCTCCGAAGTACACTTCGCTTCTTACCACTTCGAACTAGGCTAGACAGTGACACCTTCGGCATTTCGGACAGACTCCGTCACAAACCTCCGAAGCAGACCTCGACGTGCGAAGGGGGCTTCGCCAAGTTCCGAACAGGAGACAACTTTGGACAGTAACTTCTCTCTTCATCTTATATATACTTAAATCATTTCATTGAGAAGTTTAGGCCTGTTACAATTTGTTCATCTGCCTAGTTGCACCACTTTAGTTTTACCCTGTTTATCATTAGTTGCTTCTAGGTTAGAAACCTTTAGACTTAGGCCTTCTGTTTATTTTCTGCTGCATAGTATTTTGAGGTGCGTTGGGTATTGGGAACAGGCCATTGATTTGAAAGAATTTTTAAGGCGCCCATTCACCCCCCCTCTGGTCGCTACTTTCGGTCCTACAAGTGGTATCAGAGCGAGGTTAGGGTTTTTCCATACCTTAACCGGTTCTAAACCCCAGTAGTGACTATGACGTCTCCAGGCAAGGTCCCGTCCTTGGAAGCCTATGGCTACAATTATTGGAAGACTCGCATGCGAGCCTATCTCATGAGCCAGGGTTCGGACATATGGGACATTTGCGTTCACAGCACGTTTGTCATTCTGCCAGTCGCTGAGCACGGTACTGCTGGTATCATTGCTCAGCATCTGAGCAACAGTAAGGCTGTGAATATTTTGTTTTCTGGATTAGGTCCCACTGAGTTTGAGCGTGTGAGTCATCTCTCCACTGCGAGAGAGATCTGGGCTACCCTCAAGGCACATCATGAGGGAACAGCCCAGGTCAAGGCTCGGCTCTATCAGACCTACCGGCGTGAATATGAGAACTTCACACAGAAGCCGGGTGAATCTGTTGAAGCCTTGTTTGGTCGCTTTCAGTCGATCATTAACAATCTTCGGGACAACAAGGCTGAGGGTGCTCAGTTAGTCTCAGATCATGAGCAGGCGCTCAAGGTTCTTCATACCTTGGACCCAAAGATCTGGGAGATCAAGGTATCATCTATCGTTGAGAGTACTTCTTACGATACCTTGACCATTTCTGAGTTATTTAGCAAGCTGAAGGCCACTGAGGTAGATATCCAGTTGAGATCAAATCTCACTGGCTCTGGATCAAAATCCCTGGCCCTTGCTACACCTTCTGTTGATCCCTCTGCTGTGAGTTGTGCTGGGTTCTCTTTGATGTCTATCACTGAGGACCAGCTTGAGTTGTTGGGAGATGATGATTTGTGTCTCTTTAATAACCGAGTGCGTCGTGTCTATGATAAAAGAATGTTCAAAAGACACGGCACAAAATCCGGATGCTTTGAATGTGGTGATCCAGGACACTTCATCGCCGACTGCCCCAAGCGCAGTGGATACAAGAAGGGCACCGGCAGCAGCTTCCACGACTCCGGCAAGCATGAGAGCCCCTCCTTCACCAAGGGCAAGCCGAAGACCCGGTTCTTCAAGAAGGCCCTGAAGGACTACCGGCGAGAGAACAAGAAGCGCGACAAGGCCTTCTTCGCCGAGATGGAGAAGAGCTACTCCAAGAGATCCACGTCTTCTTCCTCTTCATCGAGCTCAAGTGATGAGGAGATTACCATCAAGAAGGGGAAGGACAAGGATGATCCGGCGGGCCTCTGCTTCATGGCTTTCGGAGACAAGCCGAAGAGCCGCACACACCAGCGCCGAAGATCCCGCAAGAGCTTCTGCTCCATGGCTCTTGGGGATAGAGAAGAAAAGAGCTCCTCCGACGACTCCGACGACGACGATAGCAAGGTATCATCTTATGAGCGTGAAATTGTAGATTTACTTGAGAGCAATCGTCAGGAGTTGAAGTATCGGGAGAAACTGCTTAGGGGGGCTAAGAAAAGGATAGACGAGTTAGAAAGTGAACTTGCCGTGGCCAACGGTAGGATTGAGAGTCTATCCTCTTCCCCTTGCTTGGGTGATAGCAGTGAGTGCCCGAAGTGTGAGGTGCTTCTGTGTGACCTGTCGACTTTGAAGTCCAGGTACACAGAAAAGGGTTGATGAGAGGGACGCTTTGGCCACTGAGCTTGAAAGCGCTCAGCAGGAGCTAAAAGATGCTCAAGCCACTGTCGTCGCACCCTGTGTTGATTGCCCATCTCATCTAGCTGCCTTAGCTGAGCTGAAATCCAAGGGTAATGAGCATTCGGGTGATTTGGAGAGGTTGAGAGCTGAGCTTGCCCAGACTAGGCTAGAGCTTGAGACACTGTCAGTTCCACCCACTGTTTGTGAGAACTGCCTGTCTCTTAGAATGGAGTTGATTAAGCTAAAAGCCGGGAAGTCTGTCCAAGTAGAGAATGAGTGTGAGACCTGCTTGTCTCAGGTGGAGGTTCTAGCTTCTTTGAGAGAGGAGCTAGCTGATTCTCAGAATGAGAACTTTTACCTCCGGTCTATCCTGAGTTGGATCAGTGCCAGAGAGCCACAGCTTGGCATGATGATCCAGCAGTTCAAGAGGCAGGATGGGTTTGGGGTAGGTTACACCTACACCAAGGCTGACTTTGAGAGTGCCCTCAGCCGGGCAGTGGAGTGGAGTAAAATGACTCCAGAGCAGAGATATCCCAAGACTCACTCCACTGAGACCTCCCAGGCTTGTCAGCCCAAGGATGGAGTGATCCATGAACCACCCAAAGCTCCACCCAAGAAGCCTATCTGGGTTCCTAAGCCCAAACACCTCCACTCTTCTCTAGACTCTCTTCCTGGACCCTCTCAGCCCAAGAAGACCACACCAAACACTACCAAGCCCAAGAATCCCAAGCCTCAACCACATCCCAAGAAGCCTACCTATCATTGTGAGTTTTGTCAGAGAGACGGGCATCTTGCGGAGTTTTGCTTCAGGAGGAAGCGGGTTGAGAGAGCAGAGAGGGCTCGTAGTAATCAGGTGCAGTTCTACCAGCAGGGTGGTAGACTGCGTGTTCCTCGGCGCGGGGAGAGGCTAGAGGCCAGGCCGCGTCGTGTAGGTGGTGGTAGAGGAGACGGTTTTCCTACCCGTGCTCCAGTAGGTGGTGTTCGTTCCGGCAGAGTTCCAGACCGAGTTGGCTACGGTTCTGGACCTCGTGGCCGTAGGGTTAGGAAGAACCATGGACCGCGTTTTGAGCCGCGTTTTGGTCCAAACTCTTTTGATGGTTTTCGCTTTCCATCTTTTGAGCAGATGGCTCGACACTGGTTTAGCTCTTTTGCTAAACCTGGTGCCGGACCATTTGCTCCCACTTACAGACATTGATTGTGCAGGACCGGGGACTGGAGGATGTTTGGATCATGGACTCAGGATGCTCTCGCCACATGACGGGACATCGCAGATGGTTCTCCAGTCTCACTCCCCCGAGCTCCAAAGAGTACATTACATTCGGGAACAGCGGTCAAGGGAAAGTAAGTGGCATAGGCTCAATCAGCATCTCAGACCATTTCTCTTTAAAGAATGTTGCTTTGGTTAAAAATCTGAACTTTAATTTAATCTCTGTGTCGCAACTTCTTGAGGATGGTTTGGAAGTGCGTTTTAAGAAGGGAAATTCTTCTGTGATTGATTCTAGAGGGTCTTTGGTTTGTCAGATTTTACCCTTCGGTAAAGTTTTTCGAATTGACTTCTCTAGTTCTTTTGGCCCTTCTCGCTGTTTAATTGCTGGATCTTCTTCTGAGCTCTGGAAGTGGCATAGGAGGTTAGGTCATTTGAGTTTTGATCTGCTAGTCAGGTTAAGCTCTATGGACCTCATCCGAGGATTGCCCAAGCTTAAAATGGAGAAGGATCTAGTTTGTCATCCCTGTCGTCATGGGAAAATGGTTGCCGCTTCTCATTCACCTGTGACTCAGGTGATGACTTCGTATCCAGGCGAGCTTTTGCATTTGGACACTGTAGGTCCAGCTCGGGTACGCTCAGTCGGTGGGAAGTGGTATGCACTTGTGATTGTTGACGACTTTTCTCGTTTCTCGTGGGTTTTCTTTTTGGAGTCTAAGGATGAAACTTTTCAATTCGTCCATGACCTGGTTTTGAAGCTGAAGAATGAGAACAATGGTCGGATGCGAGCAATTCGCTCTGACAACGGCTCTGAGTTCAAGAACTCTCAGTTCGTCAGCTTCTGTGGTGATCAGGGTCTGGACCATCAGTTTTCTTCTCCTTACACTCCCCCACAGAACGACGTTGTGGAACGAAAGAACCGCACGCTAGTTGAGATGGCCAGGACGATGCTCGATGAGCACAGGACTCCTAGGCGTTTTTGGGCTGAAGCCATGAACACGGCTTGCTATCTGGCCAATCGCATTTTTCTTAGAGCTTACATTGGTAAGACATCATATGAGTTGCGGTTTGGCAGACAGCCCAAGGTGAGCCACTTGCGAGCGTTTGGCTGCAAGTGCTTTGTGCTCAAAAAGGGAGGGCATTTGGACAAATTTGAGTCTCATTGCTGGGATGGTGTTTTTCTTGGTTATGCATTGCATTCTCGAGGCTTCCGTGTTTGGAACCTCGAATCCCAGCTGCTTGTCGAGACTTGTGAAGTTTCTTTTGATGAGTCCATGCCTTCTTTGACTCCTTCGTTTGAGCTTTCTGGTGATGATGAGCTCGGAGAGTCCATCTTTGAAGAAGATGAGGATACTCCAGCTGCTGATGAGGGTGGGCCCTCTGCATCCCCCGCAGAGCGCACACCTTCTGAGACTTCGACTGATGATGAGGGCGGACCTCTGATCACTTCTTCCACTTCGATCGAGCCCCCTTAGTCGAGTCCAGAGGTGCCAGCTGCTGACTCAGGTGAGGTGACTTCAGATCACCAGGGAACCCGAGCAGTTCAGCGTGACCATCCCTCAGAGCTCATCATTGGTGATTTGACTGAGAGAACTTTGCGTTCTTCTGCCTCTCTTGCTGTGTTTGCTGAATCGGCTTTTGTTGCATCTTTTGAGCCTAGAGACGTCTCTCATGCTCTTTCTGATTCAAATTGGATTAATGCTATGCAAGAAGAGCTTGAGAATTTTGTCCGCAATCGGGTTTGGACATTGGTTGAGCCGCCACCAGGATGCAACCCCATAGGCACCAAGTGGGTATTCAAGAACAAACAAGGTGAAGATGGGGTTGTGGTGCGCAACAAGGCTCGACTAGTCGCCCAGGGTTATTGCCAGAAGGAAGGTATTGACTTTGAAGAAACCTTCGCTCCTGTGGCCCGTCTTGAGTCCATTCGTATTCTTCTAGCTTTTGCCGTTTCAAAGGGTTTTAAGCTGTTTCAAATGGACGTTAAGAGTGCTTTTCTGAACGGGTTCATAGAGGAAGAGGTTTATGTTAGGCAACCCCCCGGTTTTGAGAACCCTAAATTTCCTCGACATGTTTTTAAGTTGCATAAAGCTTTATACGGGTTGAAGCAAGCCCCCAGGGCTTGGTATGACCGGTTGAAGCAATTTTTGTTGGGAAAGGGTTTTGTGATGGGTTCTGTGGACAAAACTCTTTTCTTGCTCAGAGATGCTTCAGATTTTTTAGTTGCTCAGATTTACGTGGACGATATTATCTTTGGCGGTACTACTGATTCTCTTGTGTCCAAGTTTTCTGAGCAGATGCACAGTGAGTTTGAGATGAGCCTCATGGGTGAGCTGAAGTACTTTTTAGGGCTCCAGATCAAGCAGACCAAGGACGACACCTTCATCCACCAAGGTAAGTATACTCGTGACATGCTTAAGAAATTTGACTTTGGTGGTGAATTGAAGCCGCAGATGACCCCGATGGGCACTTCTGGGGGTTTGGACAAGGACGAGAGCGGTGTCAAGGTCAATGAGAGAGAATTCCGAGGGATGATCGGTTCGCTGTTGTACTTGACGGCAACAAGACCGGACATACAGTTCGCCGTGGGACTTTGCGCGCGTTTTCAGTCTTCACCACGCGCATCTCACCGGCAGGCTGTCAAGCGCATTTTCAGGTATCTCACCTATGCGCCTGATCTTGGTCTTTATTATTCAGCATCATCATCACTTGATTTATCTGGCTTTTCGGACGCTGATTTTGGTGGGTGCCGGTTGGATCGCAAGTCGACTTCTGGTACTTGCCAGTTTCTTGGTTCTTCCCTTGTATCTTGGTCTTCTCGAAAGCAATCTGGAGTTGCTCTTTCGACCACAGAGGCTGAGTATGTAGCTGCTGCTAGCTGCTGCTCACAGATGGTTTGGATGATTTCTACTCTACGAGACTTTGGGTTGTTCTTTCCTACCAGGGTTCCATTGTTTTGCGACAGCACTAGTGCTATTAGTGTAGGGAAAAACCCGTGTCTTCATTCAAAAACCAAACATATTGATGTGCGCTTTCACTTCTTGCGGGATCAATATGAGAAAGGTGTCATTGACCTTATTCATGTTGATACCCATCATCAGTTGGCTGACATTTTCACCAAACCCCTAGATCAATCTACTTTTGAGCGTTTACGAGGGGATTTGGGTGTTGTGTATCCCTTCTAGGATATTTTGCGTCAGTTTTCTTTTTACTCTTTTCTTGAGTCTTTTTGTGTGTGTTCATATCATACATATTCACATATCACACATTTGAGCCTGCTTCTGTTATATGATTGAACTGCTTTACTTAGTCTAGCTGGTACATGCTTTTGATTACTTGTCAATGATCATGCTTTGGTTCAGTTCACTTGATATATCTGTCATATGCATGGCTTTTATGCTTTAAACCTGAAAAATGATCACCATTGCTTCTGGTAACTAGCATGCGTAGGCTGAGTGTTTTTGCTATCTGTTACATGCCTTGTAGCCAGTTCATCACATAGATGCAGATATGCAACTTGGACATCTTTATGCTTTAACATGGAAAATGTGTTATAAAAATGATAAAAATCGAAAATGAATGTTCCATGCCTTTTTATGCTTAAGTTGAAAAGATCCAAGTGGGTTTGCTTTGTCGCATTATATTGTTCTGGACTGCTTACCATAGCACTTTGGTATGAACTAGGACAGTGTAGTGTATGTCAAGACCAATGTCTTAAGCTTCTGATGGCCCAGCTCTGGCCTAGGCTTGACTTGGTCGGTTAGCATAAGGCTTGATATGCAAATAACCCTTGGCAAAAATGACAAAGGAAAATGAAAAAGCCTGAACTTTAAAAGATAACAAGTTTGCTGAAGCCTGTTGTTTTGGACAATGCTTATCTTGGTAGATATCAGCTAGCTTCTGCATCTCATGCTTTACCTTGCTTGTTTACTAGAAAATGTGGTGATGTTTTTTGTTTGCAAAAACTGAAAACTGCGTGCAAATGACTCTCTTTAGATATCATCTGTTGTACTGATCATGCCATGTGTCTTAGACAGTATCTCTTTTGCTATACCCGTTAGATACTGTATTTGCAGTCAATCATATCTGAGAAGCATGCTTTCTACACTCCACCTGCACCCCAATTGCATTCACTGCATATTTTGAGGGGGAGTTGTTTTTCAGGGGGAGTCTGTGTCTCTATTGAGTGCTTGATGAGTTCACTTGTCAACAAGGGGGAGAAAATTTGGGATCAGAGTTTAAGGGGGAGTTCTTACTCTGTTGATATCCTTGTTGTTCTAAAAATCGCACTCATTTTGAGCTTTTATGTTTTGGTTAACCATAATGACCACCTCTTGCTTTTGTTCGGCTTTTGGTCATTTAGGTTAAACTTTTACCTTATTTTTTCTTCTTCTTTGTTTCCTTGTGTTTTTTGTTTTCGTGTTTCCACATTTGTTTGCAGGTGCTGAAGAGCTGTGAAAAGAGGAATGTTGACAATGCACTCATCAAGGGGGAGATTGAGGAGCCATGCTGAATAGCATGGGCCTCATGGCTCCAGAAGTGATGAGTCATTGTCAACGATAGTCAAAGAGGACAGAAGAAGAAGAGATCTGCTGTTTTATGGGCCGCGTGTGACTCAGGTACACGGGCAGCGAGCGACTGTCGGGTAGAGGAGGCTGCGAAGTCGGGCTGGCCCAATCCGGGTGCATGGGCCAGAAGCAGTAGAAGACCCACTGGGCTGTTGACCAGGACTGACTCAGGTACACGGGCGGTGAGCGATTGCCGGGCTGAGAGAGCTGCGGAGTCGGGCCGGCCCAATCCGGGTACCTGGTGCAAAGCTGGTGGAGGCTTTGTCAGTTTCGGCGTAAAACTGACAACCATTGATTCTGTATCCGACTGTCCAGAAGAGAAGCCGTAGTCGCTACGAAAACTTAGCTTCCGGATAAGTCATCTGTAACTCTAGGCCCACAGTCAGTCTGTCGTGTCTGTAAAAATACCTAAGGGCAGTAGAGTCTTTTCCGTTATTTTTTGAGTCTGTAAAAACCCTAAGGGGCAGGTAGAATATTCCTAGTGTTGGGCTGCCTATAAATAGGACCCCAACCCCTAGGGTTTGGACTACCCTTTTGTGCTGAAATCAAATCCATCTTTTGGGTCACTTTGTCTCCCGTTTTCTCTCTCCTGTGTGCGCCGCCAGGACCTGTTCCTCCCTGTTCGTGAGTTATTTTGGCTCTAATCTCTTGGATGCATTTAAGTCTTGGTCCCTGGTGAATTTATTGGTTGCATTTTGTTCGGTTTGGGGAGTTATTGCGCTGGCTACGGGCTGCTGTGTTTATTTCATGAGGAGAAGCTTCTTCTGTTGCTTCTGTTCTTCACAAACTGAGTACTAGTTCTTGCTGTTGCAAGTAGTACTACTTTTCTGTAGCTACAGTAGTCTGTGCAGCTTTTTCACCTTCCCTGCACTGCTTTTTGATCGAAGCTGACAGGGTCAAGAACCTTTTCTGGCTGTTTCTGGCGAAGCTACCTTCTCTGTTCGAAGCCCCCTCAGCTCCGTGAGGCAGGCTTCGATCTAACATCTTCAAAGGCTTCGCTCAATCTGCGAACTTCGGTTTTTGTGTCTGAGTTGCTAGCTTCGAAGTTCTTCCTGTATGGACAGCATCGCATACTTCGAACTAGCATACTCCTAATCTATCTGTTCGAAGTGCACACTTCGCTAGGCTTCGAAGTTGGGTTCGAAGTTTGTCTTTTCTGATAGACTTCGCTTGGATTTCTTTGTGGCGTGTCAGCCTTCGATTCTCCTTCTGAAGCTTTCCCTGTTCGAAGATAGAGTGTAGGCTTCGGACTTGATTTTCTGTCACGTGACAGACTTCGCTCCTTTGTTTGAAGGTTGTCTGTTTGTGTGTTGTGTTCGAAGTTTTGTGTTCGAAGGTTTTGCTTCGAAGCTTTCGGTTTAAAGTGTGTTCGAAGTTTTGTCTTCGAAGTGCATACTTCGAAGCAGGCTCCGACTTTGTCACTTTGCTCCGAAGCTCTTGGTTCGAAGCTGTGTTCGAAGCCTTGTCTTCGAAGTACATACTTCGAACCAGGCTCCGGCACTGTTTTACTTCGCTCCGAAGTACACTTCGCTTCTTACCACTTCGAACTAGGCTAGACAGTGACACCTTCGGCATTTCGGACAGACTCCGTCACCAACCTCCGAAGCAGACCTCGACGTGCGAAGGGGGCTTCGCCAAGTTCCGAACAGGAGACAACTTTGGACAGTAACTTCTCTCTTCATCTTATATATACTTAAATCATTTCATTGAGAAGTTTAGGCCTGTTACAATTTGTTCATCTGCCTAGTTGCACCACTTTAGTTTTACCCTGTTTATCATTAGTTGCTTCTAGGTTAGAAACCTTTAGACTTAGGCCTTCTGTTTATTTTCTGCTGCATAGTATTTTGAGGTGCGTTGGGTATTGGGAACAGGCCATTGATTTGAAAGAATTTTTAAGGCGCCCATTCACCCCCCCTCTGGTCGCTACTTTCGGTCCTACACGCTTTCTACCACAGAGGTTGAGTACATAGCTGCTACTAGTTGTTGCTCACAGTTGGTTTGGATAGCACTAGTGTGATTAGTGTAGGGAAAAACCCATGTCTTCAGTCGAAAACCAAACATATTGATGTGTGATTTTACTTTCTGAGGTATCAATATGAGAAAGGTGTCATTGACCTTTTTCATGTTGATACTCATCATAAGTTGGTAGAAATTCTGACCAAACCCCTAAATCGGTCTATGTTTTATTTTTTATTGTTTGTGAGGGGATTTGGGAGTTGTATATCTTTTTAGGATATTTTGGGACTTTTATTTCTTCTTCACTCTTTTATTGAGTCTTTTTGTGTGTGTTCATATAATGCATATTCATATATCACAGTTTGATCTTGCTTCTGTTATATGATTGTACTGATTTACTTATTCCTACTAGTATATGCTTTTAAATACCTGTCGATGATCATGTTTTGTTTCAATTCACATGATATATATGCATATATATCTATCATATGCATGGATTTTATGCTTTAAAATTAAAAAATGATCGCCATTGATTTTGGTAACTTGCATGTGTAGGTTGAAAGCTTTTGCTATCTTTTACATGCCTCACGGCTAAGTCCTTTAATTAAATGCATATATGTAACTTGGACATCTATATGTTTTAACATAGAAAATATGATATAAAATGATAAAAATCATAGAAATGAAAAATCAATGCCTTTTATGCTTAAGTGAAAAGATCCAAGTGGGTTTGTTGTGTCGCATTGCATTGTTCTATACTACTTACCATAACACTTTTGTATGAACTAGGATATTATAATGTATGCCAAGAACAATGTCTTAAGCTTTTAATGGTCCTGTTCTGGCCTAGGCTTGACTTTGTCGGTTAGCATAAGGTTGACATGCAAATAACCGCTAGCACAAATGAAAAAGGGAAAGAAAAATCCTAAAAATTAAAAAGATAATAAGTTTGCTGAAACTCTGGGTTTTTGGATCATGTCTATCTTGGTAGATATTAACTAGCTTCTGCACTTCATGCTTTACCTTACCTGTCAACTATAAAATGTGGTGATGCTTTTATTTGCAAAATCATAAAATGTGTGCTAACGACTTTCTTTAGATATCTTCTATTGCACTAACCATGCCATGCGTCTTAGACAATATTTTATACTCCACTTGCACCCTAGTTGCATTCATTGCATATTTTGAGGGGAGCTGCATTTCAGTGGGAGTTTGAGTCGTATCTCTTTTGAGTGCATATAGTCTCACTTGATCAGTCCAGTTGTCAACAAGGGAGAGAAATTTTGGGTTACTTGATATTTTAGAAGATTTTAGGGGGAGATTTTTGGTTTTCTCTGAGATTTGTTTCATGGGGAGTTTTAGTCTCTTTTTCCTTTACTTTTTGGATATTGGTGATGCAGAGATTGCACTCGTTTGAGTTTTATTTGAAATCCTTTTTTGATTTTTTTCCTGTTTAACCATAATGACAATTTTCTGGCTTTTGTTTGGCTTTTGGTCATTAAGATTAAACCTTTTATTTTATTTTCTTCATTCTATTCTCTTGTGTTTTATTTTCATGTTTCCACGTATTTTGCAGGTTATGAAGCATTGATGAATAAGGTGTTGACTATGCACTTACCAGGAGGGAATTGAGGAGCCAAGATGAAGATCATTGGCTTCATGGCTCTAGAAGTGATGAGTGATTGTCAACGGAAGTCAATAGAAGTCAACATTGAGAGATGAAGATGAGAAGAGACATGTCGTGTCTTGGGCCGCATATGACTCAGGTACACGGGTAGTGAGCGAATGTTAGGCTGAGGGGCCACAGAGTTGGGTTAGCCCAATCTTGGTACATGGGGTAGGAACGACAGGGGATTTGCTGCTCTGTTGCCCGGATTTGCCTCAGGTAAATGGGCGGTGAGCGATTGTCGGGCTGAGGGATCCGCGGAATCAGGCCGGCCTAATCCGGGTACCGGTGCGAAGACAGCGGATGCTTTGTTAGTTTTGACGCGAAACCGATGCCCCAATCTGGAATTAACATCGGAGATCTAACAGTTCTGAGGCGAAGCCGAAGCTGCTACGAAAGCTTCACGTCAGGACAAGCTATCGGTAATTAGGATTTTTCTATTTTGCCCGTTGGGCCCACAATTTTTTTGCATCAGTGTGTATTTTACCCCTGGGTAATTTGGTCTTTTTCATTTTTTAAACCGCCTATAAAAATGCATGTGTACCCTAGAGAATTTTCTGTCTCCACTGTTCACATCTAATAGACCCCTACGGGTAAGGGGGAGCCCGATCTTTCGATGAGAGATGGAGGAGGTGGTGAATTTGGTGGAAGCCGACGTTGGCTGCCCGACTACCACAACCAAGATGGTGTGGCGCCTTGAGCGACAGGTACACCGTTTCCTGATAACTACGATTTGGGGGTGGAGATCGACGTTGTGCTACCCGACTACAACAACCACAAGGATGCTGCGCCTTAGCGATAGTTACACCGACTCCGGTTGTTGCTGCTCTTGCCGTGCCAAGAACAGCCTTGAACCTGCAAGCAATCGAAGAACAAGCAAGAACAAGATGACAAGCAAACACTCACGGATGTGATAGAAGTTGGAGTTTTGATTCAAGTAATCGGGCGGTCTAACCGACACGCGCGTTACAAGGAAGTAGCAGCAGCTAACTTACATCAAACAAAACCCCAGTTCTTTTGTGGCTACCACTTGCTTTTAAAGGGAAAACTAGAAACTCAGGATGGAGTCACGAGCATTCTTCGGCAGTTTCTAGACGTTTCGTCTGTCCTCTGCCATTGATTCTTGATCCGTTGGAAAGCAGACGAAGAGACCTTTCCAACAAGTACTTATTTGCATTAAACAACCTTGGGAGTTGAAAGATATGCTCCATTTAATCTTGGAATTCTGCAGTTACAAGAGTCCCTTCGGGTGCACGAATATTTATTGCATTGTTGCCTTCTCCATCCTAGCTGGTTCAGTTCCAGATAATTAAGTTCACGTGCACGGGCGCGTGTCATTGGTCCTTGCTTAGGTGTAAGCGGTGAAGTGTTGGCTGTTGTTGTGGTTGTATCAATGGCAGTGATGTCCTCATCATCCTCCCCTTCTTGCAATAGAGTCGTCCTCGACTCGAACGTGTCTTCCTCACGCAAGTATGGTTTCAAATCTTGGTCCCCAATCAACTTCCACGATGTTCCATGCCCTTGATTTTCTCACAACGCGTCCCTTAATCCATGTAATAATTTCTGTAATTGAAAACAACAACTTATGGTGCAGCAACCTTTTCTCAAATATATAAAATGTAAATCTAATATAGAAAGCATGCACCTTTGTTTTTATTATATTTATATCCCAGCCGGTGATGTCCTCATCATTCTCTCCTTCTTGGCAGCAAACCGTCCTCGGTTTGTTCTTGTGTTCATCATCAATGCAACTCCTAGCAAAAGAACCATTATTGTGCAGTATCTCTTGTTCTTTAAACATGTGGTGAATTGAAGAAACCCAACTCACCAAATCCTTTGCTTGAACAAATGACATCGAATCTGTACTTTTAGATATTGGAGTGGGAATTGTGGCATTGCTAAGCAGCCCACAAGGCTCTCCTTCTTGAAAACAAACCTGTGTATTTAAATCAAAACAAGAGACTCTCGAGATAATATGATTAGTTAAAGCACCTTAGTCAAGACTATTATTTACATGCTGTTTCAAATCTGAACATATGTAAACTCTATGCACAAAGTATACTCCTTGATCATTGTATTTTCCAATTACGTGAAAACTCATTTGATCAGGACATGGCAAATCAGGTCTAGTGAGTAATTTCTCATTTAAAGTACTAAGTTCACAAAGATCATCAAGTTCAATATAACCCCAAGTATTTAAAGAAGATAACAATTTCTGTTCTTCCTTTTCACTAGCAATGTGAACAACATGTATCAAATCACTTAAAGGTTTGGCAACAAAGTCAACCTGTTCATTAACTAGTTGTGGCATGTATACAAGTGCAGTATTAACACACAACTCTTCTTTATTACAAGGAGTGTCAAGCAAATCATCTAGTAACAAAGCAACTTCAGCAAAATATTCTACTAATGATGGCTCTATAATAGCATGAATGGTGGAGAATTGTGTTTCATCAAGAGTACACTCACCTTGATTAATTTCAGCACATATATTACCTTGCAAAACCTTTTCCGATGATGTAAGTGCATTTTTATTCTCCTTTTCCTGTTCAAGGTTAGTAGTACTAGCGGGCACACCAAATGGTGTTTCCTCTAAATCAATAGCAATCTGAATTTCAGCTTGACACGCAAGTTCAAACAATTGAGAAAGAGAATTATATGTTTCATGATGAAGCATTTTCTGAATTTCCTTGTTAAGCCCACGTAAAAACCTTTGTTCTATAGATTCTTCACATTCATCTATAGCACAACGTAATAAACAAACATGCATATCATGATAATATGAGGCAACACTTCTGCTATCTTGTTTTAAACATTGTAGTTTCTTTAATAGAATATCGGCATAATATGGAGGAACAAAAGCATCTCTCAAATATTTCTTTAAGTCTTTCCAAGATTGAGGTATTTTATCATGTCTACAAAGATGTTTCCAATGAAATGCAGCATCTTTAACTAACACTTTAGAGGCAGCCATAACCTTTTCTCTTTCAGACAAGTTATACTTTTTAAATTCATTATCTACAGCTAGCTCCCATTGAATATATGCATGAGGATCATAATTTCCTTCAAATAAGGTATTGTACATTTGAACCTAGCTAGAATTTCATCACATACCTCATATTTATCGTGTTGATCTCTCATGTGTCGATGAAGATGTCGATATTGAGCTTCACTATATCCTACCTCCATGTGTATCCCTGCCATGATTAGTAGTAGACAAGAAACATACAAATAATATGTACGCTCCTATCAACTACAAGATTGTGAAGGCACAAAGTCACACTCGCTCAATCCTGTATCAAGCTCTTGCAAGTTCTTACCACACAATGCAGGAGGCGCCGGCAAACAGCAAGAACAACAACAAACAGTGACTGCCAGCACAACCCGGTGGTGTTGTAGATAATTTTGTGGAGCTGTAGGTGGCTACTAAAACAATTGCACAAAGGAACAGCTAGTACCACGTTAGTCACAGCAAGTTGAATAAACGTTCTGCGATGGTACTGTGCTGGTCCTAGTCCTAACCGTGATAGAGACGTGAGCCGTCACCCAAACGTAATCACCAAAATGCTCAAGACAGCAAACTGAAATCAAATGGAAGCAATAACAAGCCAAAATCAGCTCTCTGCAGATCGGACAAGAGATCGGACAAGAGTTTGGACAAGGGATCGGACAAGCCGAAACTGCCACTGTCTCCTACTGATCGGACAAAAGATCAGACAAGAGTTCGGACAAGAGTTTGGACAAGGGATCGGACAAGCCGGAACTGCCACTGTCTCCCACTGATCGGACAAAAGATCGGACAAGAGTTCGGACAAGCAACTAACAGGACCGCTTCTCCTTTTTTTTTGTTTTTTTTTCTTTCTTTTTTTTTCTTTTTTTTTGACCTGTGCCTTGTTTCTTGCTGATCTGTGCGGCTTTTGTTTTGCTCTTGCCTTTTTCTCTCCTTGTAACTTCAGCTAGAAAATGAAAACGGAGATAGAACAAGGTGCACGAACTCAAAACTCTAGCGGTAAAAACATAGGACCAGCAACTTGACACAAAGAAGTAACCGTGAATTCAACAAGCCGAGAGCTAAGTAGCAAAGCAAAGGCACAAAATGTTTTTGGGATTTTCAGATCGACTTATCTTTGGGCAAAAGTGGACTGTAGGAAAAATAAAGCAAAGGAGAAGGAGATCTCTCACCGATCAACCTGAAATCTGATACCACTTAATAGACCCCTACGGGTAAGGGGGAGCCCGATCTTTCGATGAGAGATGGAGGAGGTGGTGAATTTGGTGGAAGCCGACGTTGGCTGCCTGACTACCACAACCAAGATGGTGTGGCGCCTTGAGCGACAGGTACACCGTTTCCTGATAACTACGATTTGGGGGTGGAGATCGACGTTGTGCTACCCGACTACAACAACCACAAGGATGCTGCGCCTTAGCGATAGTTACACCGACTCCGGTTGTTGCTGCTCTTGCCGTGCCAAGAACAGCCTTGAACCTGCAAGCAATCGAAGAACAAGCAAGAACAAGATGACAAGCAAACACTCACGGATGTGATAGAAGTTGGAGTTTTGATTCAAGTAATCGGGCGGTCTAGCCGACACGCGCGTTACAAGGAAGTAGCAGCAGCTAACTTACATCAAACAAAACCCCAGTTCTTTTGTGGCTACCACTTGCTTTAAAGGGAAAACTAGAAACTCAGGATGGAGTCACGAGCATTCTTCGGCAGTTTCTGGACGTTTTGTCTGTCCTCTGCCATTGATTCTTGATCCGTTGGAAAGCAGACGAAGAGACCTTTCCAACAAGTACTTATTTGCATTAAACAACCTTGGGAGTTGAAAGATATGCTCCATTTAATCTTGGAATTCTGCAGTTACAAGAGTCCCTTCGGGTGCACGAATATTTATTGCATTGTTGCCTTCTCCATCCTAGCTGGTTCAGTTCCAGATAATTAAGTTCACGTGCACGGGCGCGTGTCATTGGTCCTTGCTTAGGTGTAAGCGGTGAAGTGTTGACTGTTGTTGTGGTTGTATCAATGGCAGTGATGTACTCATCATCCTCCCCTTCTTGCAATAGAGTCGTCCTCGACTCGAACGTGTCTTCCTCACGCAAGTATGGTTTCAAATCTTGGTCCCCAATCAACTTCCACGATGTTCCATGCCCTTGATTTTCTCACAACGCGTCCCATAATCCATGTAATAATTTCTGTAATTGAAAACAACAACTTATGGTGCAGCAACCTTTTCTCAAATATATAAAATGTAAATCTAATATAGAAAGCATGCACTTTTGTTTTTATTATATTTATATCTCAGCCGGTGATGTCCTCATCAACATCTTCCACCACCGCTGTCAATTTTGTTCTACTGTTGAGATCCTTCGCCGGTCGCCATTCGAATTGCCGCTCGCACGGGAGTGTGGAGCTCCTGGGGGAAGCTGATTCCCATGCGAATCCCTTCACACGAGCTCAGGAGCACCCAGTTCATTTGATCTCTTCGCTCGGTCAGTCATTTACGTCGACATGCATATATGCTCCTGTCATTTTCGTTTCTTCTCGATAAGCGTGCCCAAGGATTTCTTGGCCTGGGTGATACTCCTGCTGAGCTTGTTCAGCCAGGATTAATTACGTTTTGGCTTTGAACCACCTAGGTACACGTGGAAAATCTCTTATTTAACTTGCAGATTTTTTCTGTACGTTTCTGTGCTTAATTAAGGCTAGTTTTTTCCATGAATACTAGGTATTTTATTTCAGCGCCTATGAGATTAAAATTTCCATACACTTGCTTAATTAAATTCTGAGGAATTGTTTAGTTGGTTAGGTCTATTTTCTGCATGATTAATATTTGGTTAAAGTACATTTGAACTGGGAATGTTTTCCATGCACTTGATGAAATCGTTATGATTTGATAGATGTTTGTCAATCTGCCATTTGATATATGAGTAAACTTAATCTGCTTTTAAGTACTGTGATGGTTTAGTCTAGATTATTTATAGTGCTTGTAATCTATCAGACAATCTTATCAGTTCATATTTGACATAAGAGTGATAGCACTATTTCCATCTGTGTTTTTTGGTTTGAGTTTCTGGTTATCTCTTAAGGTGCGTTGGGTGTTGGGAGAAGGTCATCGATTCGAAAGAATTTTTAAGACACCCATTGACCCCCCTCTGATCGCTAATCTCAGTCCTATAGCCACTGCCGTAGTAGTGTGCTACTGAACAAGGTGGGAGCATGAGGCGAGCCCAGCGGCGTCTTTCCTCGTCATCTTCTGAAGATGTGGGGGTCGCGCGAAGAAGAAGAAAGGCAAAAGACAAGGGTTAGAAGAGGACAAGTGGAAAAGATGAAAGCTAGAGGGTGAAAGGAATATCACGGTAATGGGAAACCGCTACCCTTTTATAGGAGCATGGTGCCTGCGTCGCAAGCCTCTATAGCATCTCTTCATATCCTTCTCGAACCCCGGAGGCCGGCAGGTGGGGCCACGATCAAAAACGGTCTGATTTCTACACAACGGTTGGGATTTCGGGCGCAACGATCCATCAGGGCTAACTGTTCGCTGCCTAGGGGATCGAGAGCGGGAGAGAGTTGTTGGCAGTTGAGTTCGCAGACGGGTGACACATGTCGAAGATCTGGAAGGTTTGTCGGTTTCAACAGAAAACCGTTGTATCAGAGAATGTTTTTAAATTTCAAGAAATAGGAATTTATTTTTCTTTTTAGTCGTCTAGATTAAGTGTAATCTTTTAGTATTTTTCAGAATTTTTAATTCTGAAAAAATATTAAAAGAATAGGTCAATTAGCTAATACTTTGTCATTAAACCCTAATGACATTTTGGGAAATACATTGATAGGTTTGCCTATATAAAGGACCCCATGCTTAGGTGATTAGGTTGAACTTTTGGCAGAATATTTTGGGGCTGCACATTTGGGGCTGAGCATTTCATTATAGAAAATATTATTTCCAGCTTTCTCTCTTCTGCCGTGTGACAATGTGAGATTATCGGCTACAGGAGCTCCATCGATCGTGTTGTCTTTACGCGATACAGTACTGACTCCAAGCAAACTTTCTGGTGTGTGTTGTTTTAGCCAGTTTTGATTTGATTCTGTTTAGTTTCTTTTTGATCGGCCTATGTTGATTCTTCAAATCTTCTCCTGTGAGCTTTTCTCGTTCATCTTGGGTCGGCATCTGTGATGGAATGCTACTTATGTTCTTTGAGCAAGGTTGGCAAAGCACTGTAGCTAGCAGCCAGAACTGTAGCATGTAATCTTCTATTGGCGAGTTCTTGGTGCTTCTATTTACAGTCTGTTTTGATTTGATTTTGATTGATTCGGTTTTGATTGATTTACAGTCTTGTGATTCTTCATGTTCTCCATTTTCTACAAAGCGCCAGTCTTTTTTCATGATTATAGCATTGTCACTCCTGTTGCATATCATCTCTTGAATTCTTGAGGCTGCTAAACATCATGTTGTGTTCTATTTCCTTTACTGTTGAAATTGCATAGCCGCCGAAGGATTTCTTCCACCAGGACTCAGCTAGGGAGATCAAAGATTTCTTCCGCCGATGGATGCAGTGAGTAATTTTTGGCTGGTCTTATTGCTAAAGCCACCAGGTGTTCCATCCTATTCATCATATACTGCCAAGTGTTTTACCTAGTTCTGTTTTGTGTTGATCTCTGGTTCATTCTTTTGGGTTGCTCTGGAGTTCCTCATGTTCTTCATCTATTTCCAGGCATCAGCAGCACATTTTGTAGTACTTCTATGCCGTGCGGCTCGCCTAGCTATTTCAGATCAGATTCATTCTTTGGCTCTATGTATGCCGGATTAATTCTGCTTGCTGCGTTTGTGCTGTGAGAAGGGTCCAGATTTCCAAAGCACTGCAATTTTCTTAAGCAACCGTGCAGTTTGATCGGTGGATACCAGGAGCATTTCGTGTTGTTTTGATTTAACTTGAATTTGAATCTGCTTGCACTGTTCAGCTCTTCTTCAATGGAAATTAAGATCGATTCTTTTCTCTTCATGTTTTGTTTTACTGATCTTTTCGAGGAATTTTTGCCTGCGTGATTATTGATCGGCATTTGATACTCCGAAACACTCACTTCAATCTCCGATTTACTGTTGTCAGTCGGAGATTCAAAGTCCGAATAACAAAGATTTCTGCAATTCAAAGTTCGACGAGTGAAGAAAAATTTCTAAGTTATTTTTGAGTGCTCTCCAATTATTCAATTGTTCTGGTTTATTGATTCAACCCACGTTGCAGTGATAGCTATTTGCTTCCGCTTGTTTTTAGAGGCACGTTGGGTTTTGAAAAGGCCATCTAATTGCGAGAATTACTTGATGCGCCTATTCACCCCCTCTAGTCGTCTATTCCGATCCTACAATTGATATCAAAGCCTGTTAGATCACAAGTTGACCTTAACAAGTTTTGTGATCCATTGGTGACATGGACAAGAATACCAAGATTACGGTGTTCGATGGTCGTGATTTTGCTTTTTGGAACGTGTGCATTGAGGCTTATTTACTAAGCCAAGAAAGTGTTATATAGGACATTGTTGATTCATGATATATGATCCCTAAAACTCGCACCAATCAGGCTGAAAAGGAAAAATACGATTGTAATAGCATGGCAAGAAACATATTGTTCATCAGTCTGAGTCGTAATAAGTTCGATAGGGTCCAGCACCTACGAACTACACGTGAAATTTGGATAACTCTAAAAACTTTTCATGAGGGCTCTACTCAGATTAAGGCTAGGCGTCAAAGCACATATAATCAAGAATATCAAATATTTCTGCAAGGCCCTTATGAATCTTTAGATGCCATGCTTGCTCATTTTGATGGGAATGTGAGCAACTTGCGCTCCACTAGGACTTTAGCTTATTCGGATCATGATAGAGCTATCAAACTTCTCTATGCTTTGATCATAACATATGAGAGGTGAAGATCTCTAGTATTGAAGAATCGGCAAGATACGACACATTGACTTGCGATGACATTTTCACTAAACTTAAGTCCATCGAGATTGTCAAGGCATCTCATTCTAGAATTGGAAACTATTTGCAACCATCCATGGCACTAGTTTCTACCTCTAGTAGTGGCACCTCATCCGGAGGTATTTTCTCTAGTGGTTCTAGAGTTTGTGCTTTTCTAGAGGTTTTGTCCTGTAAGCTACGCAAAGCAATGCTCGGGCGCTCGAAGTCTCAAGCCTTCGAAAGGGAGCATGAACAACAAATGCTTCGACACAAGACTCCTTCAACTAGACCACTTCGCAACCTAAGGTGGCCCGGGGTAAGCCGTAAGGTTCGTTCGTACTCTAAACTCTATCGAGTTATTATTTCTTGCGCATATTGCCATTCTCACAAGACAAGACGATCGAAGAGGCATATTCGAGGGGCTACTATTGGGGGTAAACAATCCCATCAGCATAAGTAATTAAAGTGGGATTCCGAAGACTTCTTCAGAATCTGCGCGGAGGAAGCCTTATGGTGCTCCTATGATGCTCCAAAGCGGAGGCTCCGAATTGTGCGGCCCTAGGCGAAGACCCTCAGAGGGATTCGAAGCCCTCATTGGCACTCCGATTCTAGTCGCTGGTGGAGGCCTTTCTGAAGACCCCTCGGAACTCTATCTCAAAGGGGTGCCACTAAACGGGACATGATGATTACCTTACAATGCCAGGCGCTGCCTGTCAAACAAGACGTTCACTTTATGGAGACGTCCTATAATAACGAGGCACAGGCTTCATCAAGACATGCGCCATTACTCAGACTAGACATTTTCCTTATCAAGGCGTCGGCAAAAGTTTGTACCGTCGTACCCCTACGGGATCTAGTGAATATAGTCCGTTATGATTGTTGTGACTAGAGGGTAAAGGGGTATTTTCCTAGTATATCCTTTCCTATAAATGCCCCCTCCTTCCACTATAACGAGGATTCAAATTCAAGCAATCATACACTTAGAACCAAGCAAAAGTACTTAGCTTACTCATGATAGTTACCATACTACGTAGTAATCATATTTTAAATTTGTAGAATTAAAAGCCATGCTCGTGACAGATATCAGACATATTCAATAGAGCAAATTCAACATGATTGAAGACAATAATTCAAAGGCATATACAAGCCTGTGCATGTAAAAGCATTAATCATGAGACAGAAGCTTATGCAATGACACACAACTTCCCGTCACAAGACGCTATAAGGATAACAAAGACAAAGATATCCTCTCAAAAATGCAAATCGAGAAGCATCATGAGGCTTGGTAAAAAATTTCAGCAAGCTGGTTTCTTGTATCAATGTATCTCAATTCAATATCACCCTTCTCATTGTGGTCTCTGAAAAAGTGATAACACACATCAATGAGTTTGATTCTAGAATGTTGTACTAGGTTGTTGTCTAAACTAATGTCATTAGTGTTATCACAAAGAAGTGGAACATCATTAAAATGCAATAAAAAACCTGCAAAGTAGAAACCATCCACAAAATATGAGAACAACAACTAGCAGGAGCTACATATTCAGCCTCAACTATATACTGTACAAAGCTAGACTATTTGCGAGAAGACCAGCACACAAGAGAAGAAACCATAAAAATGATAAGTATCAAATGTACTTTTTTTATCAATTCTACAACCAACAAAATCAGCATCCGAAAAACCTCTAAGGCATAAAGATGATGATGTAGAATACCAAACGCCGATTTCAATAGTGTTTTCGACGTACCTTAGTATGTGCTTAAGTTCTTAATGATGTAAAGCATTTTGGGAAGACTAAAAACGAGCGCACGGACATACTGCAAAGTGTATGTGTGGCCTCATAGCTGTCAAGTAGAGGAGAGTGGCGATCATGCTACAAAACTCCTTCGATCCAATTCTTCTCCATCTTCGTCCTGGTCAAGCACTACCGAGGTAGCCATTGGAGTGGCAAGCGACTTCGCATCACTCATATCAAAGCGCTTTAGTAGGTCCTTGGTGTAATTCGTCTGATGCACAAAAGTACCTTGTTTGCATTGCTTGATTTGCAAACCAAGGAAAATGTCAGCTCACCCATCATCGACATCTCGAACTCCCTGCTCATAGAATCAGCAAACTCGGCCACAGGTGTATGAGAAGAGCCACCAAAAATGATATCATCAACATAAATCTGAACAACGAGGAAATCTTTGCCTTCTTCAGGGTAAACGGGGTATTGTCAACAAAGCCCATTTTCATTAAGTCTTACCATATTTTGCCTTTCACTACTACAAACACTCACTGTAGTGGTGGGCAAAAACATACTGTAGTGGTGGGCAATCAGTCCACCACTGCTCTAACACCACTGCTAACCAGGGTTAGCAGCGGCGGGCAGAGTGCCCTCCACCAATGTGTCAACAGTAGTGACGGGCACGCTGATGTCAGCGTGTTGTTAGCGTGACCGCCATTGCTGTTATTTCTGTTGTTAGCCATAGCAGTGGCGGTTGCACGATGTCAGCGTGCCTTCCACTACTATGTTTCCCACATTTTACAGAAATGTTATAAACCTTATTTCAAACAGCCCCACAACAAAAACACAAAAAATATACAACTTCACACATCCATCCACATCCACAGCAGCAACACAACCACATAAATTCACAGGTCCCACAGCCATCCACAGTAGCAACAGAACAACAACCCATCTCATTAATTTACAAATTTAAAAAGTTCACATTTCATCAGGCATCAAGTTTACAAGTTTACATCTCATAAAAACTTCAAAATTAGCAATTGTTCACAAATACATGCTCATTTTGTTTCATGTTCTTCTCGGATGGCCAACTCCTATCCCGCGCATCTTGTTTTTGCTTCTGAGCTTCTAAATTCTTGAATTTTTTGTGCTAGCCTTTTAGGTATTCCGGCCCAACCTCTCAGAGTTGGTGCTTGGCCACTTCACCCTCAGGATCCAATAATACTCCACGCTCATGAATAATTTCATGCATCGTGAAGCGGCACATCCTCGATATGTTTCCATACATTTTTGCCTCTGAGAGTTGGTTATTCTCGAGAACAGTTGATGCATGTGACGTCTGCATACATAACATACAAGTGTAATAACCGCAATGCACCGAACTGATAAGTTGTTTGTGACACTTCAAAATAGACAAAGTTAGAACGATATATAGTTTGGCTTTATTATTAGAATTAATAAATTTAAAAATATAATCATACCGGATAGTTAGTTCTAATATGCATTTCTTTCGGCCTTTGTTGATCATGTGGGCCATGTAACTTGTCCACGTAATATTTATATGCACTCTAAAGAACATTTATTATATCTTGATATTCTTTTCTGGGTTTGTCGAGGGAGTCGAGCACCCAAACCCTGGAGTTCTTCGGGTATATTAGAAGTGCAATCCAATGATCACTATCGAAAGAAGTTATATGTGATTATGTTAGTTTCATAATCGATAAAATGTGATTAAGTGGATATAGTGTTATACTTACTTAAAGTTATATCCTCGGTTATCATTTCTCTGTCTTTCCATTGAAACATGCACCGCGCAATATACAATGCGGCACAATTCATTTTGTTCTTCTTAAGTGTGTCTTGGTGTTTATTGAATATCTTCCTTTGAAACTTTTTCCGACCCACACTCTAGTACTTTGCATCGTTCTAGTTTAGTACTGGGTTCAGTGTACTTTTGCTTATCAATGATGGGTTTAACTACCCATATTGTTTAGACTTATCACTAAATGAATTGAAACTACATATGTTATGAAACACAAGTCAATATAAGACGTGATTGATTTTTTCTTTGTATTGACAAAGTAAAAACTACTTACAGGCACCATAGCATCATGCTTGTGATGTCGGTTCGCTTCATACGGAACATCCAGTGGAAGTCATCGAAAAATAGTGCAAGAGTAAACTCTGGGCAGTTAAATACTTCTTTTGGAACCTTAATTTCTATTTGCATAACTCCTAACGAAGACGCTTCAAGGTACCATTCATGAAATGTTTGCATCTCTCAGTTCATACTCTTAAGTACTCATTGGGATAAGAATGGTTTGCCTATTTCGTACTTGATATAATCATCGTCTCCGTAGGTCCATTGATCGAGAGAAAGTGACCTCTACTTCTGTATTGGAGCCTTTATGTGAGCCTTTGCGGGCATAGAACGCGTTTTCCCCATAGTAGTAAAAATTTGGGAATTTCAGACTTTGGCTCAAAACACTGCCCATCTTGAACAATTTTCTTGTGGATTGTGGGCTTTGGGCGTGCCTCTTGATTAACGGGCTCAAACTTGGCCGCTGGAACTGACTCTTTCACTTGATCAGGCTCATCCACTAGCTCTGTCACTTGAGGCTCGGCCATTGGAACTGACTCTTTCACTTGATTAGGCTCTGCCGCTGGAACTGACTCTTCTACTTGATCAAGCTCGGCCATTTTAGGATCTTTCACTTCCTCCGACACGTGTTGTTGAGCCATTTGTGGATCTGCCACTTTTTAGGGCACGTGTTCCTCAAGTTCTTGTGCCATTTGATGATCTGTCACTTTATCGGGCACTGGATCCTTCTCTGCCTCTTCCTCCATCTCACGCTCATCAATAGGTGATAAAGATTCTATATTTTGTATATCATGAGATGAAGGATATGTGGGGGATTATGACTAGAAAATAGGCAATCTACTCTAACAACTTGTCGGAGACGGTCTCTAGAGTAATTTGATATCTCGGCTCACCCATAAGACAAAGTTATTTAGTGCATCTTCGATTGTCTCAATTCCCTCATTAGGCATTGGAATATCTAGGGGGTCATTGATAAATCTGTCGTTGGTGATCTCATTGACCTGAACCTTAGTATACTCCAACTCTGCAGGCTCTCTGCGGTGGCGGTGGCGTCTGTGCATGCTTGACGCTTCTTGTATGTGGCACCATCCTACTTCTTGAAAGTATTCTTCAAGGGTGCTATAGAAGAGGCACCTCGGGTGCGCCCTCGATGTTCCTCGTTTCCGAGTGCAGATGTAAGCTGGTCATTACATCCCTCGGGCTTGAACTTTCCAGTCTTCTCCAACTCAACGATTTTCTTCACTTTCTGAAATACTTCACTAGTCTGTGAGTCGGGGAGGATATATTGGCCCTCGGGTGTTTTTTATCTCCACCTAGGAGCCATCTCTTAGTGCGCTAATCAACACCTAAAAACTATTCAGGTAACCCAGCCGCACGGTCCTCCTCGTCCTTTCTACTCCACTCATCCTCCTTGGCCTTATATCCACCTGGACCAAGTTTATGTGGGAACTTATTCTTCTTATTAAGTTCTTTGAACATGATGTTCTTTTGTTTGGCTTCTTCTGAGCAATGCTGCAATTTGAATTCGTTCCATTCATTTGGCATGATAAAGTCGTAGTCATTGAGCGGCGACTCTCCTTTCTGAAGGTACTGTGTGTTCAATTTAGTCCTGAATATACGAAGAGATTTTCCTATAGTCTTCAATGTGGAAGCTTTAGCGTCTTCTAAGCGATCTTCCGAAAATTTATAATGCGATTTTATATGTTGCCATATTTCGTTCTTTGTAGCTTCAGGGACATTCTTTCAGTTTTTCCAAACTATCTTACATCGCTCCCTGGCCAGACATACACAGTCATTGCGCCACTTAGCTGTGATTTATTTCGTCTTTTTGGAGCCCATCAACATAAACTTCTTCAACGTCGTAGATAGTTGGATGCTTCTTGTTCTTCTCCCATTTTCCTCTCCTCTTCGCATTTGCATTGGATGTAGTGGCAACGGGCTCAATAGTTGCTGGATCAGAGAACTCAATAGTTGGGACAATAGTTGTTCTTTCCTCGACATGGAATAATAGATGCTTGCTTCCTCGTTTTGGACGATCCTATGACGATAGACAATGTGAACTTCAGGAATGTAATCCTCGGTTAGAAGTTGCTCTAACTTGTTACTAACGCAATAATTACCTCCGCTTGAGATTCAGGAATGTAATCCTCATCGGTGTCTTCTCTCGTTCGCTTCTTCCTAGGCTCCACTGGATGTGGATCCTCTAGAGAGTGGTACAAAGATTCGCTATCAGGGGATCCTTCAGATGAACCGTCTTTATTTGTTTTTGCAGGAGACTCATAGATGAGCTCCTCGATGGGACGTCCTTCTTCCACCATATATGAACTATTCATGAACAAATGAATCATTTGACTCGTAAATAAGGGAGGCAATGAATTGAATAAAGAGCTAATGTATATTGAGTTAGGTTTGAGTTGTTAGCTTAAAAGAGTCCTATGAATGTGTGCTACCACACAATAGTTTGCTATGACTCGCCATATGGGAGTGTGGCATCCCCTCATCCATTCGGATCTGCGCCTCCGTCGCATATGAAAGCCTCATCCCTTATCTTCAGTATCCATTCTTGACCATACGACGTCGCTATGGAGACTAACATAGAACTTCAACAATGCCCTCATAGGGAGGGCCATGTCAAGGCAAGGCCATGGATACTAACATTATGAGGCGGGGTAAATATATATATTCCCGAACTTAGCATTATAAATATATATAAGGCGAGGTATAAGTCTTTGATAATCTATAACGTAGAACATTAATCATTCATATTTTCATGTATGAAACAATGCACAAAGTTGTTGAGGCCTCAACATATTTTATTTTGTTTTTAAAATATATTCATGGCTGCCATGGAACCCATGTGCACATCCATACCCTGCCAACAGCATAAGAAAGAAGAACATGTTGCAAGGGTATGAATGTGTCACATGGCTTTGATGACATACATGAGATAACTCAATAACAATTTGCATTATAGGCTTCTAAAAGGAATTGTAGAATCTAATGTTGGTCTTCAGCCATTTCAAATCTCTGAGCTTATTTACAAAATCATCACATGACTCCACATGCTGGATGCACTTGAGGATTAGTATAGTATCTTCAGAAGTAATAGCAGTAGTAAACTGATCAACAGTGTCAAAGGTGGGAAATGGATGAAAACTCTTCTTGGCTACAACTCTACTATTGTTTGTGTTATGTATGATTTAGACTAAGCAGTGGCACATGCATTAGTAGTCAGCTGTTACTTCTGAAGCTACTATACTAATCCTCAAGTATAGTGCTTGTGTTATGTATGCATCATATAACAACTAGCTAGTTTACTTCTGGTTGCAACTAGATGTCTGCATCCATAGTAGGAAGCACCACTCATGAAACTTGAGATATTGGATGCAATACATTGGATTCTGCACAAAGTAGTTGAGGCCTCAATATATTTTGTGTTGTTTTTTCAAATATGTTCATGGCTGCCATAGAACCCATGGGCACATCCATTCTCTGTCAGCAGCACAAGAAAGAAGAAGCTATTGCAAGGAATGGATGTGTCCCATGACTTTGATGACATACATGAGATAACTCAATAACAATTTGCATCACAGGCCTCTAAAAGGAATTGCAAAATAGGAAAAAAGACATACAATTGCAATAGAGAAAAAAGACAACTCCGAATATGGGAAAGTGTGGCTTTTCCTACTGCAATCACTTATTCATGAACAACAACACAAGACAAAAATACAAGGCATCTTGACATCAACAAAACAAGCTATGTTTGGATGCCAACCAAAGATGAAAGTGAAACCAACATAACACTGCAGTTTTGTAGTAGTGCAGAAGCACTAGCTCCTAGCCTCTTTCCTGTAGAAATTTGTAGCCTAGCTCATAATACTCCGTAACATGCAACATAGCAATGTATATTGTATATTACTCTAGTGCTCTACATGAGAAGCTGCACCAAGAAGAGGAGAGGGGCTAGAGGGGATCCTAATCTCTGTAGGGACAGAAACACAAAAGACCTATATACCTAACAAAACTGTGATGTTAACCACAGCCTTGAATTTTGCCCATCACAGATCAAGAGGCAAATTAAGCAGCAACGGCTCAGCATTATACCGAACGTATGGTTGTGATAAACTTTCATGTGATTGTGTTGTATTTTTTCTTTAATGTGTGCAGTACTTTTGAATTTTGATTCCACCACCGCCACCTCCACATCCCACCCCTTAGAATTTATAAATGGACATGGTTATTACTCTATGTGTTATGTTAACCGCACTAAAATTGTGGACGAAAATGCACAAATTAGCCAAATATTTGTCTTTTTACTTCCTTGCTTGGTTAAAATGTTGTTCACATGTGAATATGTTGCCTTAGTAGCAAAATCCTTTTCCTATGCATTGTTCCTTCTGTGGCACATTTTCTGTAAACTATTTTGTCAACTAAGTGGTACATGTGGTACTCGTGGAACAAGTGACAAAAGTAATCATGGTACATGTGATACATACTATCGTCAAAAATATTCTCATGTTTATATGCATAGTAAACAAGGCAATTTAAGGTTCCCAGTGTCATACCTATGGCGGCTATGGGCTCCGGTGGTGGCAGCGGGCTCTAGGGGCGGCGGCGACGGGGATGGCTGCAACAGGGATGGAGTCTGAGGTGACAAAATCTGGCGACAGCGGAGATGGGCCCAGGACGGCGATGGGCTCGTGGGCGGCGACAGGCTCCGCGGCGGTGATGGACTCCGAGACATGGACGCGTGCTCCAGGGATGGTGGCGATGGGGACGGGGACGACATCCGAGGCGACTAACTCCGGGGATAGCGGCGACGGGCTCTAGGACGGCGACATGCTCCGGGACGGCGACGGGCTTAGGGGCGGCGGCGACAGGCTCCGGGGCAGCGACAGGCTCCGAGATGGTGGCCGCGTACTACGAGGGCGGCGATGGACAATGAGGATAGCGGTTATGGTCGGAGAGCGACGATGACATACTTCGGGACGGCGTTGATGGGCGGAGTTCGGCGGTGCGGGAGTGTATGGTTTAGAAATGAAACTAGGTTTTCGGACGGTGGGAAGGGAAAAGTATATATAGGTGTATTAGCAATGGCGGGCAAGATGACATCATCTTGCCCGCCACTGCTATTTATCTTAGTAGTGGCGGGCGGTGACGTCACCAGCCCACCACTTCTAACCCGCCCGCCGCTGATGTCCGATTTAGTAGTGGCGGGCAGCTGACGTCACCCGACCGCCACTAATAAGAGGAATAGCATTGGTGGGTAGGTGACGTCAGCTAGCCTGCCACTTATTATACACGTGTCCGCCACTGCTAACTCTAAGGTGTATTTTTATTTAGTAAAATCATATATTACCAATAATTAAATAAAAGGTTTCAATATATATTTCTACATGGTTATTATTATTATTCTTAATAATTTTTTTTATTATATTAGACATATATTACCAATAATTAAATAATAACATATATTACAAAATGACACCAGTGGTCTACTAGTGCTACACATTAATGACATAAATAAAAACATATATTACCAATATCTTAAACATAAATGAAACTGCCAAATGACATAAATGATTTTACAAATACGAACAATCTCTTAAACTAAACATAAATGATCTAGCCTTGCACTAATTTTCCATCGCCATCAGTATGTAGATAAGGAATCACATTGCCAAATGAATGTTTTGCTTCAACCACATTAATCCTTGATATGTCAACGAAGAATGACACCTCATCAAACTAATTGTATTCTTCTTCGTCCTCGACTCCATTAACTCCAACAATTCTTTGTTTTCTTGGAGAAATGATGTATTTCTTCTCGTCTTTAGGATTAAGTATGTAAAACATGTGCCACGGATTGAGCGAGTATCCAAGGGTCATCTTTATAACCCACCTTATTAAGGTCAACTATTGTAAACCCGTAATCATCCACCTCCACACCTTCTGGATATCGGACCCACTGGGACTTAAATACGAGTATTTCTATAGAGTTCACGTAGTTAAGTTCCCATATTTCTTTGATGTATCCATAGTAAGCATTCTTTTGTCGAGTGTTGTCTTCTGCATTTGCTCTGACACCACTATTTTGGCGCTGACTCTTTTGATCCTTTGTTTTGGTATAGAATATGAAACCATTGATGTCATATGCTTGCCATGTTTTAACCATGCTCAATGGACCATAAGACAATTTATTTATCATCATCTCTTCAGTCGGTTTCTCCAATCAAAAGGTTTAGATCCCTCAGCCATGATGTGAAATGAATTTTGTGCTCTTTTATAATCCATTGTTCATCATGATCTTCATTCTTTTCACGAATCTCTTGCAGGTGTTGTTCAACATATGGTCTCATAATCGCTCACTGATGCATGACAATGTAATGTGATTTTCTTACTGTTTGGTAGCTATTGTCTTGTATGATTTTCCTGCCTTTAGTTCTTTTACCGGTGATTCTTCCATGGTGCCGAGACACGGGAACACCTATTGGTTTTCCAACTCTTATGTAATCCGCGTAGCACTCAATGACTTCCTCAGTCGTGTAGCCCTCTATCATGGAACCGTCCGGATAAGCACGATTTTGTACGTAACCCATGAAGATAACCATGAGACGCTCATATGCATACATATTGTGCAGGTACGTTGGACCGAGAACAAAGATCTAGTCTGCTATATGTATCATATAGTGCTCTATAATATCAAAGTATGAAGGAGGAAGGCACATCTGAAGCTGACACATAGTCTCCCTCATTATTTATGTTATTCATTTAACTCTTCAGGGTCGATCACCTTCTTTGATATGACGTTGAAGAAGTGACACATGTGTGTTATCACCATCTTCAGAAATGAATGTTTAATTCCTCTTACTGCGATGGGGAGGGATAGCCCAGCATAACATGACAATCATGCGTGTTGTAGCTGCTCATCCTCAGATCTGCTACGAAGACAATATTCTTTATGTTTGTTGAGAATCCTGTTGAAACTCTGATTCCATGTACACACCTGCAAATTCATCTTTTCTCATCAATTGTGAGGTTATAGCTAGCAGCCGGAAGGAAAAATTTTCCATTGGCCCTTTCTGTGGGTGAAGCTCAGGTCTAATTCTGAGAGTTTGAAGCTCTCTTCATACATTGAGTCTATCTTTTGACTTGCCCGGTATGTCTAACAAAATACCGATGGTGCTTTCAAAGACATTCTTCTCAATGTGCATTGTATCGATAGCATGACCAATCTCCAACTCCTTTCAATAGGGCAAGTACCTAAAGAAGATTGACTGCTTTTTAAATGGAGCATCATTTGAATTTTTTTTAGATTTCTTCCTCTTCTTTCCGAAAAACAACTTTGATATTTTTCACCATTTCGAATATAAATTTTCCATCTCGATGTCGTGGGGCTACCCAAGCACGATTGTATCGTCGAAATGGTTCCTATTTCTTCGATATTTGTGGTTTCTTGGTAAAAATTTGCGGTGTCGCATATATATCGTCTTAACGAATGATGGAAGATGCACAAATCTGTCTGGTCCACACACACTACAAATGTTGTCTTTCCTTTAACCTGTCTTGTTAGGGACATACGCTCCGGGTTGTCAGCTATGGTGCAAAAGATCATGGCTCTTAGATTGAAGTGCTCTTTCTTGTGCTCATCCCACACACGAACACCATGTTCCGATAGACGTTTCATATGCTCCATCAAAGCTTCTAGAAAGACATTAATGTCATTGCCAGGTTGTTTTGGACTAGAAATTAGAGTAGTGAGCATAAGGTACTTTCTTTTATGGCACAACCATGATGGAATGTTGAACAAGAACAAAAGGCTGGCCATGTATTGTGTGCGTTCCTCATCTCACCGAAGTGATTCATTCCATCCGTGCTAAGTCCCATCCGAAATATTTCTGGGATCCTTCGAGAAGTCTGGAAGGGCCAGGTCAAATGATTTCCACTACCTAACATCCGCAGGGTGCTGAAGTTTTCCGTCCTTCTTTCGCCCAGCGAAATGCCAGATTAATAGTTTAGCATCTCTAGGATTAGATAACATACGTTTCAAGCGATCAATCACCGGTAGGTACCACATTACTAAGGCTAAAACTGCATCCCTGTCTTATATCCATGCTGGTCTGCAATAACATTCCTCTTCCTCTTCTGTAACCTCTTTTTCTTCTTTCGGTGGTCATTGTAGTCCTCCACACAGTCATTTGCACGTTTGTGTTGACTTGCATTGCACTGCGGACAACTCTATAACAATTCATACTCTTTTCGATAAAGGATATAGTGATTCGAGCATGCATGAATCTTTTGAACGCCCAAAGTCAACAAACAAATCATCTTTTTGCTTGGTACGTATCAGATGGCAGACCATTGGATTTCAGCAAAACCTTTTTTAGGAACTGCAAAAGATCTGAAAAACTAGTGTCGGACCATCCATTACTATCCTTCAGTTTCATAAGCTCAAGAGTTGTGTACAACATAGTATATTGCTTAACGCAACCGTGACGTTCATTGTAAAGAAGGTTTTTCGATGCTTTGTCAAGTGCTTCAAAGTTATCGTAGCCTTTTATTGTAGTCCTCTGCAACAACACCTCAGGAGCAACATTTCGCATCAGTTCCTCCACATCAAAGGCGTCATCATCATCATGTTAATCAACATCATGTGTTATGTCAGATGTATGATCACAGCCTCTACTATGTTTTTGAGCATCTTGCGGCACATCAGAATCATCAGGAGGGTTTTCACCCATCTCACCGTGTTTCGTCCATATATAGTAGTTCTTCACAAAGCCATTTTTCAACAAGTGAAATCATATGGTTTCACGATCTGAACACGGATACATCGCTTCTGTTGGGGGAATAAGTTTTCCCTTGAACAGGGGCCAAATGATGTTAGCCTCAGTAGGACTCTGGCCTGGAGCCTGACACTGTCAAAGCAGGTTCCCACCAACCGAAGTTATTTCCAAGCAGTAATTAGTGCAAGCTTCTGGGATCCCTTAGGAGTCCTCCGGAGCCTAGCCTCCGGCTCCCTTTGGAGCTAACCTTCAGTTTCCCTTCGGAGTCGTCCGAAGCCTAGCCTCCGGGCTCCCTTCGGAGCTAACCTCTGGTTTCCCTTTGGAGTCCTCCGGAGCCTAGCCTCCGGGCTCCCTTCGAAACTAACCTTCGGTTTCCCTTCAGAGTCCTCCGGAGCCTAGCTTCTGGGCTGCCTTCAGAGCTAACCTCCGGTTTCCCTTCGGAGTCCTCCAGAGCCTAGCTTCGGGCTCCCTTCGGAGCTAACCTCTGGTTTCCCTTTCGGAGTCCTACGGAGTCTAGCCTCTGGGCTCCCTTCGGAGCTAACCTCCGAACCCCCTCCGGTCCCTTTCGATGCTAAGTCTTTGAAAGGCCACTTCGGAGTACCCTTCGAAGCCTTTAATGAAGTCTCCGCCTGAAGAACTCCTGGCCACTACCTCGAACCAGGAAAATATCTCCATTCTGCTATAGTGCAAAGCCATACCGGGGGCCCCTCTGCCCCTAGTATGTCGTTTAGCTGCTAAGAAGTGACGTTTATCTGACACGTCTGTAAAGCTATAAAGCGGTTTGTACAGTAGTCTAGTCTTTTTCCCTTCTTGCCCCTATAAGGCCTATGACTTGTAGAGGGCATTTCGTTCTTTTCCTTTGGCCTGTGTGCCTATGAAAGCAGGGCCATGCCCTTGCAATAGAGAGGGACCAGAGAGGCAAATTATGCCAAATCTACTATAGACTGGACGTAGGGCTATTATCCCTTCGGGGAGGCCTAAACCAGTATAAATCATTTCTCCCTCTGTGAGAACCCTCTGAGGTTCACTCTATACACCATATACACACAAAACCTGCTGTGGATAACACAATTGCTACAACAGTTGGCACCGTCCGTGGGGAACCTAGTACTAAAAGCTAAGTTCTCTGCCACTACCTGTGTCTTGAAGTGCGCTGATGGGGGAGCTTCGAAGTTTTCTTGCTTTGTGCACCCTCCGGCAAGGGGCTCCGCTTCGCGCGCCGAAGTCCTCCGAAGCCCCAGGGACTACGAGGCATGTTTTTCACCCGTTTTACGAGGTATGAACACAGTCTGAAGTCCCACTTCGCCGTGCAATTTGCAATTATTTTCAATGAATTACCGAAGTCTTACTTCGCTTTAAAACCGAAGTCTTACTTCACCTTTAAAGCAAAATCTTGCTTTACTTTATCAAAAACCTGAAGCCTTGCTTCACTTTATTTAGTGCCGAAGCTCTGCTTCGTTTTATGATTGCCGAAGCATTACTTCGCTTTGTTAAACCGAAGATCTACTTTGTCCTTATCAAGACCCGAAGCCAACAACCTTGTTCTTTTAAGAATCGAGGTTACCGCTTTGTATTGTTAAGGACCAAATCACTACTTCGAAGTCTATTTGAAACCGGACTCAATATCCGAAGGCTACACAGTGCCTCCAGGCCCATAGCAGTAACATGAGGGACTCTGGGCCATCGGCCCGATGCGTCCTAGGGATTCCAGGTTACGTACCGAAAGCATCCTAGGGTCGAAGGTGACCTAGAGTTGATGGTGGCTTAGAGCCGAAGGTGTCTCACATTATCACAGGTTCGGTGAATCCACACCAAATATCCATTCTCATTACAGAATCAAGCTCACAAGCCTTGCTTCGCTATCCAATAATGCTCTGAAGCCTGGCTTCGCGTGCCAAAATCTAATCTAGATCTAAGCATGTCGAAGTCATGCTTTGCCTAAAGTCTAAGCGTGTTTCAAAGCCTTGCTCACACACAATATCCAAATTCAAGCATGCCAAAGCATGCTTTACTTAATGTGAGTACGCTGAAGCCTTGCTTCGCTTCAAATTAATTCATTCGAAGCCCAAAAGAGACCTTCGCTTGATGCGATATAAGAATCTGAAGCCGCCAAAAAGGCACACCCCATCGCATTTTTAATTGCTCGCACTAGCAATGACTAAGTCCCTAGCTGCCATGCGCAAGGGGGGACCGAAGTATGTATGCGAAGTGTGCGAATGTAATGTGCAGTACGAGCATGACAAGATAAACGTTCCAAACAATTGAATCATGCGAAGCATGAAGACGAAGTATGCAAATATAATAAATCTCATTCATTGAATGATAATTGAGAAGTATGTTACAAAATACACTTCGAAAACAAAACTATGAGTAGTTTGTATCTAAGCCTAAGAAAAAGCGAGCTCGAGGCCCCGACATGTTCGACCCTCGCTTGCTATTCTTCCGGGCAGGGCCCCCTCAGCTGGACGAAGCCCCGTCAGAGCCTATTGTCCCATGGCCGGACTATCCACGCACAGAAACCCGTAGACCTTTTTTTCCCCTTGCAAGTTTGTCCAAGTCTGGGACGCAGGCGGTGCCATATCGAAGGCAGAGAAGTCTAGGGCTTCGCCGCCTGTTTAGGCCATACTCGAAGGTTGTACCCCCTCGCAACTTAAGTCTACTTCGAAACAACTTAAGTCTGGCGAGGAAGAAGAACTCCGAAGAGGCTCCGTCTTCACGGTAGCTAATAGCTCCTGGGCTACTTCGGAAATTGCTTCGCCCCTAGGACCCCTCGGAAGCTTGAACTGAGGGAGGCCTTCGAACCTAGCTACCTCGAGCACCACCCAAAGCTAGTGAAGCTCTTCAGAATCCTCGAGTACTTCGAGGTCAATATTCGAAGGCTGAGCTTGGGTAGGTATAAAGTACCCCCGCATTTATATTAATAAACTGATGAGTTTTTACAAGCGTACATCTAGGAATTACAAGGAGCCTAAGGAGGTCTACACCTTTGGAGGCAGAGGCTTCGACGTCGAAGGCTGAGCTGGCGAGGCTTGTGCCCTGGCTGGCAAAGATGAAGGGCCTGTTGGAGGCCAAGGACTGCTTCACAGCCTTGGGCTTTCCAAGGCTCCTAAAGACAGCGCCATGCTTCGCGGATGTCTAGAGGCGGCGCGACCAAGTGTTGGCCTCTGAAGGCCACCGGAGTCACCGAAGTAGCCGCATTGAGGTGGTTGCACCCCATGTCGTTAAGCATCTGCAACACTCCTTGGCCCGCCACTCGGCGGCCATCAGAGCAAAGCCCTTCATCGACTCTTCCACCGTCGCAGCCGCAGACTACAGGAACTCAAGGCGATCCCCGACCGCATCTTGAGGGTTGAAGTCCAGAGCCCGGCACTCAGTCCCTATGTGCTCGAGGACTGTGGTCAGGCTCGAGGTAGCTTCGTCGACCCCTTGAACCACGAAGTTCTCCAGGCAATGGCCGACTGCGTGAAGGTAAGAGTTCTCCACCGCCAGCTATAGGACCGAAAAGTAGCGACCAGAGGGGGGGGTGAATGGGCGCCTAAAAATTTCTTGCTAAACTATATTTTAATCCCACCACCCAAAATAACTTATCCAGATAAATAATATTTGCAAAGCGAGTTTTAGGAATTAACGTTGTCTAGCCAAAAAAATTGACCGGTGTCCTAATTAAAATGATATTAAAAATAAACTAAATAGAATTACTGTAGTAAATAAAAACTCGAAATAATAATATTTCGGTCTAGAAGTAAAGTACTAATCAAATGAATAAATCTTGAATCATTAAAAATTAATTCAGAACTAAACCTAAAATGTTGCAGGTACAAACTAGAATAAAAATATAACTGCGACTAATAAATTTTTCTTTTCATTTTATTGAGCAGATTAAATAGATAAAAATAATACTAGACAACTAATAAAAATTTAACATATTAAGATAACAATGAAATTTCGAAATAAATTTTCAGCTAATTAATTAATAGATGATTATCTCTAAAAACTGATCTACCAAGAAAATAGCAAACTAACTTGCATTGAAGAAGTCATCGCCGCCTCTTCACGTGAGTCGCGCGCTGTGCAACAAAACAAAACGAACCATACTCCTGGATAGCTGCGACCGAAGTACAAAAACGTTTGCCGTGGGGCTCACGCGCTGCTGTGCACACTGAAGATGGCCGCACATGCACTGGCCGGCCGGAGCAATTCTTTGCCGTGTAGAGAAAAAAAACTGCAAATAATTTCCCTAGAAAGAGAACTCCGTGAACATCACCCTGTGGGGCCTGCAACTTCTGTGCGCATGGATCAAAGCCAAACCAGAGAAAGCTGCTGCCTCGTGTTCCGCGCCGTGAATTTCTTTGCTGTTGCGCATGCTATAGCCGTGCATCTACAGTCCTCGCCGTGGGACCAGCCCGTGGAGGAAGTCAATTTCTGCCGTAGTGCTTTGCCGTGGATTAAATTCCCAAACAGCAAAGGAGTATCCCTGCCGTACCTAGCCGGCATGCGCAGTAATCAGATGTGGGGCCCGCTGCTTTTTTCCCTCTGTCTTCACACCGGCGCTAGCAGGCAACGTCACCAAATCCAGTGCAAAGGCCTACCACCGTGTGCGTTGCACCACGCCAAGAGAAGCCGTGCTGCACTCAACGTTGGCGAGAAAAAGAATACGCCAAAGAAAATTTCCGCTAGAAAAATCCCTAGAGAGGAATAATCGTCGATGAAGGTTGTAGATCGATGTACTTTCGGTGGAAAACGAAAATGGACTGCAGATTGATCTATTGGAAAAACAGTCAACTATCCCCAAGGGGATAGGGGCCTATATATAGGCAAATCCTAATACATGAAAAGACTAATTTACTCTCGGGTAAAATTGAACAGACTCTAAAATAATTTCTGAAAATTACTAAAATATTCTTAGAAAAATCACCTGACTTAAATAAAAATATTCTAAACTTAAAAACTAAATATTAATATCCTAAAAATGAATTAAACATAGATTGTCAGTTTTACACCGAAACTAACAAAGCATCCACCGTCTTCGCACCAGGTACCCGGATTGGGCCGACCCGACCCCGCAGCTTCCTCAGCCGGCAATCGCTCGCCGCCCGTGTACCTGAGTCAAACCCAGTCAATAGACTAGTGGATCATCTACCGCTCCTAGCCATGTACCCGGATTGGGCTAGCCCGACTCTGCGGCTCCTCTGCCCGGCCATCGCTCACTGCCCGTGTACTTGAGTCACATGCGCCTCAGACTCGGCAGATCTTCATCTCTCCCTTCCATTGACTTCCGTTGACAATCACTCATCACATTTGGAATATCAAAACCATATTCTTCAACATGGTTTCTCACCAGCTTCGCTTTGGTCTCCTCCGAAGCTCGAAGTTCCACCCAAAGCTTGTTGGTCTCCGAGACCAAGACCTCCCTCGGCTTCTCACCCTCGGCCCTCGGCGCCTCTACGGAGGCCTCGGCTCGCCTTCGCTTCTTGGCCTCCACGGAGATCTCACGTCAGAGAGCATCACTCTCCTCTGCCAAGCCAGCCATCCAATGGTCCGCGAAGATTGCTGCTGCAGCATTCAGCGTGAAGGCCTGAAAAGATTCAAGAAAATCATAAGTGTTGTTTGAAAAGCAAGTACGACTCGAAGATCGTGTAGGACTTTGCTCACATGGACGAGGGCTTCGTTTGCATTTGCGAAGAGGTCGAAGGGGCTCGAGTGGTTGAGTTGTGCCACCAAGCCCCCTGACCCTACAGCAACGCAGCCTTCGTGGAACACGTGAATAGCTACCTCTGTCATAGGCCCCCTCGGCTGTAGAGGCCGGACTATCTCCGCCACAGCCTCCTCCGGTGTGGACTCCCATGTAGCCGGTCTCCAGTCCACCACCTCAACATGCTCATCGGCCTCGTCCCGAAGGGCCCCTTCGTCGCGGCCGTCCCCTCCGTCCTCTTCGGATGAACTGCTGTCGGACCCCAAACTGCTGCTGCTATCGCTGCTGCTGCTGGAGGCCTCTGTGGGCTTCGACACGACGGGCCTCGCACCGGCATCGACATATGCAGAAAACTACAAGTCAATATTCATACATGTAAAGGAAAAAGTGTGATCAAGTGTTTACCTTCGTCGGAGGATATATCTTCGAAGGAGGGGGGAGTGATGTGTGCTCCCCAGTCCCTTCTCTGTGCGGGCAGAACCCTAGCCCCTATGCCCGAAGGGGGTGCTAAAGTGGTCCTCGCCGCCACTTCGGTAGCTGCCACCGGAGCCACTGCTAGCTCCGCTCTGGTTCCAGGGTTCACGGCCATTGACTCCTCCGCAATAGGGGCGCCTACTATTGGGAGCTCCAAGCGAACCCTCGAGTCTTTGGGTTCGTTGTCGTCCACCCTCTTCCTTTTGGAGAAGCTCGTCGAAGGTGCAGGGCTAGCGAAGTCTGGCAGAGCTTGGACCCCCTCGACGCCGAGCTAGGCCCACACTCTGTTCCAGTGTTCACAAGTCCCCACCAGAGCGAGCCGTTGAGCCTGCTCCACAGGTGTCGGGGTCCCAACGACACGGTCCACCCCTACGATTGCCTCCTCCGGAGTCCTTAATTCACGAGCGGCTTCATCGAAGCTCCAAGTCACCACGAGTTCATTTTGCGAAGTATGAAGATGAAAAGAAATCGATGTCTTACCAAGAAGCTCCCCCGACACCTTGCTTGGGCTCTCCGAGCCCGATGATTGAAAGAGACCCTCTAGACAAGAGAGCACGAGGGGGCTGAGCCGAAGGGTGATGAACTCCTCCACGAGGTCCCTCATGCTCATCCTCGAAGCCACCCTCCACAGGAGTAAAATCCTTGAGCGAAGGATGTCGGGACTCGTCTTCACCACGCCTTCGCATCGGTAGGAGATAAGTGTGTTGGTACTCCAAAGGGGAGAGTTCGCGCCAACCGAGGCGTAGAACCACTCTTGGTCCCACTTCGAGTACCACTTGCTATTGGCGGCCCTCGCTGGGAAGGCGTCCTAGTACTCCTTCTGAAGTTGGAAGTTGGCGCTCCCAAATCCCAAGGCCCTCTTGACGCGGTTTGCCCTCTCCCTCTGCTTCGGCTGTCAGTTGGCGTTATGGAGGGCTACGAAGATATCGACATGCCCCTCGCAGCCTTCAGCCCTAATAGCCCATTCGAAGATGGCCAACCTCGCCAAAGCGTTTGGCGACAGATGAGGAAGCTCGAGGTTGTAGGCCTTCAACACTTCGCTTAGCATGTCAACCATCGATAGCCCGAGGCCTGCCTCAAAGAAGGCTTCAAAGAGTACAACCTCGTCAGCCCGAGGCCTCGCTATGGCCTCCGACTTCTCTAGTAACCGAAGCTGGATCTCTACTGATATCTTCCCCTCGCAGGCCCTTCGGACAGACTCCTCCGTTGAGGCCGAAGCCCTCATTTCTAGAGTCTGCTCGAACTTGTCCGACGGCGACCGAAGGTCCCTCAACCCAAGCGCCTTGCTACAGGCTTCACCGCCACCTGCGCCTAGGTAGAGCTCGAACTCGCGCCCAGGGCCAAGGCCTTCTTCGACGCAACCTTCTTCGGCATTTTGAGAGGCTTCGGCAACCATTTTATAGGTGGTAAAAATTCCGACGGTTCACGTACTGAAGCCTATGACAAGTGGGCCTGGGGCGAAGATGAAACGAACCGGCGTGCCCCGCACACTTTAACGGTCAGTATTTCAATCGTTGTAGAGCCGTTTGGTCTCCTTGAGGTCACCCTGTCAGTCAATGCGGGCAATTATTGCTTGCACAAGTCGAAGCCCCCTTCGGTCCAAGCTCCGAAGGCCTGTCTTCTCTGAAGTTACATTTTTTATTGTCATTTTTCTAGAGGCACACGCACCCCTTCGCTCCGAAGGGCTGCGGGCAAGAGGCTACTGTTGGGGGAATAAGTTTTCCCTTGAATAGGGGCCAAATGATGTCAGCCTCCGTAGGACTCCAGCCCGGAGCCTGACAGTGTCAAAGCAGATTCCCTCCTACCGAAGTTATTTCCAAGCAGCAATTAGTCCAAGCTTCCGGGTTCCCTTTGGAGTCCTCCGGAGCCTAGCCTCCGGGCTCCCTTCGGAGCTAACCTCCGGTTTCCCTTTAGAGTCCTCTAGAGCCTAGCCTCCAGGCTTCCTTCGGAGCTAACCTCCAGTTTCCCTTTGGAGTCCTCCGGAGACTAGCTTCCGGGCTCCCTTCGGAGCTAACCTCTAGTTTCCCTTTGGAGTCCTTCGGATTCTAGCCTGCGGGATCCATTCGGAGCTAACCTCTGGACCCCCTCCGGTCCCTTTCGATACTAAGTCTCCGGAAGGCCACTTCGGAATACCCTTCGAAGCCTTTAATGAAGTCTCCGCCTGAAGAACTCTGGGCACTACCTCGAACCAAGAAAATATCTCCATTCCGCTATAGTGCAGAGCCATACCGGGGCCACTATGCCCCTAGTATGTCATTTAGCTACTCAGAAGTGATGTTTATCTGACACATCTGTAAAGCTGTAAAGCTGTTTGTACAGTAGTCTAGTCTTTTTTCCCTTCTTGCCCTATAAGGCCTATGACTTGTAGAGGACATTTAGGTCTTTTCCTTTGGCCTACATGCCTATAAAAGCAGGGCCAAGCCCTTGTAATAGAGAGGGACTAGAGAGGCAAACTATGCCAAATCTACTATAGACTGGATGTAGGGCTATTATCCCTTCAGGGAGGCCTAAACTAGTATAAATCCTTTCTCCCTCTATGAGAACCCTTCGAGGTTCACTATATACACCATATACACACAAAACCTACTGTAGCTAACACAATTGCTACAACAGCTTCGTTCTTACAAATTTTACAAGGACAATATATTGCCGCTTCACTCTAACGGGAAGCATATTGTGTGGCATTTTCAGTAAATTCAGTTACCTTGTTAAAATATGCCACCACATCTCCGTCATTGGACGAGTACATCCAGGACTTGTGCTCCATCTAAAACATATTATTTTAAAAAATATTAATAAATTCATTATTAATAGTATTATGTCGTGGCGGTTAAAAATGCTTTAATTGAAACTATGTAAGCCTCGTTAATTATAAAGGAGTAATAGTATTAAGTAGAGTAAACAAATTATTAAATAAATTAACTACATTGGTTTCTCTCTCCAAATAACATAAATCTAGATCTATAATCATAAATCAAATTAAAAAAGAGATTAAAACGAGGTAAAAATGTATACAAGTGATGAATAATTGTGAGGAGGGTCATATTTGATTATTTGGGAGAAAAAACACTATAAATGAAAGAATATTTGTAAATTTCTATTCACAAACCCTAATTACTAAAACACTAATAACTCATTATATACTTAATTAAAGGGAAAATAAATGTGATATTCGGCATGGATTTACCTCCTTGAACGAAATCCATGAAAAGAAACGGAAACAAAGCCTCCCCCTCTACTCTCTAGATTTTTGTCACCGTTGTACGGACCAAATCGCGAACTCCTGTAGCCTCTGGCTCAGGGAGGAAGTAGGTGTGTATTTATAGCCAGAATAGTATTGGTGGTCACCTATGATGTCATCATGACATTAGTGGCGGACAGCGTAGCAGTGGCTAACAGTTTTCTGTCTACCACTACTAGTAGCTATAGTAGTAGCGGTCGGTGCTGACGCCAGCACCCACCGCCACTAGTGGCGGTCGCTGGCGCGGCAGCGGCTAGTATCACTGTAGCTACAGTGTTTTTGGCCAACGCCACTACAGTTGTGATTTGTAGTAGTGTTTCACTCTACTCCTTCGATTGTTGCTGAAGGTGTTATACTCACGTCGCTGGGTAGAGGTGAAGCTGGAGAACCAAAATGTCTTCTCGGTCATTTGGCGTGAACAACCGAAATCCATCATCCAATTGTTCTTCAGGCCTCCGTCTGCCATCTACACGTGAAGAAAAACATTCTAGGAATCCAGAACTAAGAAACTCGAGGGGCAGAAGTAAAAGCAATAGATTGCACATAAGTGGAATGCAAATCACAATAAAATGCATGCGGTCTATGACCATGATGAAAACACGAATCACGACGAGGTCTCTCAACCTGTCGAGGATCAAAACCTCTTACATGTGGTATAACACCATATGAATCATGGTGAAAACCACGCTTAGGAAATTATCTAGAGTGAAAACATGCAGCCTCACGAAAACAAGAATGAGAATAAGAGATAGGGTCATGTATACCAACAGGTGGATGATACATGTCCCATGCACTCAACTCACAAGAACGTCGCTCATCCTTCATGTGATGAAAGCAAAAGCCAATCAAATGACCCACCCTCTATCAATAAGAACAATGAAAAATCCTCTTGGGGGATGGGACATTGAAATCTTGGGCTTTTCTCACAAGCTCTCTAGGTTTTGTTTCAACAGCTCTCTTGGTTGTAGCAGGTACTTTCTTGGAAGGCTTAATGGGATTCTTGGCTTTCAGTGGACTATCTAACTTGGCTCTCTCTTCCTCGAGGGTAGTAGGTAGAGTGAACACAGTTTTTCCCTTACTATCTTAAGTGGTTCTCTCAAAACCAACCCTATAGCTAACCCAGCCTTGTCAGCACACATCTTGGTATTGACCTAGAGCAAATCCATCCTACCCTTTCCCTCAGTACACTTGTTCACCACATAAAGAATATATTCATTCTCAGTCATGAGTTTCACAACTTGCCCTCTAGAAAAATCTAAGTTTGTCCTTGAGGATACTGCAAGTGGTACATTCAGGCTGCACATCCTTAGAACTGTCAGCACTCTCCAATCCAGACTCTAGTTCTTTAACATGATTGTCCCTAAGTTAAATACTTTCAATGAGCAATGGGCAATTTGAACAACCATCAGAAATAAGAGGTCTAGACTCCACCACGGTTAGCTCTTTCTGTGCAATATGAAGCTTATCGATAGTTTGAGCGTACACATAACGTAGCTCGACAAGCTCACACATGACAGCAAAACAGAACTCATATTCAGCATCATCTAACAGACTTAAGCTGGCATATTCAGTTGAGATAGATTTATTCCTAAGTCTAAGTTCTTTCAATTCACGAGCCGCCTTCACAAGCAACCTATCATGACTGATCAATGCATCACTAAGTTCATCAACTTTAACTGAAAGCTGGTCATAGGATAGCGTTACCTCACTTTTGTCTTGCTCATTGTCATTGCCGTTGATGCTGCCGGCCATGAAGCAGAGGCTGGTGAAGTCCTTCCCCTTCTTCACCTCCTTCTATAGTTTATCCTCGTTAGAGGTTGGCTCTTCACTTGAAGAAGTGTCAATGAGAGCAAGCTCCTCATCATCCAAGGTGTCCACCTGCTCTTTTGTGACAGAGACTAGAGAGGTCAAAGCAAAACCACTAGCAAAGGCATAAGCGCCAGAAGAACTAGATGCAAAACCTCCAGATAAGGTGCCACTGCCAAAACTAGAAACTAGTGCCATGGATGGTGGCAAAGCATTTCCATGTCTTTGATGAGACACCTTGGCAATCTCAGTGGACTTCAGCTTTCTAAAGAGTTCATCACAACTTAATGTATCATAACTTATGAATTCCTCAATGCTAGATATCTTCACCTCCCATATGCCATGGTCAAGGGCATAGAGAAGCTTGATAGCACGATCATGATCAGAATTAGGCAAAGTTCCAGTGGAACACAAATTACTCACAATGCTATCAAATCTGACACACATGGCATCAATATATTCACTAGGCCCTTTCCCAAATAATTGATATTCCTGTTTATATGTGCTTTGGCACCTAGCCTTAATCTAAGTTGATCCCTCATGAAAAACCGCAAGAGTAGACCAAATCTCCCTAGTAGTTCGCATGTGCTCGACCCTATCAAGCTTGTTCCGACTTAGACATGTGAACAGTATGTTCCTAGCTTTACAATTAGAATAATATTGTTGTATCTCAGCCTCAGTAGTACGAGTAACAGGGATCACATATTGGGATGCAACAATTTCCTAGATTGCAGTTCCTTGTCTTTAAAGAAAAGCCTCCATGCACACCTTCTAGTATGCAAAATCCTTTCCATCGAATAGTGGAATCTTGTAATGTCTGTTCATGTCACCTACGGATCACAAACCAGTTAAGGTCAACTGGTGATCTAATTGGTTCTGATACCAATTGTAGGACCGAAATAGGCGACTAGAGGAGGGTGAATAGGCACCTCTAAACACCCAACGCTCCTCTGAATGAACAAGCGGAAGCAAATAAAGTTTCACAGCAAAACCTAGAGAAAGCAACTGCTATCACTCTCCTATGAGATATGATATGATGCGATAGTCTGAGAGATAACTAGCACTGAAAATAATCTAGATTTCAAAAACTAACTAATGTTCCGATTGAAAAGACACTCGTACAAAGCACACAATGCATATTAAAATCATTCACAAGCTAGACATGCAAACCATCAAGTGCTAGGAAAACATTCATCGATCACACGCATTTCATAAAGCACAAAATAAACAATCACTGTTGACCGTCATTTAAACAAATACATGACATGCACTTGCATCACATAGATATATCAATGAATGTTCATAGTCCACTATAAAGAAACAATACTCGAAGCTACTGAATCAAAGATAAATATTCGATTGAAATAATTGTGTGTGAACGGGGTCGAGAAGAGATTACTATGTTGAAGAACACTTGTTTGGAATCACGCACCACACAACAGTGGCTGAGGGACCTCGTGCCAATTGTTGGGGAAGAGGGGAGCAACGCTAGCCGGAAAATTCAAAATTTAAACCTTAGGGCCAAGACTCATGCGCGTGTGAGATCATAGATCGGTACCTTCTAGCACGAGATGCGGTAGGTGCAGCGGCATAAGATGTTGGAGCAGCGCCTCAAGCCTCTCATTGCTTTGTCCTTGCCGTCCTTCGCTGATCCGATCGATGAAGACGATGTAGTCATTCGCATGTAGATGTTCACGAGCATCGCTATTTGAGAAACGCCTCCACGGAGTCCACACATATAGAGATGGAGTACCTCCCATGGCAGCATGCTAGCACCGCACATGAGCTACAAAGATCCTTGACCTCAACGTTTGTTGGCGTAAAAGATTACGCTAACAGGTTCTCTAAGATTAAGAACTAACAAACAAAGAGTTTGTGAAGCGAACTATCTCAAGCCTCCGAATAGGATAATAGCTCGAAGTTCTTCGAAGTTGTGTATTGAATATCTGAGTATTTGATGCCTATTACAGGGTGAGAAGGCGGTATTTATAGGTAAAAATCTTAAGGAAAAGACCTTTTTACCCCTCAGTTACAACCGACATAGTGGAAACTATTTCGGTAACTCTAATAGGGCTAAAATGGTAAAAGACTAAACTATTCAGAAAGAAGATAAGTCTTCTGTCCTTGCTGGCAATTATCCACTACGGAGATTGGACCTTCAAAGTGCATGTTCGAATGGGAGTCTGGATAGATTTTCCGGACTTGATCACACACCAACCCGGAGATAGGTCTTGGACTTCGGTCTAGTATGTTGCCTTTGTCTCATGACCACGAAGATCCTGGGGATGAAATATTTCCCCCAACAGTAGCCCCTTGAATACACTTCTCCGATAACTTGTAAGGTAAGGGAAGCAGTATACGCAAGGAATATTTTCATGCCTAAGGACTTAGCAAAATTTACCGTCTTTGGAAACATCTAGAAATTCACACTCTTCGAATCGACTTCTATGCGAAGACATCATCGAAGCAGCTTCGAAGATAGTCTTTGTGAAGCTGAGATGACCGTTAGACACAGAAATAGATGTTACCCCTTTCTGCAGAAAGAGTTATAGCGCCGCTTCATTTCTGGAGATGGGTTCTCATGAAGAGTCGCAATACATCATAACGGTAAGGAAGACGGAAAGGCATGTATGAACGGTAAAATGCCTGTGAGAACAGGCTATAAATAGAGGGGTAAAAGTGCGGGTGAGATACTTTACCAACTGCTCACATATTCTCCCCTTTCTGCTTCCCGAGCTTGAACCTTGAAACTCCAACCTCTCTCATGGTGAAAACTAGCCACAAGGCTCTCGTCCCTGCTTCAACCATGGCCAGGCAACAGGCGATGGCGGCAGTGGCTGCTGCGGCGCCTTCGCGTAACCCTCATCCGGTAGGTCCCCATGACCTTCTCCCGACATCATCCAAATACTCCGATCAGTCATACAGCCTGGGGCCGTCGGCCTACACGAAGAAATCTATTGCGGCGACAATCGCGGGGAAGATGAGCCCGGTGATTAAGATCCGTAAACTCGGCTCAGAAGCAATCCCCTCGCCTCAGACTAGAGAAGTGATCGTGTTCGAAGCTTTCTTCGAGGCAGTGTTGGGACTTCCTGCTGTGGACTTCCTCTCTGAGGTACTGGAGCTCTTCCATGTTACTCTTCCTCAATTGTCTCCCAATGCAATTGCACGCCTGGCCATCTTTGAGTGGGCGATGAGAGCTGAAGGATGCGAGGGGAGAGCGGAGATCTTTGCAGCACTCCACAAGGCTTCCTGTCAACCAAAAACTTACCAAGGCACCGGGGGAGAGAAGATGGTGATTGCTTTCAGCAGCATCAATTTAAGGCTTTGAGATGAGTACCAAACCCAGTTTCCAGCGAAGGCCATCAATGCCAGATGGTACACGGACTGGGTCCTTCGTTGGTTTTATGCCAAAGTAGGAGCGGACAGCGCTCTGGCTCAACCTGCTGCAAGCAATAAGCTGGCACATGAGCATGCGGGACTTAATAGAGGAGTTCATCGGGCTCTGAATTCCACCCTTGATGTCCAACTGGCCGATCAACTTCGAAGAGAATCCGAATTGTGGACTCCAAGAAATCTCTTCAAGTGCTCGGTAGCTAGGAACGATTCAACCGTGTATGGAGCATACTAAGAGTTGAAGCTCCCCTCCTTCCAGACTGGGATAGCTCCGAGCAGGCTCCCAAAAAGAGGAAAATGGAAGCACGGACTTCAACATCGGCCAAGACACCTATGAAGAAGGTGGCCCAAAAACCGAAGGCCCTAGCCCCTTCTATATCTTCGTCTTCGGAGACATCCGAAGATGAAGCCAACATACAAATGGGAAGGGAGTTCGAATCCAATCTCACAGGTGATGAGGAATCACGAATGGGGGCCGGACTCCCTTCTGAAGATGAAGCGGTTGCGGTGCCCGTCACAAGAGATAACATCGAACAAGCAGAGACTCAAAATGTCCTGTCCAGTCAAGAAGCCCCCATGCGGCAGAAGGCGGAGTCGAGACAACAGAAGCCCAAGTCTCGCCTCTAGACAAAGTGATAGCTGCAGTCATCATAGAAGTCTTGGCAGCTAATCCTTCAGTTCCAAGCCCGGAGTCTGAAGAAGACATCAATGAGATGTTCGAACCTCTGAGTAGTCTCGTGCTTGCTCGGTAGCAGAACATCGAAGGTAAACTTCAGCAGAGTACCTTCTCTTTTTCTATTTGTGTCTTGCAAAATTTACGCAATATCGAACACCTTTGGCTTTTACAGGATCGACTCCAATGGAGGCGACCCCTGCTACGAAGGTTGCACCAGAGGCTGCCAAGTCTACGAAGCCCATTCCGGAGGTAGCCATGAAAATGGGTCCGAGGAAAGGTAAAGGTAAGGGTGGACCTTTGCCTACTCTGGTCCCAAGATGGACTCCATCGGAGTCTATAGAAGGAGGCCAATCCACGGAGGAAGGCCAATCGACAGAAGCCTCCGAAGATGCCTCGCTGTGCTCCGGCCCATCTCCGAACGAAGACAATCAAAATTCCTTTTTTGGAGTGAAGGACTAGACTTCGGACTTTGCTGGAGCCTCTGGCTCGGGCTAGTCACGAGGTTGGGGAGACTAACTTGGTTTCCATTCTCAAGGAAGTTGATGGGTCAGAGTTGGACGTAGATTTAGAGCCGGCAGCCTACCAGGTACGAAGTATCAGCAACAACAGACTTAGTTCAAACATATGTAAATAATTTACTTACATTGCTCCTTTTTCTCTCTTCGCAGCAAATAGTCCAAGCTCGAGCTGCGGCTGTATCAAATGAGCGAGAGTGTAACCGACTCAAGGAGAAGATAATAGCTCTTCAGGGGAGTCTTGTTAGCTCCGATGTTCGGACCTCTGTCTTGGAAGAGATGGTGGCCACAAAAAGGAAAGCTAGACTAGCTTGGAGGCTACCAACAAAAGGCTCAAAGCTAAATGGGTCGTGCTTCGGGCCAAAGTGGAAAGGCTGCAGGAGGAGCAGGCAAACACGGGAGTTGAACTGGTGAAGCTCTGAGAAGAGCAATAGAAGTTGACAGAGGAGGCCAACAACTTGCTCGGGCAAAAGAATTCTTTGATTATAGAGGCAGCTAAACTTGCGTCTTCAATAGATGAGTTGTCTTCATCGAAGGATGCTTTATCCAAAGAGAAGATGGAGTGTGAGAAGGTAGCCTCAAATACCATGGACAACCTTTGGGGTGTCTTGGAGTACTTTGGCACTTCATGGACCTTATCTTCGACTAGCGACGTCCCTATGCTGTGAAGAATGAAAATGATCCAAGCAACGACGAATACTATGAAGACAACTGGTATTAGGTATGGAGAGATCTCCAGCCAAGTAGCTGCTCTCAGAGTGCTTCGCTACTAGGAGGATTTAGGGCTATCTGTAGCACCAGAACCAGAGGCAGCTCCTGTCAACATCGGCGACGACCGACTCCTGACTCCTTCCACCGATGTGGCTGTGGCTTGGGAAGCCTTCCAACCATCTTGGAGAGCTGAAGTCTGATCTGCCATCAAGACATGGATTGACGAAGGACTTCACAAAAAGCAAGCGCGGTCGCAGCCTTCGAGCAGCCAGGCTCCTTCGGACTTGAAGGTTTAGCTCTCCTTAGGACCCAATTAGGTAAAACCTTATGTTTTTGTCCTTTTATGAATGAAAAGACTTATTTGAAAATGTTTTTAGGCTTTCCAACATTTTTTGGATGATCTCAAAGTGCTAGAGATTAACGAAGAGCTTCTTCTGCAATGGGCTACCTTCGAAGCTCTAAGACCTCACAAGCAAACTTAGTTTTCAATTCCTCGGGGAAGCTCCGGTGAAGTTATACCCGAAATATGTAAAGAAGTACTAGCTTATATTAAAAAGGAGGAAAAAGAAGTTACTTTAGAAACTTCGTCTTCTAAGGACATCGAATGGTCCAAACAAGAAAATATTGTTAAAGAACTAGAAAAGAGCTCTGAACAACTTCGAAGCTGGGAAAGAAGGCCCGAGCGACTTCGTAGTTCGGCCGAACTTCAGCAAGATCAAAAGGACTTCCAAGCTTCAAAAGAAGGGAAGAGGGTTCAACATAAAGTTGTTAGAACTCATAGCTTCGGAACAAGTCGCCCCCGATGTCACACTAGTATTTCTAGGGATCGAAGAGGTCTTCGTTTCCTTCTTGGTATAGATACTGATTTTTCATGATGTAATGTAATACGATCATACAATTAATATAATCTGTTTCAGAAGCATCTCTTGATTGTTCCTTATTCTCCTGCCCCACCTTGTGGGTGGGGGACCGTACGCATTGCGATAGGGTCCGTCGAACACAATGATTGATATAACAACATGATGCTTCGCATAACACATGGTAATAATATTTTACTCTTTCGTAGAGTTCTTTGAACTATACGTTCGTATTATGATGTTTATAAGTATTATAACTAAGTTTATACTTGGCTCAAATAATAGTGGCTTAGGACTTTAAAAAGTGTTTCATTGGGCCGGAGCCTTGAAACCTTATTGCTTGGTCTCCTACGAGTCTTTTACAGATGCTTCGAACCCGGAGGCCGGAAATATATTCTTTTAAAGTCCTTAGACTATTCTACAGATCCTAACAAGCCGGAGCCTAGAATCCATAGGCTAGCCACCTACGGCTCTTTTACAGATACTTCAGAACTGGAGGCCGAAAATCTGTTCTTTTAAATTCCTTAGACTCTTCTACGGATGCTAATAAGCTGGAGCATAGAATCCATAGGCTGGCCACCTGTGGCTCTTTTACAGATACTTCGAACCCGGAGGCCGAAAATCTGTTCTTTTAATATCCTTATACGCTTCTACGGATCGTAACAAGCTAGAGCCTGGAATCCGTAGGCTGGCCACATTCGGCTCTTTTACGGAATCCTTGAACCAATGGTTCAAAGGCCGTTTGCTGGGTTCCTTGAAAGATGCTTACCCCTGCAAGCATCTCCATTCTCTTGATGCATCCACCAGGAGTAAGGAATATTTGAAGAGTAAACATAATTCGAACCTCCATCTTTATTTAGCTTAGAAAGGTACTTTTAAAACTGATTACAAGGAGCCCCTAAGCGTAATAACGTTTAAGGTGCTCCGCATGCCATGCATGCTTCAACTCTTCCCCTTCTAAATTAGCTAGCTTAAATTACCTGAGACGCCCTAAGCGTAGGATAATATATGGTCCTTCCCATTTATTTCCTAGCTTCTCAGAGCAATTACACTTCGCAGCACCAAATGACCTGGTCTAAGCTCATTCACTTTTATCTTCGGGTCATACCATGTCTTCGTTTGGTCTTGGTACTTCATCAGATTGGCGACAGCTCGAAGCCTTGTTTCTTCTGACAAGTCCAGCAAAGTGTTTCTTTCATCGTCATTCCTAGGCTCCGTTACGCGGAGGGATCCACCTTTAAGCTCCGTAGGAGTCATGGCCTCGTCTCCAAAAAGCAGCCTATATGAGGTGAAGCCCGTGGACCTAGCTTGAGTGGTCCGAATGGACCATAAAATCTTGGGGAGCTCTTCGGTCCATAGCCCCTTAGCTTACCAAATAATCCTTCGATTCAAATCGGAGAGAATATTTCCATTGGCCTGCTCGATGGGTCCGTCAGATTGGGGGTGGCGAATAGCTGCGAAGCATAACATGATGCACATGCCTTTGCAAAACTCTCTAAAGGGCTCGACATCAAATTGAGTGTCGTTATCAACAATTAACTCCCTAGGCACTCCGAACCTGGAAAAAATATTTTGCCAAAAGAATTTTTGCACATTTCTTGAAGTGATAGCAGTTAGGGGTTCAGTGTCGACCCATTTAGAAAAATATTCGATTGCTACCACCGCAAACTTCAAGCTTCCTTTTGTCATTGGAAAAGGGCCGATGAGATCCATTCCCCATCGAGCCATTGGCCATACCGGAGAAATAACTTGAAGAGGTGTTGGTGGACAGTGACTCCGCCTACCCATCCACTAGCACCCTTGGCAAGTTCGAACCAACTCTTCTCCATCTCTTACAATTGTTGGCCAATAGAGCCCCTGTCGAAGTGTCTTTCCTGCTTGAGCACGGGGGGCTAGATGGCTGCCGCATAAGCCTTCGTGAATCTCCCGAAGTATATCTTGACCTTCGGGTTGTGAGATGCACCGGAGTAGGGGAGAACAAACTCTGGCTTTGTACAATATTCCGTTGACAAGCTCATAATTTCGAGCCCTTGCTTGCAACCTTCAGAAATCCAGACCTTCTGACAAGATCGCGCTGCTTTGCAAAACATCCATTATCGGAGTCCGCCAATCGGCGATTGGGATACAAAGGACTTTTATGGAGGGTAGTTGATGCACCGTAGGCTTGATGAGTTCTTCGTAGAAAGCACCCTCCGGAACGTCTAATGCTCCAGCTGTAGCCTTCGCTAGAATATCTGCATGTTGATTATCTTCTCGGGGGATACTTTGAATAGAAAATCCTTTAAACATTGCTTTGGTCTTGCGGACTTCTTCTAAATATTTTACAAGATGCGGATTCCTGTCTTGGAAGCTTTTGTCAACATGCCGTGCGACGACCTGGGAATCTGTTTTTATTATGATCCTTGCTGTTCCAAGTGCGTAGGATCCCTTCGTACGCTGCGATGTCGTTGGTGGTCTTAAAGTTGAGCCTCGAAGAATACATAGCCTTCTGCCCTAATGGTGATATTATCACAGCTCCAGCTTTGGCACCAGATGCCTAATAGGCTCCATCGGAAAAAATTGTCCACAAACCTTCACAGGGTTCCTCTAGAGCCCATATTACGGATGGAGTCCACTCGGCCACGAAATCAGCTATGACTTGGGACTTGATAGTTGTTCTTGTCGTAAAGGAAATACCAAAGGGGACTAGCTCGACAGCCCATTTTCCGATCCTATCCGTGGAATCTTTGCTCTAAAGCATATCACCAAGGGGATATGAGGTAGGAACGATGAGATTATGTGCTAAGAAGTAATGCCTTAGCTTTCGTGAGGCCATTACCAAAGCATAAGAAATTTTTTCGAGCCTAGAGTATCTTGTCTTTGCTCCGGACAAAGCTTCTGAGATGAAGTAGACTGGGTTCTGCACCAGTTTTCTTTTAAGTTCGACTTCCCTGACTAGCACTGCACTTACTGTGGAGCCCGTTGCTACAATATAAATGTTGGCGTAAAAGTTACACCAACAGGTTCTTAGTAGTTAAGAACAAACAAACAAGAGGTTTGTGCTTTTAGGACAAACTTGAGCCTCCGTAAAGGATAACAACTCAAGAGGTCCGAATGTATGTGTTTGAACCACTTGTTCTGGATCCTTCTTACAAGGTACAATGGGGGGTATTTATAGGGAAAAAGGCTTAAGGAATAGACCTATTTACCCTTATATTACAAATGACCTCCAGTATTATAAACAAGGTTATACACGGTAAAGTGTTGTAGGGTAGATGGATAAGCAGGGCATCCAATCAGTCACGTCTTCCTGCTTCGAAGCCTCCTCCTTCCCTTCGGAGGGTCCTTCGAGACTTCGCATCGTGACACCCTCCGACCGTGCTGACGAATGCTTCGAGCATTAGTCAGCCATCTTCGGGATCTTCTTGGAGCCCTCGGAGGGTTAACCTTTAAGTCCTGGAAATGAAGTAATTTTCCCCAACAGTAGCCCCTCGAATACGCCTTTCTGTAGATAACCTATTTTTTAGAAAGAAGGCAGTATACGAAAGGAACATTTTTAGTTTTTGAGGCTTAAAGGGAATGCGAAGATGTTATGATTTAGCCCAGAATATTAGGCCCAATTTTTTAAAACATTCGTCTCCGAGTTTCGGCATAGTGGGAAAACTCCCTGGGAATAGCATTGTTTCGGAGCATGAGTGTTACGAAAGTGGTTACGGAGTGTGAGCGTCGTGCAAGCGGTTACGAAGTGTCTTTCGTCGTGGCGACGGTTACGGAGTGTGAACGTCGTGGGGTACCATCAATATGACCGTTACGGCGCAAATAGCCGTTACCCTCTATAAAAAAGAAGTAACGGTCGATTTCTTCAGCGGTTGCACGCCGTTCCAATTACCAGCCCCACCTGTCGGCGACGGAAGGGGGAAATAGGGATTACTGGAAGTTTTTTACCGCATTCACCGTTCCTGCAATTCACCTTTCCCTTCAACCTTCCGCACCTTCGAGCTTTTGAGCGCAATGGCGAGAACCAGCCACACAACTCCATTGGCGGCCAACACTCTGGCGCAGCGGCAGGCGTGGGCCGCATCAGCAGCCACGGCAATGGCGGGGGGTCCGGGCGGTGCTTGGCCCAAGAACCCTCGAGCGCTCCGCCCGCCCTCCAAGAAGAAGATGGCCCAAAGCTTTGTCATCGGCCAGTCTGTGAGCACCGCGAAGTCCATTGAAGAGGCAGTAGACGGGAAGCTGGGAGCCGGAATGAGGACTCGAGTTCCCGGGACAGAGTCGACTCCACGGCCTCGGAGCGGAGAAGTGGTAGTCTTCGAGGCGTTCTTCGAAGCGGGTTTGGGGCTACCAGCCGTGGATTTTCTGGCAGAGGTACTGGACCTGTTCCACATAACCTTGCCTCAATTGTCCCCCAACGCAATCGTCCGCCTGGCCGTCTTCGAGTGGGCTCTTCGGGCGGAGGGGTGTGAAGGGCGCTCCGAGATCTTCGCAGCGACCCACGAGGCTATCTGCCAGCCGAAGCCTCAAGATGGGCCTGGAGACTCGAAGGTGACAGTGGCGTTCGGCAGTGTTAATTTCCAGCTACGGCGGGAGCACGCTCTTCATTTCCCTGCGAAGGCCATAAACGATCGATGGTATACAAATTGGATACTTCGGTGGTTTTACGCCGAAGTAGGAGAAGACTCCCCCCTTTCGGGCCCTCTTCAAGAAATCTGGTTCCGGAAGGAAGCGGACATCTCCCCGAACCCTAGCCTGCTCACGACGAGGCTAGGGTTGCTGGCTTCAGTGGCTCGTCGCATGAGTATGCGCGACCTGGCCGAAGAGTTCGTCGGCCTTCGGATCTCACCCCTCGGAGCCAGTTGGCCAATCTCCATCCCGCAAGCCTCAGAGGGGGACCTCCGAAACATAGGTACGTCTTTCTCCTGCGGCATCATTTTATATGAACACATTAATTATACTTATGCTTCTTATACCTTTTTCTTTTCAGCGGCACCTCTGGCCTTAGCTCCGGACGACATAGTCCGGGCTACCGAACAGATTCTCGGAGCCCCTTCGGTGGCCGAGAGGCAGAGGAGGCTGGAGCTGGTGGGGAGTTGGGAGCGCTCGAACAGGGTGTGGAGAGCCCTCGGCATGGAGCCTCCGCAGCTTCCCGACTTCGCCCCAGCTGGAGCGGCGGCTCGCAAGAGGAAAGCAGCGGCCGAGCCCTCTAAAAAAGCTGGCAAGCAACCTCTTCAGAAGAAGGCGGCGAAGCAGCCTCCACACTTGACGCCCGCTTCATCTTCTTCGTCGCCGGATGAGCGGAGCCCGACTCCCGGAGAGGCAGAAGACTCCGGAGGTGCTACAGCGAAGGCCTTCGAAGACTATCTTTTGATTGATGAAGACACGGAGGACGTCCCCCCAAACCTCTCCGACAGGGAGGGTGTTAGTGTAACTCCGTTGGCTCCTCCTGCACCCGTCAACGTGCAAGTGGAGTCATACTCTACCTCCGACTTGCTTGCGCCCGAAGGGGTTCCCGCGGAGGTCATGGCCCCGATGGATGAAACCGAGGGTAGGACTTCGGGGGATGATTTTGACAATATCCTCCGGATGTACGAAGTCCTGGAGGATCCGGCGATCCTTCCTCCAGCGGCTCTTGGAGGTATTTTCCCGGAGCTCTTTCTTTTTTCGTCGGCATTCGCTTGCTATCTGTAGAATATGTTAATTAACCTTGCTATTTGAAATAGGTACCTCTTCGGGTACCGAAGCCTTGGTGGCGCCCGACGTCCCTGCTTCTTCGGAGACGGTCACCCGAGCGGACCCTCCGGCTCCCCTGGGGGCTCCGAGCCCGGTGGTGGAGAACGTATCCTTCGGAGCGGACGATGTGCTCCCTGGGACGGAATTGGCTCTGGCCGTGGCGACCTCGACTACTGACGGCGCCTCCGACAACGTGGCTCCGGCCGAAGATGTGGCGGCTGAGGGTCGGAATGTTCTTGCCTCTCCCCCTTTTGTGCCGGGGAGGGGTAAGAGTATTTCTAGCCTGGGCCTTCGGGTTGACCAAGCAGCGCCCTCCGTTGGCAACTCAGAGGACGAGGCTGCAGAGGACGACGCCCGGGCCTTGTCTTGGCTCCCTCTTCTGGCTCCGTTCTTGGAGCATCGGAGCGGCCTTCGAAGGCTCCTGGAGCCCCTGGCTGAGAAAAGCAAGGACATTGCCAATTCGGAGTTGATCTCCGCTTTGAGCGAAGTTAGGGCTTCGAGCCTCAACACGGCCCTCGAAAGGGCTGCCCTTCAGGTATGAAAAAGACACCACAGTTGTTGTATTTTAATGGTCAAAACTTCTTTAGCACTTACCTTGTTTTCCTTGCAGCAATTCGCCCTTGCTAGAGCGGCAACGACTTCCAGCGAGGTCGAAATTAACCGACTTAACCGTAAGGTTACAGCCCTTCAAACAGCTCTTGATGACTCCACCGGGAGGTCCCTCAGGCTGAATGAAGAACTCTTGGAAGAACGGAAGGCTAAGGCAGCGTCTGACGAAGCCCTTGAAGCCCTCCGCTCTCATGCCGAAGAAGCCGAGGCTGAACGAGTGGTCCTCCGTGCGGAGGTCGAGAAGCTTCGCCAGGATGCGGCTGCTTCGAACGGACATCTGGTGGAACTTCAAGGGGCTCTTAGCCAGGCAATGGCTCAGAAGAGTTCCTTGATGCTTCGGGTGGCCGCGTTGGACGCAACTGTTGCAAGCCTGGAAGTACCAGATAGAAAGAATTCCAGTACTGCTGACCGTACCTTGGAAGCTCTTCAGGGTACGTTAGAGTACTTTGGCACCATGTGCCCTTCGACCTCTGCTGCAACCTCCGAGCCGGTCGACCGGAAGCTGACGAGGATCCAGGTAGCTTCGTCGCTGATAAAGAATTCCGGAGTACGGTACGGAGAGATCTCCGGACAGTGCGCCGGCATCGGGGTTCTTCGCCACCTCGAATCTCTTCGGATTCCATTTGATTCGGTTAGTGGTTCGTCTCCTGGAGGCTTCGCGGATGATGACCTGCTGCGGCCGTCTTCGGAGGTGGCTTCGGCTTGGGAAGCTTTCCGATCAGTATGGAAGGCAGACCACAAAGTTGCTGCTAAGGCTTGGATCGACGAGGCCCGCCGGCAAAAGCAAGCTCAAGCGAAGCCACCACTCCCGACTTCGCCAGCGCCTTCGGTCCCAGCTCCGCCAACCGACCCGCAGGTCTAGCCGCTTAGGGTTGTTGTGTACCTGTGGTCTTGTAAACTTTGTTTAATTAATGAGAAAGTTATAAACAGTACTTGTCTTGGGTGCTCTGCTCTTTTTTAGGTTCTGTCATGCCCTTCGAGCCCTGACTTCGTACTTTTGGAACCTACTGCCGAGCTTCGAAAGGAGTGGGCAGTTCTTGAGAGTTTGAGACCTTATCGCCGCTCTCGCTTTTCTATTCCTCGCGGAGACGGGGGGGGGGGGGGAAGTTACCCTTGAAGTACGAAGGGATGTTTTGTCTTATATTAAAGAGGAAGAAAAGGAAGAGGGGTCTTCGTCCTCCGAGCCCGTCGACTGGTCTGACTCGGAGTATCAAGCCGAAAACCTTGCCGAGGCCGGCTCCGAAAGGCTCTTGACGTGGGCCGAACTTCAGGAGGAGCAGAAGAAACTGCGAGCCTCGAGGAAAAAGAGAAGTTCCCGGCCTAAAAAGACTTCAAGCTCCGAAGGGCAAAGTAGCCGCAGGGGTAGCTCTAGGGGTCGAAAGGGTCTCCGTTTTTATTTGGGTTTAGATAACAATTTTTCCTGATGTATGAATATAATATTTTAATGTGGAATGCTTCGACAGTATGCTGTGTGACTCCTATCCTCCTACCCCCCTTGTGGGTGGCGGAGCTTTTATCATATATAAGGGTTCGCTAGGCACAATGATTGTCCGAGCAACTGTATGCTTCGAATTTTGCACATGTCACCATCGATAAGTAGATAAAAAATTTAAAGTCCTTAGACTCTTCTACGGATCCTAACAAGCCGGAGCCTGGAATCCGTAGGTTGGCCACCTACGGCTCTTTTACAGATACTTCGCACCCGGAGGCTTGAAATTCTGTCTTGTTTAAAGTCCTTAGACTCTTCTACGGATCCTAACAAGCCGGAGCCTGGAATCCGTAGGTTGGCCACCTACGGCTCTTTTACAGATACTTCGCACCCGGAGGCTTGAAATTCTGTCTTGTTTAAAGTCCTTAGACTCTTCTACGGATCCTAACAAGCCGGAGCCTGGAATCCGTAGGTTGGCCACCTACGGCTCTTTTACAGATACTTCGCACCCGGAGGCTTGAAATTCTGTCTTGTTTAAAGTCCTTAGACTCTTCTACGGATCCTAACAAGCCGGAGCCTGGAATCCGTAGGTTGGCCACCTACGGCTCTTTTACAGATACTTCACACCCGGAGGCTTGAAATTCTATCTTGTTTAAAGTCCTTAGACTCTTCTACGGATCCTAACAAGCCGGAGCCTGGAATCCGTAGGTTGGCCACCTACGGCTCTTTTACAGATACTTCGCACCCGGAGGCTTGAAATTCTGTCTTGTTTAAAGTCCTTAGACTCTTCTACGGATCCTAACAAGCCGGAGCCTGGAATCCGTAGGTTGGCGGAGCCACTGAACCAATGGTTCTTAGCCAGCCCCTTGGGTTTTTTCGAAAAATGCTTGGCTCTGCTAGCATCACCGACCTTCGAATGCGTCCATCCGGAGGGTGGGATGTTCGAAGGGCAAAACAAATCTCAACCCTTAGCTTTATTTATAAAAGGAGTGTTACAAGTGATTACAAGGGAGCCTTAAGCGTAATATCTCTTAAGGTGCTCCGCATGCCACGCATGTTTCAACTCTTCTCCTTCTAAATTCGCTAATTTAAACGATCCGGGGCGTCCTGAGCGTAAGATAACATATGGTCCTTCCCATTTGTTTCCTAGCTTCCCCGGAGCTATTACATTTCGCAACACTAGATGACCGGGCTTTAACTCAGTTAACTTGACCTTCGGGTCATACCATGTCTTTGTGTGCTCTTGGTAGTTCGTCAGGTTGGCGACAGCTCGAAGCCTTGTTTCTTCTGACAAGTCTATTGAAGCACTCCGATCATCTTCGTCTTCGTGTTGAATTACGCGAAGTGACTCCCCTTTGAGCTCCGTAGGGGTCATGGCTTCGTCTCCGAAGAGCAACCTGAATGGCGTGAAGCCGGTTGATCTAGTTTGCGTGGTTCGGATAGACCATAAAATTTTAGGTAGCTCTTCGACCCATAGGCCCTTGGCCAATCCCACAATTCGGCGATTTAACCCGGAGAGGATATTCCCGTTGGCTCGTTCGACGGCTCCGTTGGATTGCGGGTGTCGCACTGCTGCGAAGCATAGCTTAATACCCAGTTCTTCACAGAATGTTTGGAAGGTATCAGCTTCGAACTGGGTTCCGTTATCTACCGTTAATTCTCTGGGGACTCCGAACCTGCATATAATATTCTGCCAGAAGAACCTTTGCACGTTCTTCGATGTGATGGCTGTTAGCGGCTCTGCTTCCACCCATTTTGAGAAGTATTCTATTGCTACGACCGAAAATTTCAAACCGCCTTTTGCTGGTGGGAAAGGGCCTATGAGGTCCATGCCCCATCTAGCCATCGGCCATACCGGGGCAATAACTTGAAGTTGAGCTGGTGGGCGATGGCTCCTTCTGCCCATCCATTGGCAGCCTTGGCATGTTCGAACTAGGTCTTCGGCGTCTCTGACGATTGTCGGCCAATAAAAACCTTGCCGGAGCGTCTTGCCTGCTAGCGCTCTAGGAGCTAGATGACCTCCGCACAGCCCCTCGTGGATGCCTCGAAGTATGTCTTGTCCTTCAGGTTGAGAGATGCATCGAAGCAGTGGTGAGCATACTCCGGCCTTATATAGTATTTCCCCAATAAGTTTGTAATTTCGAGCTCTTGATTGCACTCTTCGAGCTTCTGGGCCTTCCGGAGGGTCATTGCTACCTTGCAACATAGTTATTATCGGAGTTCGCCAATCCGTAGCTTCAATACACATTACTTCTGACGAGGGTATTTGGTCAGCTGCTGGCTGCTCTAACTCTTCATAGAAAGCGCCCTCCGGGAGGTCTACTGCTCCTGCTGCAGCTTTTGCAAGAATATCGGCAAGTTGATTTTCTGCCCGAGGTATGCTTCGAACTGTAAACCCTTTGAATGCTGCTTCTGCCTTGCGGATTTCTTGCAGGTATTGCGCGAGATGTGGGTTTTTTGCTTGGAAGCTTTTGTCAATATGCCCCGCGACGACTTGGGAATCTGTCTTGATCACTATTCTTGAAGCTCCGAGTGCTTAACCTTTCGGAGGCCTAGCAAGATTCCTTCATACTCGGCAACGTTATTAGTGGTTCGGAAGTTAAGCCTTGAAGAATACATTGCCTTTTGTCCTGATGGTGACAAGATTACTGCCCCTGCTCCGGCACCTGATGCTTGATAGGCTCCGTCGGAGAATATTGTCCAGAAACCGTCGGAGGGTTCTTCCGGAGTCCATACTACAGATGGAGTCCACTCTGCTACGAAATCTGCTATAATTTGAGATTTAACGGCCGTCCTTGCTGTGAAGGAGATTTCGAAGGGTGCCAGCTCGACTGCCCACTTTCCAACCCTGCCTGTGGAATCTTTGTTTCGGAGCAAATCTCCAAGAGGATACGATGTAGGGACAATAAGGTTATGCGCCAAGAAATAATGCCTTAGCTTTCGCGAGGCCATCACTAAAGCATAAGCAAACTTTTCAAGCTCGGAGTATCTGATCTTGGCTCCTGATAATGCCTCCGAGACAAAATAAACTGGGTTTTGTACCAGCTTGTCTTTAAGCTCGATTTCTCGGACCAGTACTGCGCTTACTGCTGATCCTGTCGCTGCAAGGTATAAAAGCAATGTTTCCCCTAGAAGAGGAACAGTTAAGGTTGATAATGTTCCAAGGTAGGCTTTTATTTCTTCGAAGCTCTTTTGGCACTCCGGCGTCCAGCTGAAGCTTTCGGAGCCTTTGAGTGCCTTGAAAATTGGGAGGCTTCGCTCTGCCGATCTGGACAGGAACCTGCTGAGTGCTGCTAGCCTTCCTGCTAGTTTCTGTACTTGCTTCAAATTCTCGGGTGGAGCCATTCTTTGTAGTGCACTTATTTGCGTTGGGCTGGCTTCGATCCCCCTGCTCGAAACTAAGTACCCTAGCAGCTTCTCTGCTTGTGCTCCGAATATACATTTTTCGGGATTGAGGTGTACTCCACATGCTCGGAGGCTCTCGAAAGTTTCATCTAAATCTATGCTATGCTGATGCTTTTGAGCACTTTTTATTACAATATCGTCCATGTAGGCCTCGACATTGCGGCCTATCTGATGGCCTAAATCCTTAGCTATTAAGCGAGAAAATGTGGCTCCGGCATTCCGCAAACCAAAAGGCATTCTTACATAGCAGAATACTCCCGAAGGAGTTATGAAACTTGTCTTGGCCTCGTCTTCTTGCTTCAGCCATACTTGATGGTACCCGGAGTAGGCATCGAGGAAGCTTAATAGTTCGGAGCCGGCTGTGGAATCTATTAATTGATCTATTCGGGGCATTGGGTAGGGGTCTCGCGGGCATGCTTTATTTAGTGATGTGAAGTCAATACACATGCGCCATTTGCTGGAATCCTTCTTTATTACAAAAACAGGGTTGGCCAACCACTCGGTATGGGCCACCTCCCTGATAATGCCAGCTTTTAACAACTTTTCCACTTCGGCCTTGGCTAAATTTGCTCTTTCTGTTGATAGCTTTCAGAGCCCCTGGCGCACCAGCTTGGCCTTCGGGTTGACGAGCAGACTGTGCTCGATGATGCTTCGGTCGACCCCCGTGATATCTTCGTCGGTCCAAGCAAACATGTCTAGATTCTTCTTGACGACTTCTTCTAATGAGGCGGTTATCTCCGGAGATAGCCCCTTGCCGAATTTTATTGGGTATTCTTTGCCGTCTTCTGAGATTATTCTTGTCTCGACATCACCCTCCGGGCTTGGTTTGAGCGAGGATCCCTTCGGGGGGCTCAAGGGCTCCGGTACTTCTTTGGCGCTCTCCGCCACATTATGCACTTGTCGAGGGTCCAATGGCTGCCCGTGGCCATATTCCGTCCTTCTGGCTACAGCCTGGTCTCCCGAAATAGTGAGCACTCCACCTTGTGTGGGCATTTTGAGACAAAGGTAGTTGTGATGCGCTATAGCCCCGAATTTGTTTAACATCCCTCGTCCGAAGATAGCATTGTAAGCGTAGGGGGCATCCACCACGTCGAAAATCACCTCCTCTACTCGGGCCAGCGGCCCCTCTCCGAAGGCAACCTCGAGGCCTATTTGGCCGAGGGCATCGAGAGGCGGCCCTGAGAACCCTTGAAGTGGCCGGGCTGCAGGGAGTAGATGCTTCCGGGGTATACACATCTGGTCGAAGGCTTGGACGAAGAGTATGTCTGCGGAGCTTCCACCGTCCACCAGGATCCTCCGAACATCAGCCCCTGCTATATCAACAGAGATGACTAATGGGTCAGCATGGGGAAACTTCACCCCTACTGCATCGCTGGCTGTGAATGAGATGGGCACACGGGACCATTCTGGCATCCCCTCAGCGGAACTTGAAGTCCCAATGTGCCCAACTTCGCGGACGTACTCGCGGCGCTGTCTCTTGGACATGCTGCCGAGGGTCCCCCCTCCGGAGATGGGTAGGACCACTCTCTTGCCGCGGTCTTGTGGATCTTCGTGCCTTGGCGGTGGCATAATACTGGCCACCGGTAGCCGTATGGGGGCTTCGAGGGCACCGACTCGGGCCACAGCTTGAACAGGCTCCGATCGTGTCGCGGGTGGAGCTCGGTCCGAAGTACCCCTCCTGGTATTTCGGTCAATGTATTCACCCCGAAGGGTCAATATCGTCTTGCAGTCCTTCGTGTCATGGCTTCTATTATCGCCATGCACGCAGTAGAAATGACTCTGGCGCCTTCCCGGCATCCTTTCTTGAGGTACCGACGGCCCAACCTTGAAATGTTTTACCTGCTGGAAATTGGCAGGTGCCTTCGAAGCTGAAGGTGTAATGTTTAGCACTTCCGAACGGAAATGCTTCTTCCCTCGCCTGTACTCGCTAGGGCGGCTGTCTTGTGGAGGTTGCGGTGGAGCGGTGGCTTCTGGCTCCCTTTTTACTTCCCGGAGGGTGGGTAGTGCTGCCTCAGCTCGCCGAAGACATCCTTCCTCTGCCTTGGCATATTGCTCGAAGTATGCCATGAGCTGCGCTACGGATGTTACCGGCTTCCGATGAAGTTTGCTGAGGAGATCGGGGTTCAGCACCCCTTCGCGGGCAGCATCAACTACCGAAGAGGTAGTAAGGCCCTTGATCTGTGACTTGGTGTGGGCGAAGCGTGTGAAGTACTCTCGGAGGGTTTCCCCCTCCCGCTGCTTTACCTGGAACAAACTTCCTGTGGACATTGGGGCCACGAAAGTGCCTTGGAAGTTGCTCACGAACTTCTTTTTGAGTAGCTCCCATGACTTGATCGATCCTGGTTTTAGGGACCAGAACCATCGGAGCGCCACGCCTTCGAGAGCGAGTGGGAAGCATTTTGCCATGGTGCTTCGTACCCCTCCGCTTGCTTCTATAGCCAGGGCGTACGAGCGGGCGAACTCTCCGGGGTCCGACCCCCCGGAGTACTTGTGCAGCTTCGAGGCCTTGAACTTGGGGTCGAAAGGCACTCTCTGCAGATCGGGGTGCAACGGAGATTCATTGTCGAAGGACGCATTCTCGGCCTCCTCTTGGACTTGTATAACTTCTGGGGGGTTGCGGGCTCCATCGTCTTGCGGCCCCCTTGGAGTTTCGGTGGAAGCTTGAGTGCGGAGTCGGTCGGCGGCCTCCTGCCTCCATCTGGATACCTCCTCCTGAAGCCTGGCTAGCTGCGTAGCCTCGGTTTCGGGAGGGCCTTCATCTTCGTCGGAGGGAACTTCAGGGTCTTGGCTTGCTGCGTAGTCGGTCTGAAGCATTGTAGGAGGGGGTAGAGGGCCCCGGGGCGCTCGACGCCCATCGGTTCCAGTAGGAACCGTCGGATTAGCTGAGGGCCCGGCTCCGTTGGTCCGAGGGGACCTTCGAAGGGGACCTGAAGCTTGACCACGCTTCGGAGGCATGGTTAGCCGATGAGGTGTCTTGGAAATGGAAGGCTTCGAACGACTCGAGGGGGTCGAGAGAAGGCCTTCGAGCTGCACTAAGAAGCTCCTAACTGAAGGGTGCGCAGAATCTAAGGATTCCGAGGCTCCCCCCGTAAGTTTTCTTCAGAGTGCAGTCAGCGGTAGAGAACAAGCTTTTAGAACTTGGATCCCCACGGACGGCGCCAACTGTTGGCGTAAAAGTTACACCAACAGGTTCTTAGTAGTTAAGAACAAACAAACAAGAGGTTTGTGCTTTTAGGACAAACTTGAGCCTCCGTAAAGGATAACAACTCAAGAGGTCCGAATGTATGTGTTTGAACCACTGGTTCTGGATCCTTCTTACAAGGTACAATGGGGGGTATTTATAGGGAAAAAGGCTTAAGGAATAGACCTATTTACCCTTATATTACAAATGACCTCCAGTATTATAAACAAGGTTATACACGGTAAAGTGCTGTAGGGTAGATGGATAAGCAGGGCATCCAATCAGTCACGTCTTCCTGCTTCGAAGCCTCCTCCTTCCCTTCGGAGGGTCCTTCGAGACTTCGCATCGTGACACCCTCCGACCGTGCTGACGTATGCTTCGAGCATTAGTCAGCCATCTTCGGGATCTTCTTGGAGCCCTCGGAGGGTTAACCTTTAAGTCCTGGAAATGTAGTAATTTTCCCCAACAATAAAGAAGGAGAGTTTCTTCTGGGAGGGGCACAGTAAGTGTTGACAGATTTCCGAGATAATCTTTAATATCATCGAAGCTCTTCTAGCACTCCGGCGTCCACTTGAAACTTTCGGACCCCTTTAAAGCATTAAAAATTGGGAGGCTTCATTCGGCTGATCTGGCCAGGAATCTGCTGAGGGCTGCAAGCCTTCCTATTTGCTTCTGGACATGCTTTAGATTTTATGGTGGAGCATTCTTTGCACTGCACTTATCTACGTTGGGCTAGCTTCGATTCCTCTATTCGAAACTAAGTACCCTAGCAGCAGTTTTCCTGCTTGAGCACAGAATATACATTTTTCAGGGTTGAGGAGAACTCCACATGCTCGGAGGCTCTCAAAGGTTTCAGCTATGTCTAGGCTATGATGGTGCTTTACAGCGCTCTTTATTAAAATGTCATCCATATACGCTTCGACATTTCATCCTATTTGGTTACCTAGAGCCTTAGCTATAAGAGGTGAGAAGGTATCTCCGACATTCCGCAAGCCAAAAGGCATTCGAACATGAAAAAATACTTTGGAGGGAGTTATAAACTCGTCTTGGCTTCGTTTTCGCGCTTTAGCCAGACCTGATGATAACCGAAGTATGCATCCAAAAATCTTAACAATTCAGAGCCAGCCGTAGAGTCCACAAGCTGATCTATTCGGAGCATAGGGTAGGGGTCTCGCAGGCATGCTTTACTCAGTGACGTGAAATCGATGCACATGCGCCACTTGTCGGGGTCAATATGTGCTGCTAGGTCTAATCTAGGCTTATTGCTTATTCCAAGATGTCCTCCTCCTCTCCTTTTATAGGGCTAAGAGCCCGCTCGTCGTGCTCATCATGAAACCCTAAAAACCGTAAAAGATCCAATCTGTTTGCCCACATCAGAACTTCTGATCCAAGATCGAAACTTCCGATAGGGTATTTTAGGTCTCCTGATATAGTACGACACACAACAGATCCAATCTATTATCGCCAACCTTGGAACTTTTGATACCATATCGGAACTTCCGATTAGTACAAAAATTCCTCTATTTTAAATCGGAAATTCTGGCTCATCGGAACTTCCGATACCATATCGGAACTTCCAAAGCAACATTTTCTCTTTGTATCGAGACTAGAAAATAACTAGAACTTCCGATACTTCCTATGGGAACTTCTGATCCAACCAATTTTCTTGGGCACATCCTTCAATCTCCCACTTGCACAAGAACCAATTCTTTGCATGTTTTTAATCAATCCCCTTAAGTCTGTGACCCGATAGGTTCATACACCAACAGTTGTTTACCGAAAACTATTTCCGACTCACTGATCAATAGTGGTACCTAGCAGCACATATTGACCCCCGAAAGCGTACAAAATAAAATTTTCATGAACCTTGATATACTCAAGTAGTAGTCCCTTTACCACATGCCGTCAGTGAAGCTTAAGGCGAGATTTGTGCCACCCTTGTTGGTTAACTTGACATTTTTAGTCGATCAAGTATCAGATTCAAATCATGACTAACTCCTTAGTCATAGTGGCATGGCCATGCACTTTTCCAATCCAATACCTTGAGTGGCCTCGAGATGACTCTCCCGTTATTAGGAGGGGTAAATTCCATATTGACCACTCATATACCAAGACATGTTTCACAACACACCTAAAAACAACCCTTATTACTACCCTATTACGGAATAGTGTTCGGAAGCATCTAAGTGTGTCACTACACATTCTATAATTAAATGGCGATCTCAGGTCCAAGGACTCCGTAGGTACAACATTTTAGATGACAATTATTGGCACATTACAATAACAATCCCAACAGTATCTCAAGTGGGTCTGTCCAACACCATGTTCACCAACATGTGTCCACATCACTAATTTGACATCTCTATGTCTATGATATATGAAACACAATCATCAATCAGACATATGTACTAATCTAAGTGTCATCATTGCCCCACATGATGACAAAATTAAGAACCCTTTTGAACAACATCATCATAAAGCAAATATTTTCGCATAACAAGTCATACTCATTAATTAAATGTAAACGATATTTATTCAAGGAACAAAATAACAATTATCCTCATACATTAGCATACACTCTACTAGCATCTTCCACAAACACATGACTCACTCACGCAAGTATCTAATACCTATGGAGCTCATTTGCGCCTCATGCTTGGGCTGTGGAAGAGGCTTCGTCAATGGATCCGCCATGTTCAAATCCGTGTGCACCTTGCAAATCTTCACATCACATCTCTCAATGATATCATGTATTAGGTGATATCTCCGAAGTATATGTTTGGATTTCTGGTGCGATGTAGGCTCCTTGCCTTGCGCAATGGCACCACTATTATCACAATAAAGGTCCACTAGACTGGACGCACTAGGAACAACACCTATCTCAAAAACAAACTTCCTGATCCAAACGACCTCCTTCACCGCTTCTGAAGCAACAATATACTCAGCTTCTGATGTAGAATTGGCCACAGTCTCTTGCTTGAAACTCTTCCAACTCACTGCGCCTCCATTGAGGCAGAACACAAAACTAGATTGCGATCGTGAATCATGTTTATCGGTCTAAAAGCTAGCATCCATGTAACCTCTTACAACGAGCTCCTCTTCACCACCTTATACCAGGAACATTTCCTCAGTCCTTCTCAAGTACTTGAGGATACTCTTTACTACAACCCAATGACTTTCACACCGGTTCGATTGGTACCTGCTCGTAACACTTAGAGCATATGACACATCTGGATGCGTACAAAACATGGCATACATGATGGATCCAATTGCGCAGGCATACGTGATCGTACTCATCTTCTCTAGCTCTTCAGGTGACACAGCACACTGAGTCTTACTAAGAGAAATACCATGTGACATTGGCAGAAAACCCTTCTTAGAATTCTGCATTTTGAACTGTTTCAAAACCTTGTCAATGTACATACTTTGGCTTAATACAATTAACCATTTTGATCTATCTCTATAGATCTTTATGCCTATAATGTATGCTGCTTCTCCAAGATCTTTCATCGAAAAACAATTTTTCAATGAAGTCTTGACAGCATTCAACAAAGGAATGTTTTTTTCCGATCGACAATACGTCATCAACATATAAGACCAGAAACACAAGTGAGCTCCCACTAGATTTCTAGTAAACACAAGGTTCTTTTTCGTTCTTGATGAAGCCAAACCCTTTTACTACCTCATCAAAGCAAAGATTCCAACTCCAAGAAGCTTGCTTCAATCCATAAATGGACTTTAGCAACTACAAACTTTCACAGCATTCCCCAGACCGTCAAGACCTTCAGGATGTGTCATGTACATATTCTCAATTAGGTTTCCATTTAGGAAAGTCGTCTTGATATCCATTTGCCATATATTATAATAATAAAATGCAGCAATATCTAGGATGATCCGAATAGACTTAAGAATAGCGACAGGCGAAAATGTTTCATCATAATCAACACCTTGAATATGTCTTAAACCTTTCGCCGCCAATCGTGCCTTATAGTTGTGAACATTTCCATCAACGTATATCTTTTTCTTGAAGATCCATTTACATTCAATGGTTTTTACAGCATTGTGTGAACCAACCAAGTTTCAAACATGGTTGACTCGCATGGACTCCAACTCGCATTCAATGGCTCCAAGCGAGTTCTCAGAGTATGGTCCCATCACTGCTTCAACATAGGTCTTGGGATCATCGTTGTCCAACAACAACACGTCGTGATGCTAGTTGTAAAGAAGATGTACCTCTCTGGCGCATGGACTACTCTCCCAGACCTTCGTGGGGCTGGCACATCTACAATAGGATCTGCAATAGCTTTAGCCTCTTGTTCTGGTATAGTGGGATCTAGAACACTTTCTAGCGGCTCTCGAACCTCTTCGAGATGCACAGTCCTCCCACTAAACTTTTTGGAGAGAAACTCTTTCTCAAGAAATACGCCATTCCGAGCGACAAACACTTTGCCCTCTTCTCTATTATAGAAATAGTACCGAGCTTGTCAGACATCAGACTTAGGACTAAGCTTGTTAGACATCAGACTTAGGACTGAGCTTGTCAGACTTAGGACTGAGCTTGTCAGATGTCAAACGTTTAACATACGCCTCACATCCCCAAATCTTTGGAAAAGACAAACTAGGAGGCCTCCTAGACCACATCTCCTATGGCACCTTCTCTACTAACTTATATGGAACTATATTAATCATGAAAGTTGCAGTTTCTAGAGCATGACCCCAAAAGGTTAATGGAAGATCAGTGTGACTCATCATGGACCACATCATGTCCAACAAAGTGCAGTTTCTCCGCTCGAACACCCCATTCCATTGCGGCGTGCCGGTTGGAGTCAGTTGTGGAACAATTCCACACGGCTTCAGATGATCACTAAACTAATGGATCAAATATTCACCCCCACAATCTGATCGTAGAAAATTAATTGTCTTGCCCGTATGATTTTGTACCTCATTCTGGAACTCCTTGAACTTTTCGAACGATCCCCGCTTATGCCTCATCAAGTAGACATAGCCATATCTACTAAAGTCGTTGGTAAAAGTAATAAAGTATTGAAATCCTTTCCGAGCCGTGTGACTGATTCGACCACACACATCAGTATGTACTATGGCCAATAGCTCACTCGCCCTCTCACTCTATCCAGTGAAAGTAGTCTTTGTCATTTTGCCAAGTAAACAAGACTCGCATGTGTCATATGATTCAAAATCAAATGACTCCAAAAGTCCATCACTATGGAGCTTTTGAGCACGCTTCTCATTTATATGACCCAAACGACAATGTCAGATGTATGTGGGATTCATATCATTGGGTCGTGTTTTTAGTAGTAATGTTATAAACGTGTGCATTGTCAAGACTCAGAATATACAATCCATTCACTAATGGACACACACCCTAGAGCATGTCATTCAAAAATATTGAACAACTCTTGTTCTTTATTATGAATTCAAAACCATCTTCCTCTAAGCATGAAGAAGAGATAATGTTCTGCCTAAGGCGGGGAATGCAATAACAATTATTTAACTCCAAAACTAATCCTGATAGTAGCGATAGTGAATAAACGCCAACGGCCAATGCTGCAACCTTTGCACCATTCCCGACGCAGATATCGAGCTCGCCACTTGCACACTTTCTTACTCTACTCAGCCCCTTCAACGATTTGCAAGTATGAATCATCGATCCGGTATCAAATACCCATGAATCATTTGGACGAGTAGCAAGATTAATTTCAATAACATTAATACCTGAAGCAGAAATCCCACTTCCCTTCTTGTTCTTCTACTCTTCCATGTACACCTTGCAATTGCGCTTCCAATGCCCAGGCTTGTGGCAATGGTGGCACACATCAGAGTTGACATGAGCAGACCTAGACTTTCCAGTTGGTTTAGACTTCGCACTAGAGATCACATATGTAGTCTTAGCCTTTTTCCACCTCCTCTTTTTGCCCTCATTCTGAAAAACCATCACATGGTTCGGAGTCTTCCTGATACTCTCCTCAGTAAATTTCAGCATCCCATGCAACTCAGCTAGTGTCTTCTCCAATCCAACCATGTTATAATTCATGATGAATGGCTCAAAGCTCAGTGGGAGCGACTAGAGAATGACATCAATAGCGAAGTATGGATCTAGTAGAGTGCCCAATCTCTCTAGAGTCTCTACATAACCAATCATCTTGATCACGTGAGGGCTCATTGGGCTCCCTTCAGCCAACCTGCTACCAAACAAGCATTTAGACACATTGTATCTTTCTTCCCTCGCTTGGTCCTGAAACATGCCCTTAAGACCTACGATCATATTGTCAGCATCACGTTCCTCATACTGTTTCTGAAACTGAGAGGACATGCAGGCAAGCATCAAACCACTGACATCCACAGAATCACTAGCAAGCTTCTCAAAAGCTTGTTTATCTGCTGCAGAAGCATCCTCTCCTTATTCATCAGGGTGAGGTTCCTCCAGAACATAATCCTTTTTCTCTTGTTTGAGAACAATTCTCAAATTTTGATACAATCCATAAAGTTTGTTTCAGACAATTTATCTCGTTTAAGAATAGATCACAAATTAAAAACTGGAGTGCTCTTAACAGTAGAAGTAGTAGGTGCCATGATCTACAAAAGATTAAATGCAAGGTTTAGCACTATGCAATGTTTATCTTCTATCCAATAAAAGATGTTCCACTATCTCAACCAGTCACTTTCCCTCTCATGACTAATAGTGGCGCAAGATCCATGGTCACGCTATCTCCTAGTGAGCTTTGACATCACTGCTGCAAGCTAGTCGATATAAGTAAAAACTCCTTGCTAATCACATCGTATGTGACTCTTGTCATTGGAGAAGCATCCAATGCTCGACTCCAACTCCTATGCTCCAAGGCCCAAAACCGTTTTGATAGCCTTGTCAAGTGAACCAATACTATGCATGCAAAAGTCTGACTTCCGCCCCAACTGGTCGAAATAAATTATAGCACCCTTCTTTGGCAGACCCACTATCGATGAGCACAAACCTTGGTGGGTGCAACTATTGGGAAGAGCATCGACACTTAATTTTCTAAGGGAAAAATATTCTAGCATCGTAACGTCCCTATAACACAAGAAAACATGAAAGAATAGAATAATACGAACATAAGAAAGCATCACAGGAAATCAAATTAACTGTGAAATAGCATGGCCTTCTTCACATGGCGATCTCCATGCATGTCCATGGCTCCCGTCATCGAGTGTGTGCTCCCGTCCTCCATGAAGAGTACAAGTACATGTCACAAAGTTTATACTAATTACATGGGCCGAAGCACCGCGGAAACGACATGCAAGCCGTAATAAATTTTACATCAGCCTTGGACTATAAATAACCATGACATCCAGGCCATATTTAATTTATATTCATTGCATTCACCTCATACATCACATTTATCAAATGCCATGCCAGTCACGTCATTCTCTGCAAAACAATGTTAGGCGAGCAATCTACAAGTGACTGGATTCTAGATCTGAAAAACCAAGGTCAACAGGATAGGTTTTTCAAAATCGTGTGGGTCAGAACTTCTGATCCCTTGGAACTTCCGATCAATATCGGAATCTCGCATCGCAACAATTTCCTTCTATATCGAATCATTATTCGATATCAGAACATCCGACCACGTACCATCAGAACTTCCGATCCACCATCGGAACATCCGATCATTACCGGAACTTCTGATCTGCTGCGGACAGAAACAAATCTAATCTGTTTTTCCACCATGTATCTCTATATATGAGGGATCCAGATCGAACAATACACACGTAGGCTCTGATACAATTATTGGGGAATAGGGGAGCTACGCTAGCCGGCAAATTCAAAATTTACGCCCTAGGCCCAAGACTCTTACGCGTGTGAGATCGTAGATCAGTACCTTATAGCATGAGAAACGCTAGGTGCAGCGGAAGATGATGTTAGAGCAGCGCATCAATCCTCTCCTCGCTTCATCCTTGCCATCCTTCACTGATCCAATCGATGAAGACGACATAGTAATTCGCATGTAGATGTTCACGAGCGTCCCTATTTTAGCAACGCCTCCACGGAGTGCACACATCTAATCTAGGCTTATTGCTTATTCCAAGACATCCTCCTCCTCCTCTCCTTTTATAGGGATAAGAGCCCTTGGTCATGCTCATCCCGTAACCCTACAAATCGTAATAGATCCAATCTGTTTAGCCACGTCGGAACTTCTGATCCTTTATCTGAACTTTCGACAGGGTATTTTAGGTCTCCTGATACACTATGACAAGCAACAAATCCAATCTGGTATCGCCCACCTTGGAACTTCCGATACCATATCGAAACTTCCAATCAGTACAAAAATTCCTCGATTCTGAATTGGAACTTCTCGATCGTCAGAACGTTTGGTACCATATCGGAACTTCTGAAACAACATTTGCTCTCCGTACCGAGACTAGAAAATAACTGGAACTTCTTATCCACGGAATTTTCTTGGGCACATCCTTCACCAGCATGTCTCAGCACCTCACATGTTGAACGTCGTTTCATGGCACTGTGCTACTCAGGGTTCCCGCATGTTGTCATTTCAAGCGTACAACTCCCGCACGCCTCTAGTCATGATCTGTACTCACATGTGTGCTAGCTCCCGGTCGGAGAAAACTGACAGCAGGCATCTAGAGAAAACTGGGAGCTCCACCGAGTGTTCTAGCACAAGGAGAAGAAAACCAGAATCTCGGTAGATTCCTCGCAAGAAAAATAGAAGACTGCACATAGGTTAGTGGCAATGCCATGAAACACTCCGACTACGATGAACAGTGATGAACAAGAGTAATTTTTTGAATTGTTGGTAAAGTGAACTCTGATTTCAAATGTGGATGAGTTGGTAGAAACCCTAGGACTACAAGGCCTTTTATGATGTGTCACGGGGTCCCAATCTTCACGACGTAGGATCGATCTTCAGATAACTAGCTGTAGAATAGCTGGATAACTTGCTGCAAGCAGCGATAACTTGTGCAACCTGGCAAATAAAACTCGACGCCAACCACCGTCTTTAACCGGCAACCTGAATCGAGGATTCGCCCAACCACAATCTCAAAGAACCAACCAACACAACCTACAATCAAGGAGGACCTTGAAGGGAGTAGGAGCACCAATTGGGAGCGGATGAAGCCGCCGCTTCTGTAATCCCGCGAAGGAAATCACAAGAGCAAAGGAAGGTAGAGATCTCTCTCTGAATTTGTTAGCACGCAGCTGAACAAGGGGTTCTGTATTCAATAATCAAAAGTGCCAATTACAATGGTGCTAGGGGGTATTTATACAAGGAGTAGACCTTGAAGATAGGTGCGAACATGAAACGAAAAGACTAGGCGAACTATGTGAAAACGAATCAGCTTCTGGAGAGTTTCCGCGTGGCTGTTGGTCTTCTGAGCGGTCTTCGGTATTTCAGCAATAACTCCTCCTTGGAAGCTTCAATTCATGAACGGTTGGATCCCTTGGAAAGGTGACTTGATAAGGTTTCACACCATGTAGAATATGCACCATGGAACTCTGTAGAATGATACAGTTTTAATATGAGAACATTGACTTCATGCAGACTGTTGACCTTCGGATCAGCAAGCACTAAAACTGGTCGGACGCCTTCATGCAAACTTCAAACTGGTCGGGGTTAGATTCATTGGAAACTAGACTTCAAGAGTTTTCCAAAAAGTGCTCATTTGCCTTCATAGCCTTTGGAAATCAAAAGTTATGATTATTTCTTTGAGACGATCCTACAGGACTGGCTTGGTTCGAGCATGATTCTTCTATGTGTCCATTTCCTTGTGAGTTCTTGTCATCCTTCTTGGTAAACCTGAGCATTAGCAATGTACACGACTTAGGTAGTATATAACTCTCATTAATAGTAAAATGAATTTCACAAAGTAGCGCGTGCACCTCTTGTTGAAGCTTCTTAGCTCGACCGCCTGTAATTGGTCCATCAAAAACATGTATTGGAGTCGCTGTGGTCGAAGTGGTCGGTGTAGAGGTTGGAGTGGTCGGCGTGGTCATATCATCCTCCCCCTCTTGAAAAGGAGTCGTCCTCGACTCTAAAATGTCTTCACTTGTGAATGCTGATAGGTCAGCAACATTGAAGGAGTTGCTCACGCCATAGCTTGGTGGAAGGTCAATCTTGTATGCATTATCGTTGATCTTGGCAAGAACACGAAATGGACCATCCCCTCGTGGCATCAGCTTGGACTTGCGCTTATCAGGAAAGCGATCTTTACGCAAATGAATCCACACCAAATCGCCTGATTCAAACGACACCTTCTTTCTATGCTTGATCATACTTGCAGCCATACGTGTCGCCTTTAGCTCGATTGCTTCTTTTGTTTTCTCATGTATCTTCTTGACATATGCAGCACGCTTGGAGGCTTCCATATTGGTTCTCTCCTGTAATGGCAAAGGCAACAAATCTATCGGAGCAATGGGTTTGAACCCATAAACAATTTCAAAAGGACACAAGTTAGTGGTAGAATGTACTGCCCTGTTATAAGCAAACTCCACATGAGGCAAGCAGTCCTCCCAATCTTTCAGGTTCTGTTTCACCATGGTTCGCAGCAACATCGATATGGTTCGATTCACCACTTCAGTTTGTCTGTCGGTTTGAGGATGACAAGTGGTCGAGAATAGAAGCTTGGTCCCCAGCTTCGACCACAATGTTTTCCAGAAGTAGCTCACAAACTTGACATCACGATCAGATACAATGGTCTTAGGCACCCCATGCAACCTCACAATTTCCCTGAATAATAAATTAGCAACATGTGAAGCATCGTCTCTCTTGTTACAAGGGATAAAATGAGCCATCTTTGAAAATCTATCAACCACAACAAAAACATAATCTTTTCCTCTCTGAGTTCTAGGCAGTCCCAGAACAAAATCCATACTTATGTCTTCCCAAGGAATTTTAGGAGCAGGTAGAGGAGTGTATAAACCATGAGGGTTCAGTTTAGACTTAGCTTTGTGACAAGTGATGCAGCGCTCCACGAACCGGATGACGTCTCTCCTCATCTTGGGCCGATAGAAGTGATCACCTAGCAGCTCATAGGTTTTCTTTTGTCCAAAATGACCTGTCAATCCTCCTCCATGGGACTCCTGCGATAAAAGCAATCTAACCGAAGAATTTGAAACACAAAGCTTGTTAGCCCTAAACAAAATCCATCATGCATATGATACTTTTCCCAACCTTTTCCATCTTTACAATGAGTGTATGGTTCTGAAAATTCAGGGTCATCATTATACATGTCTTTCAAACTTTCAAGACCTATAACCTTCACCTCAAGTTGGTTTAGCAACACAATTTTTCTAGACAAAGCATCAGCAACCACATTGTCCTTACCTTTCTTATACTTCACAATATATGGAAATGTCTCGATGAACTCAACCCATTTGGCATGGCGTCGGTTCAGTTTTGCTTGGCCTTTCAAATACTTTAAAGCTTCATGATCGGAATGGATAACAAACTCTTTTGGCCATAAATAATGCTGCCATGTTTCAAGTACACGCACCAAAGCATACAATTCTTTATCATATACAGAATAATTCAATTGAGCACCTCCCAACTTTTCACTAAAATATGCTACAGGTTTGCCTTGCTGTATTAAAACCCCTCCTATGCCAATTCCACTGGCATCAGATTCTACTTCAAAAGTTTTAGTGAAATCAGGAAGAACAAGCAATGGTGCTTCAGTTAAGCGTTTCTTTAATTCTTGAAAAGCATTTTCTTGTGAACTTCCCCATTTAAATTCAACACCTTTCTTTGTTAATTCATTTAAGGGAGTAGCAATGGTACTAAAATCTTTAACAAATCTCCTATAAAATCCAGCTAGACCATGAAAGCTTCTTATTTGACTTATATTCATTGGAGTTGGCCAATCCTTAATGGCTTTCACCATGGTTTCATCCACTTCAATTCCTTTTCCTGAAACAACAAAGCCAAGGAACACAACATGGTCTGTGCAAAAACTGCACTTCTCAAGATTAGCAAATAATTTCTCCTTTCGGAGCTCATCTAGGACTTGTCGAATATGATTCATGTGCGCTTCAAAAGACTTGCTGTAAATTAAGATATCATCAAAATAAACAACCACAAATTTTCCAATGAAGGCTCCCAAAACATGGTTCATCAATCTCATAAAAGTACTTGGAGCATTAGTCAAACCAAAAGGCATAACTAGCCATTCGTACAGCCCAAATTTTGTTTTAAAAGCAGTTTTCCATTCATCTCCACCTTTCATTCTTATTTGATGGTACCCACTTTTCAAATCAATTTTAGTGAATATTATGGAACCACTTAATTCATCAAGCATGTCTTCTAATCGAGGAATAGGATGGCGATAGCGAATAGTGATGTTATTTATGGCTCTACAATCAACGCACATCCTCCAAGAACCATCTTTTTTTGGTACTAAAATAACAGGAACAACACAAGGAATTAAGCTTTCACGAACATAACCTTTATCGAGAAGTTCTTGTACTTGCCTTTGTATCTCCTTTGTTTCTTCAGGATTGGTGCGGTATGGTGGTCGATTTGGAAGAGCAGCCCCTGGAATAAGATCGATCTGATGTTCAATCCCACGTACAGGAGGTAATCCATTCGGGGTTTCCTTTGGAAAAACGTCCTCATATTCCTGCAAAAGATGAGACACCATACTAGGAAAAGAGGTGTTATCGTTAGCTGACACTAAAATGTCTTTGCACACAAGTACAAAGAGTACTTGATCTGGGTTGTTCCTTACTTCTCTCATCTTAGATTTTGTGGCTAACATGACTAAATTTTTTTCTTCTTCTTTCTTTTGATCTCTCAATTTTTTTCTCATATTGGGTTGGTGGCTCTCACTATCTGATTTGTGGAAGGCACTCGAATTCTTTTTCTCTTCCTTTCCATTCTCATCTCTCATACTAGAGCTCTTTTGCAAATGCTCAGCAAGAATTTGCTGTGGTGTCATAGGTTTGAGTACAAACTTCCTCCCCTTCAAATCTAGAGTGTATTGATTTGTTCTCCCGCAATGCTGAGTATATCGATCATATTCCCATGGCCTCCCGAGTAGCATGTGACATACGGTCATGGGTACCACATCACACTCTACCGTGTCAACATATTCACCAATCTTGAAGGGAACTTTTACTTTGTATCCAATCTTGATGTCACCGGAATCATTCAGCCATTGTACATGATATGGATGAGGATGTCGCAGAAGTTTCAGACCAAGATTGTCAACCATCTCACGACTAGCAAGATTATGGCAGCTTCCTCCATCAATGATCATCTTCACTACCTTATTTTGCACTTTGGCTCATGTCTGAAATAAATTATGCCGCTGGCCGTTCTCAGCTTCCTTCATCTGAACACTCAATATTGGTGCCACCACAAGAGCAGCACCTTGCTCAAAATCACAGCCGGTATGTTCCTCTTCTTCATGGGCTTCTTCTTCTATATCTTCCTTTTCATTGGCTGATTCGTACTCTCCATTATCAGTTACAATGATCACTCTATTATTTGGACACTCTCTAGCAACATGTCCACGACCCCCACACTTGAAACACTGAATCCCACTGCTCTTGGATGTAGAACCCACTGAAGTGGAGGTGGAAGCTGCTGGTTTGGAACTCGTGCTCGGGGCAGCAGAGTTCTTCCCACTAAAATTACTTTGAGCATTAGAACGTGAGCCTCCAAATGAACCTTTCACAGCTGACAGTGCAGTAGTAAACTTGGAATCTAACTTGCTTCCTCCAGACATAGTCCTTGTACTAAAAGGCAAAGACTTACTGCTCTTGGTATCTTGCTGCAGTTGGCGTTCAGCTTTGGTGGCTTGATGTACCAAATCAATAAGACGACGGTACGACTGAAACTCAACAATGCGTTGAATATTTCGATGCAACCCAACCATGAATCGTGCCATAGTTTGTTCTTCATATTCATATACGTTTGCTCTAATCATAGCCTTCTCCATCTCTTTATAATACTCTTCAACAGAATAACTTCCTTGTTTCAAATTCTGCAGTTTATTGAAAAGATCACGCCGATAATGCTTCGGCACGAAACGTCGTCTCATTTCACGTTTCATCTCTGCCCATGTGGCAATAGGATGTTCTCCATCTTCTTCACGATCTTGGAGAAGTTGCTCCCACCAAATCAGAGCATATCCTTCAAACTCTTGAGATGCCATAGCCAACTTCTTCTCTTCTGTATAATTATGCAAGCGAAAGATCTTGTCGACCTTCAACTCCCAAGTGAAATAAGCTTCAGGACCAGATCCTCCATCAAATTTTGGCATGGTAAATTTCAGTTTACCAAGCCTCTCTTCACGATGGCCTCCTCTACGATGTCGGCGATCATGATGGGAATGATTATCATCATTTTCAGATTCGGATTCTTCAGTTACTTCATTTCTTCGATTCCAGCCCCTCCCTCTTCCATGTGCAGCACTTCGGTTCCTCCGTCCTCTTCTTCCTCCTCTTCCATCACTATCATCACCTTCTTCACCATGGGTGCTTGCCCCATCATTAGGTGGACGACGTCCCCTAATTTCATTTAGTATGGTTTGAAGATCTTGGGCCAACCGATCTTGTCTCTCTTCTAGACTTTGCTTGAATTCATTAAATTGTGCCATGGTGACACAATCTTCGATCTCAACGCCGTCACCCATCTTTTTGTAAAATTAGTGACAACAAAGGAACAAGAGTATATGTGGAATAAAAATATATGTGGGATCTCTCAATCTCACTTCTCTTACCAACCGAGGCTTAGTGAAGTTCCTGCGGGTTACAGAGAAACAAAATGTGTGGTGGTACCGAGAGCGATGGTTAAGCGAATACAAGACCAGAGAGTACCGATTACGATGGCTTTTATGTGGAGCTTGGTGGGGATTATAAACAAGGAATGCAATCTGAATTCTAGTTGTTGTAAAGTTAAGTAACAATCCAAACTAGAGGTTTCCTGCTTAGTGCTGATCTCAAAATGCTAAAGATGTAAATGGATCACACACACGTGCAAAGAAAATCTCAGATTGATGCAAACAAGGAGTATGATTGGGATGCAAGTGTTGCAATCAAACCCAACCAAAATTTTTGTACCAACAAAAGATAGCGATCTGGTTGCACAACTTGAAACACAAACTTTCAACAACTGTGCTCTCAAACGAACTGATCTTTAACTTTTCTTTCACAATTTTTTTTCAACTTTCCTTTTTTTTGAACTTTTCTTTCTTTTACCTTTTTTTATAGAACTGAACACAATGACCAGATATATAAGAGGCTCAAAGGACACACGACGGAAAATGATCAGCAACTAAAACAAAGACTCTAATGGACTAAAAATTAACTGAACTGACTAAATAACAGATTGAAACAAAGGGCTAAACAATATATATGTATATATTTTTTGGCTTTTGGTGGATAGGACGAAACAAAAATATATGTAGCTCAGGGTAAAGAATCCTACCGTGGAAACCGATCAGCAATGATACCAGATGATGCGTCACGGGGTCCCGATCTTCACGACGTAGGATCGATCTTCAGATAACTAGCTGTAGAATAGCCGGATAACTAGCTGCAAGCAGCGATAACTAGTGCAACCTGGCAAATAAAACTCGAAGCCAACCACCGTCTTTAACCGGCCACCTGAATCGAGGATTCGCCCAACCACACTCTTAAAGAACCAACCAACACAGCCTACAATCAATCAAGGAGGACCTTGAAGGGAGTAGGAGCACCAATTGGGAGCGGATGAAGCCGCCGCTTCTGTAATCCCGCGAAGGAAATCACAAGAGCAAAGGAAGGTAGAGATCTCTCTCTGAATTTGTTAGCACGCAGCTGACCAAGGGGTTCTGTTTTCAATAATCAAAAGTGCCAATTACAATGGTGCTAGGGGGTATTTATACAAGGAGTAGACCTTGAAGATAGGTGCGAACACGAAATGAAAAGACTAGGCGAACTATGTGAAAACGAATCAGCTTCTGGAGAGTTTCCGCGTGGCTGTTGGTCTTCTGAGCGGTCTTCGGTATTTCAGCAATAACTCCTAATTGGAAGCTTCAATTCACGAACGGTTGGATCCCTTGGAAAGGTGACTTGATAAGGTTTCACACCATGTAGAATATGCACCATGGAACTCTATAGAATGATACAGTTTTAATACGAGAACATTGACTTCATGCAGACTGTTGACCTTCGGACCAGCAAGCACTAAAACTGGTCGGACGCCTTCATGCAAACTTCAAACTGGTCGGGGTTAGATTCATTGGAAACTAGACTTCAAGATTTTTCCAAAAAGTGATCATTTGCCTTCATAGCCTTTGGAAATCAAAAGTTATGATTATTTCTTTGAGATGATCCTGCAGGACTGGCTTGGTTCGAGCATGATTCTTCTATGTGTCCATTTCCTTGTGAGTTATTGTCATCCTTCTTGGTAAACCTGAGCATTAGCAATGTACACGACTTAGGTAGTATATAACTCTCATTAATAGTAAAATGAATTTCACAAAGTAGCGCGTGCACCTCTTGTTGAAGCTTCTTAGCTCGACTGCGTGTAATTGGTCAATCAAAAACATGTATTGGAGTCGCTGTGGTCGAAGTGGTCGGTGTAGAGGTTGGAGTGGTCGGCGTGGTCATATCATTTTATAAGTCATTCAAAAACTGGAAAATACCTAAATAGGCCTAGAGTATTTTACCTATAGACGCAAAAATACAAATGCGGACCCAATGGAAAAATAATAAAATCCTATCGAAAGGTAGTTTGTCCTCACACGGAGCTTTCATAGCGACTATGGCTACGCTTCAGGACGTTTTGATCTTGATCTGACGATTTTGAGCCAAAACCAACAAAGCCCTCTAAATCTTCGACACGTGACACCACTTCGTGAACTCGACCGCTAGAAAGTCTCTCTTGCTATCGATCCCTCAAGTCGCCTTGTCACTTGCATTGGCCTCCCTTTCACTAACTTGTTCAACACACTGTCTTGATCATCAGTCTGTACATATCTTGTTCTATCTGCACATGTACATCTGAGATCTTCCTTAACTTCACCCAGCCTCCTTGATCATCAAGCATCAAGATCCCCACTTGACCATGATCATCTGCCATTGATAGTTGACTCACATCTCAACCATGCACACAATGAAATAAGCAAAACATGAATCTCCACACAAAACACACACTGATCCCTTGAGTGATCACAACAAGCAATCACAAGTCCAGACCATAAAACTAGGCAAACTTGTCAATCACTCATCACTAAGATAAAACCACAGTGAAACTCCACTTGTTTCTCAAAAAAGGAACAATATGATAATGATAATGATTTCAAAGATGTGTTGTTGAATTGCAAAGAGTGAATAACTTGGAACAAATTCATCACCACTAATGGTTTTATATTTAGGGCTAACAAACTATGCATTGTAGCTTGGTATGTTCATATATTGTTATTACAGGAGGCACATGAAGGAAGATTGATAGGACACTTTGGTGTGAAGAAGATGGAGGACATACTTGTTGGCCACTTCTTTTGTCCCAAGATGAGGCAGGATGTTGAATGCTTCATCTCTCGGTACAGGACATGTCAAAAAGATAATTCACAACTGCATCCACAATGTCTTTACATGCCCCTTCCTATTACTAGCATACTTTAGAAGAATATATCCATGGACATTGTTTTAGGATTTCCTAGAATAAAGAAGGGGAGGGATAACATTTTTGTTATTGTCGATAGATTTTCTTAGATGGCACATTTCATTCCATGTCATCAAAGTGATGATGCTACCCATGTTGCTGATTTATTTTTCCAGGAGGTTGTTCGATTGCATGGTCCACCAAACACTGTTGTTATAGACTATGATGTTAAATTCCTAAGTCACTTTTGGAAACTTTGTGGGATAAATTGGGAACTAAATTGTTGTTTTCTACTACTTGTCATCCTCAAATTAATGGGCAAACAAAATTTGTGAATAGAACATTGTCTACCATGCTTAGGTCCATCTTGAAACAAAATATTAAGATGTGAGAAGAATGCTTGCCTCATATTGAGTTTTTGCAGTTCTGTGCATTCTACTACCAAGTTCTTCTATTTTGAGATTGTTTATGGTTTTACTCCTCATGCTCCAATTGATTTATTACCCATTCCACCAATGGAGAAATTGAATTTTAATTGTATCAAGAGTGCTGAAATGATCTTGAAACTGTATAAGACAACAAAATCAAACATTGAATCTAGGAATAATCGGATCCATGCCATTGCAATTTTGTGAGTTTGGAGAAATTTCATTACAGTTCATATATTTAGATTCATGCCATTACAATTTTAGCTTTGTCTTCTAGTTCTCTAAAGTTGTAATGGGATATTCTAGTGTTCTTTGAGCTTGTAATGACATATTTTAGAATTCTCTAAAATTGTAATGGTATAGTTTGGAGTTCTCTGAAATTGTAATGGCATATCTCCAAACTCGCAAAATTATAATGGCATAGATACAACTAACCCTTGAATCTATGAATGCAAAATATCAGCTTGCTGGTAGCAAAGATCACAAACATGTAACATTTGAACATGGTGATCTTGTTTGGTTATATTTGTGACAAAACAATTTCTTGAATTATATAAGTCTAAATTAATGCCAAGAGCTGATTGTCCCTTTAGAATATTGGAACATATTAATGACAATGCATATAAAGTTGAGTTATCTATATATTTTAGGATTAGTCCCATTTTTAACATTGCAGATTTGCAAACATACTTGGGAGAAGAGAACGAGATTGAGTAGAGGACAACGCAAATGCAAGAAGCGGAGGATGATGAGGACATCTCCAACATTGTTAAACCCAAGTATAATACATCAGAACCAGCTCCAACAAAAATACAGGGACCAATCACTTGAGCCTGTGCACGATAATTAAATTATTAGGTGAAATCATTTCTTGTACTATATACACATACATAATTGAATGGAGAACTACTAAATTCATCTGATGTTATTATCACTATCACAGAAATGGTCTTTAGTGACACAACTTTAGTGACGGGTAAAAGACGAACATTAGTAATACAATTTTAGTGATGGGTTGTTTCACACACGTCAATAATGCTGCATTATTAGTGACAAGACGTAATAGGACCTGTCTCTATAGACGAGGCTGGCAGGAGCACCCAAATTAGTAATGGGTCATACATTGACCTGTCACAAAAGGTTGCTCTCTGTAGTGACAGTCTATGTTGAGACCCTATCACTAAAGATGGGGCACCACATTAGTTACGGTTGGTAGTACCAACCGTCACTAAAGAGAGTTGTTATACTCGCATCGGCATAAACCTTATGGCCACCTTTAGTGATGTCCTTATATGAATAACCGTCACTGATGATAAGTATATATGGGCAGGCGCTAAGATGCACGCGCACTTACTGCTCCCAAGTCCCAACCACCAATATCTTCGCTATAATTGCTGACCAATATTGTTGTTGTAACAATTGTTTTAGCTAGAAACATGTTTCTATGAAAAGGTGTGGAATATATGATATGAACCTCGAAGTGTTCTCCTAAAGAGATGGTTTTATACTGGTTTGGGCCTCCCAATGGGGTTAATAACCCTACGTCCAGTTTAACATAGATTTGGCATAGTTTTGCCTCTATGTCGGGCATGTGTATTATAAGGGCAGTGCCCCGCTTTTATAGGCTCGCAGGCTAAAGGAAAATACTCTTTTACCCCCTACATGACATAGGCTTTATAGGGGTAAGTGGGAAAAAAAATCTAGGCTACTATACATATAACTTTTATAGACATGGTAGATATACATCACTTCAGGGGTAAGTATACGACATACTAGTGGCAGGGGCCCATAGTATGGCTTTTAAACTATAGTAGTACTGAGATATTTCTTCATCTTCTGGACCGGAGCACCTATTGGAGGTTCTTAGCTGGAGCTTATTGAGCGGGCCTCTAAGGGGCTCCGGAGGGAACCCTGAATAGGCTCCGGAGAGATCCCGGAGGCTTTGCTCTGGAAGGGACTCGGAGGGCTCCCAGAGGCTTGGTTCCGGAGAGGCCCGGTGGCTTGGCCTTCAATTGTGTAGTTCTTTGCAGCACTTGGAATAATATAGGACAAAGGGCGGCAAAGTCCATCTTTGGGCTTCGCTAGCCTAGCAGGCTCCAAGTCCGAGGCCTTCGGAGGCTGACATCATTTGACCCCTGTTCAAGGAAAAATCCATTTCCCCAACAGAAGCCCCTCGCACGTAGCCCTTCACAGCGAAGGGTGTGTGCGCCCTGGGCAAATGATGCTTGGCGACTAGCAAGCCTTTGGAGCCTAGGCCTGAATGCTAGCTTCGAATCTCGCATACAATAAATGTTCGTACGGAGCAGATGGGACTCCCTCGGGGAGTCCATACGGCTTTGCAACGGTCAAAAATCGAGTCGTTAGAACGCGGGACGCGACGGTTCACTTCGAAAATTATCTTAGCCCCATTGGTCAGAGACTACGAGGGTCATTTACCTATTGACAAAAATTCAGTTGCGGGGCTCGTGGTTGATTTTTATCGCCTATAAAAGGCCTTGGCGAACCGTTGCCCCTCTCATGCCTTTCATTTGCTTCCTGCTTGAGCACCTAGCAGCCTTTGTTCTTTGCCTCCACCTTGAGCTTCATGCACACTTTGCTCTAGAGCCCCTAGCAATATGTCGAATAAGATTTCGTCGAAGAAGGATTCGGCCTTAGGCGATGGGTCGAGCTCCGTTCAATCCCAAGCGGCGGCTGCGGCTGTGGCAAAGCTTGCAGCGAGGCGTCTCTAATCGACCGACCTCCGGTCACCCTCATATATGTTCGAGCATACCTTGGAGTTGCGGGCTTTGGTTTCCACAGAGGAGTCCGTTCAACAGATCTACGGCAGGAAGATTTCTGAAGACATCCTCCTTTTGGTACCTACGAAGAAAGAGATCATCCCGAGGCCCCAGCTTGACGAAGTCGTGGTCTTCGGGGCCTTCTTCGAGGCAGGGCTTGGGCTTCCTGCGGTGGACATGTTTTGCGAATTATTGAAAGCTTATAATTTTGAACTCCCTCACCTGTCCCCGAACATCGTGGCAAGGCTCGCAATCTTCGAATGGGCCATGAGAGTCAAAAGATGCAAAGGGCGAGCAGATGTCTTCATTGCCCTCCATGACACCAGTTGCCAGCCGAAGCAAAGGGAGGGGTCGGATGATGTCGAGAGGGCTTTGGCCTTTGGGACACCAACTTCCTGCTCCATAAGGAGTTCTTGAACAACTTCCTGGTGAGGGTTGTAAACAACCGGTGGTACTCGAAGTGGGACTAGGAGTGGTTCTATGCTTCAGTGGGTGTGGAATGCCCCCTTTAGAGTACTAACACGCTCATTTCATACCGCCACCAAGCCAAAGCGGTGCCAGACTCCAAGACACTTCAGTCGAGGATCTTGTTGCTGTGAAGGGCGGCAATGAAGATGAGTATGCTGGACTTGGCCGAAGAGTTTAATACCCTTCGGCTCAGCCCCCTTGCATGCTCATGGCCAGAAAACTTATTCCTGCCTTAGGACCTGGACGGTCCCAGGGATGTATCAGCAAAGCGCCTTGGTAAGGCTTCGAGCTCTTTGCCTTCACACTTGTTGAAATTTGCTTGTGTTAACTTAGATTTTTCTCAACATTAAAAACTTCTTGAACCTTTCCAGGCCTTCGCGTTAACTCTAGAGGCAGCAACCTCCGTGGGTCGCTGGGAAAGCTTCTTGGCGGACGGATATGAACCCCTTCGGCGCCAAGCTTCGGATGAAATCCAACGGCAGCACAACGTCGAGGCGGCAGTAGAGGCGGTGAAAGCCCAGGCAGCCAGGGCAAACGAAGCCCTCGAGAAAATGTCTTCGGAGATGGACAGGCTTCGCGAAGCGCTTTGGTCTTCGGAGGAGGCCAGCGCAATGCTGGCGGTGGAGAACTCTCATCTTCACGCCGCCAACCAAGCTTTGGAAGCTTTGTGGACTGAGCGGTTGATAAGGCCACCTCGACTGTCCCGAAGTATTGAAGCACTTGGGGACCGGTGCCAAGCTCCAAACTTTAGTGCCCAAGACCATATCGGGGACCACCACAAATTTCTTCAGACGGCCATGGTGACAATGGAGGTGACGCGAACGGGCTTCGGGCTGATAGCCAGACAGGTGGCTGGCCAAGGGGTGTTGCAGCTGATCCATGAAGCGAGGTGCAATCACCTCGATGCAGCGACCTCGGCCACACCGGTGGCATTCGGAGGCCCTCATTTGACTTCACCTGCCTCTGATGTCCGTGGAGCATGGCGCCAGCTTCATTATGCTTGGAAGGCTCAAGGGTGAAGATCAGTCCTCAAGCTCCAAGAGGCCAACCGCTTACACCGAGCTAGGGAATGGGCCATGCCAGCTCAGCCTTCAGCATCAAACCCTCCACCGCCGAAGGTGTAGATCTTCTTAGGATTCTTTGTAATTCTTAGTCGTAGGCCTATAAGATAACTTGTCAATTTATTAATAGAAATGCATGGGTGTTTTGTACCTGCCCAGGCTCAAGCTTTGGATGTTGACTTCAAAGTGCTCGAGGATTCAAAAGAGCTTCATGAGCATTCGGTAGTGCTCGAGGTAGCTAGGTCCGAAGGCCCCCCTCAATTCAAGCTTCTGAGGGGTCCTAGGGACGAAGTTATTCCTAAAGTAGCCCAGAAGCTATTAGCCTCCGTGAAGACAGAGCCCCTTCGGAGTCCATCGTCCTTGCCTGACATAAGCTGCTTTGAGGTAGACTTAAGTGGCGGAGGGGTCCAGTCTTCGGGCGTAGCTTTACAAGGTGATGAAGTCTTAGACTTTTCTGCCTTTGATGCAGAGCCATCTGCACTTCAGACTTGGGCCAATCTGCAAGAAGAAAGGCAAGGCCTGTGGGTGGTTTGGCTCTGACGGGGCCTCGTCTAGCCGAGGGGGCCCTACCTGGAAGAAAAGAAAGCGGGGGTCGAATCTGTCAGGGCCCTCGGGCTCACTTTTTCTTAGGTTTAGATATGGATTATTCATAGTAATTCGGAGTGCTTTGTTTTCGATGTGTACTTGTAAGTGTACTTCGTATTTATACTTGGAATTCAATGAATGGAAATTATTTTGCTTGTACTTCGTGTAAGTAAACCTCGTCACATGCACATACTCCATTCGTATACTTCGCACACATTGCATGTTTCATACGCTCCATTCGTATACTTCACACGTATTGCACACTTTTTTCATACACTTCACATGTATATACCTCGGTCCCCCTTCAATGTGGCGGCTAGGGACTTGGGCATTGCTGGTGCCTGCAATCATAAAATGTGGAGGGGTGTGCCTTGGGTGACTTCGAATACATATATCGTATCGCTCGGAGGCCTCGCTTGGGCTTCGAACGCTCAAATTTTAAGCGAAGCATGGCTTCGAAGACTTATTTGAGTTAAGCGAAGCAAGGCTTCAAAATACTTAATTTGCAAAGGATCTTGAATTTATGTCACGTGGAGCGAGGCTTCGAAGCATGTTTATATGGTGAAGTAAGGCTTCTGAGCTTGATTTTGGGATGTGATGGTGTGGATTCACCGAACCCATGTTAGTTTGAACCACCTATGACTATGAGCCACCTTCGACTATAGGTCACCTATGACCCTGGGATACCTTAGGTATGGAATGCAGAATCCCTGGACGTATCAGGCCAGTGGCCCGGAATCCTTCATCCCATTGCTATGCGCCCGGAGGCTCTCTGTAGCCTTCGAAGCAGTGCTTTGGTTCTTAATAGAAAGAAGCAAGGCTTCAGTTTTTAATAGAATGAAGAAAGGCTTTAGTTTTTAATAGAATGAATCAAGGCTTCGATTTTAATAAAGGAAGAAAGACTTTGGTTTTTAATACAAGGAAGCAAGGCTTAGGTTTTTAATAGAACGAAGCAAGGCTTCAGTTTTAATAGAACGAAGCAAGGCTTAATTTTTTAATATAAAGAAGCAAGGCTTCAGTTTTTAATAGAACGAAGCAAGGCTTCGGTTTTTAATAGAATGAAGCAAGGTTTCGGTTTTAGTAGAATGAAGCTACGCTTCTGTTTTGAGGAGAGATTTGATGTGTACGCACCTTGGAAGCCTAACAAGGTCTGGGGACCAAGGGCCTCGGCCGATGCTGGAGGGTCGCCCCGAAGTCCCTGGGGCTCTCAAGGTTAGAAGGGAAGGCTAGGAGGCCTTTGAACTACATCTGAAGCCCTTAGTCGAAGAGTGCGCGGAGGTCTAGGCTCCGAAGCTCTCTCCGCGAGCGTACACCGTGGGGAGTTCTAGGGTCCCCACGGATGGCGCCAACTGTTGTAACAATTGTTTAGCTACAAATAGGTTTCTATGAAAAGTTGTGGAATATATGATATGAACTTCGAAGGGTTCTTCTAGAGAGAGAGAGTTTTATACTGGTTCGGGCCTCCCAAGGGGAATAATAACCCTACGTCCAGTTTACAGTAGATTTGGCATAGTTTTGCCTCTGTTAGGCATGTGTATTACAAGGGCAGTGCCCTGCTTTATAGGCTCGCAGGCCAAAGGAAAAGACTCTTTTACCCCCTATATGCCATAGACTTTATAGGGCTAAGAGGGGAAAAAATCTAGACTACTGTACATATAATTTTGCAGACGTGGTAGATATTCATTACTTCAGGGGTAAGTGTAGGACCGAAAGTAGTGACTAGAGGGGGGTGAATGGGTGCCTAAAAAATCTTTCGAATCAATGGCTAGCTCCCAACACTCAACGCACCTCAGCAGACTTAACAAGAAACGTAAAACAGATCCACAAAGCCTAAAATGATCTAGCCTAAAAATAACCGGTGTCCTAAACAAAAACCACCAATACAGTGCTTAATGTCATATGAACAAAGCATTTAAAACATGGACATTTCAAGCTTCACGAAAGTAAATCATTACATGCAATTAATGTAAGTGTACGTGAAACGAGAAATCTTACTGTTCACAGTTGTCTCCAGTTTGATACTTGCTGAAGCCTGTTCGAAGCAGTCATGCGAAGCCTGTCATCTTAAACATCGAAGTCTGTCCGAAGTCTGCAGAAGTCGGAAGACCAAATATACTTCGCTTGCTAGACTACAAACTATACTCCTTAACAGTAAAAATACGAAGTCTTCGCACACTTCGAAGCTTCGGAGCTTGACACAGAAAAATCACTTCAAACCCAATAGAAAAAAATCAAGTCTGCAAACATGTACTTCGCGTGAGACAGCGCACCGCCAGGAACCACGTCTGGGGCTTCGGAGTACGTAGTGCGAAGCTAGGCAACAGCGAGGATTCTCCGAAGTCTACAAGCGTTGAAGCTGTGTTGCCTTCGGGTGACAACACACAACTCCGCAAGTACAAACACTAGAGAAACAACGTGCGGACTTCGCGAGATAGCGTGCACAACTTTAAAGCCAACGCCTGGCGAAGTCCTCAAGTATAAACAACTATGCGGAGAAAACAGGGAGCATTTAGACTTCGCTAGGGACAAGACGTGGCTGATCATTCTCGAACAGAACGCCAAGGACAGCTGAATAGGCTAGGAAAAATCCTATGTTCCCCTATGAAAGATGGTGTAGGTACATAGGAATTACCACGCTGAGAGGAAAAACTCCTTCTCTGTAAGCTAACTTTAGCTAGGCTGGTCTCTAGCCTGCGTGGCTATAAGATGCTTCTCAGAGCTGCTGCATAAGACACTTTCTGAATGCCTAGTCTGCAGGCTATCGAGTTTAAAAACCAACCAGCGGGAGAGAATCCAGTTGATAAGAAAATAACACTGCAAGCCAGAGAGATTGTGATTGATTCAAGTGAAAAAGATCTCTGCGGCAAACTCAACAACTCAGATCAGAAGAATATCCATGACGCGCAAAAAGAGGCAACATGGCAATAACTCCACAGCGTGGCGAATGAAGATTGAACGATGAATAAAAGAACCTGATAAATCAGACCAAGCAATCACGTGATGAACAACAACGGAGAAAAACCTTACCGGCGGCGCAAACAAAAGGAACCGAGAAAAATGACCCAATCTGCTTATATTAGAAAAGTGATTTCAGAAAGGGTAACCCTAACCCTAGGGATTGGGGCCCTATTTATAGGCAGCCCAATAGCATAGGAAAATACCAAAATACCCTTAGGGTTTTTACAAACGCTGAAATAAAATGGAAAAGACCAAAATGCCCTTAGGATATTTTATAGACTCGACAGACAGACTGTGGGCCTAAAGGCAAAATAGAAATTCCTAATTACAGATGACTTATCCTGAAGCGGAACTTTCGTAACGACTACGACTTCGCCTCAGAACGGTCTGATCCGAGATCAGTGGTTGTCGGTTTTGCGCCGAAACTAACAACGCATCCACCGACTTTGCACCAGGTACCCGGATTGGGCCGGCCCGATTCCGCAGCTCTCTCAGCCCAGCAATCGCTCGTCGCCCGTGTACCTGAGTCAATCCTGGTAAATAGCCTAGAGGATCCTCTGCTACTCCTAGCCCATGTAGCTAGATTGGGCCAGCCCGACTTCGTGGCCCCTATGCTCGACAGTCGCTCGCTGCCCGTGTACCTGAGTCACAAGTGGCCCAGACGCAGCAGGTTTTCTCTTCTCTTGTGTCCTCTTTGACTTCCATTGACAATCACTCATCACATCTGAAGCCATGAGGCCCATGCTCTTTAGCATGGCTCCTCAATCTCCCCCTTGATGAGTGCATTGTCAACACTTCTCTTCATCAGCTCTCCAGTACCTGTAAGCACATGTGAAAACACGAAAAGGAAACACAAGAAAACAGAGAAGAAGAAAATAAAATAAAAGTTTAACCCTAATGACCAAAAGCCGAACAAAAGCAAGAAAGCGGTCATTATGGTTAACCACAAGTAAACACTCAACATGAGTGCAATCTCAGAATTATCAACAAGGATATCCAAAGAGTAAGGACAAACGGGACAAAAACTCCCCCTGAAGCAAATCCCAGAGAAAGCCAAAACTCCCCTTAAACTCTTCTCTACAATATTTCTCCTCCTTGTTGACAATTGGACTCATCAAGCGAGACTAAATGCACTCTAAAGAGACACAGACTCACTCTAAAATGCAACTCCCCCTCAAAATATGCAATGAATGCAACTAGGGTGCATGTGGAGTGTAGAACGCATGCTTCTCAGATATGATTGACTGCAATTACGACATCTAGCAGGTATAGCAAAAGATATACTGTCTAAGAAACATGCCATGATCAGTGCAATAGATGATATCTAAAGAAAGTCATTAGCATGCATTTTTCAATTTTTGCAAACAAAAGCATCACCACATTTTCCAGTTGACAAGCAAGGTAAAACATGAGATGCAAAAGCTGACTGATATCTACCAAGATAAGCATCGTCCAAAAACAAAGTGCTTCACCAAACTTGTCATCTTTTTAATTTTCAGACTTTTTCTTTTCACTTTTTCATTTTTGCCGGGGGTTATTTGCATGTCAAGCCTTATGCTAACAGACCATGTCAAGCCTGGGCCAAATCTGGACCATCAGAAGCTTAAGACATTGGTCTTGGTATACACTACACTGTCCTTGTTAATACCAAAGTGCTATGGTAAGCAGTCTAGAACAATGCAATGCAACAAAAGCAAACCCGCCTGGATCTTTTCAACTCAAGCATAAAATGCATGGAATTTTTATTCATTTTTATTTTTATCATTTTTATAGCACATTTTCCATGTTAAAGCATATAGATGTCCAAGTTGCATATCTGCATCTAAGTAAGGAACTAGCTACAAGGCATGTAACAGATAGCCAAAGCATTCAGCCTACACATGCTAGTTACCAGAAGCAATCATGATCATTTTTCAATTTTAAAGCATAAAAACCATGCATATGACAGATATCAGATATATCATGTGAACTGAAACAAAGCATGATCATGTACCAGCTAGAATAAGTAAATCAGATCAATCATATAACAGAAGCATGCTCAAAGTGTGATATGTGAATATGCATGATATGAACACACACAAAAGACTCAAGAAAAGAGTAAAGAAGAAAGAAAACTGACTCTAAATATCCTAAAAATGATACACAACACCCAAATCCCCTCGTAAACGCTCAAAAGTAGACTGATCTAGGGGTTTGGTGAAAATGGCAGCTAATTGATGATAGGTATCAACATGAACAAGGTCAATGACACCTTTCTCATATTGATCCCTCAGAAAGTGAAAGCGCACATCAATTTGTTTGGTTTTTGAATGGAGACAAGGGTTTTTCCCTACACTAATCGCACTGGTCCTGTCACAAAACAAAGGCACTCTGGTCCGAAAGAACAACCCAAAATCTCGCAATATGGAAATCATCCAAACCAACTGTGAGCAGTAGCTAGCAGTAGCCACATACTCAGCCTCAGTGGTCGAAAGTGCAACTCTAGACTGCTTTCGAGAAGACCAAGAGACAAGAGAAGAACCAAGAAACTGGCAAGTACCGGAAGTCGACTTGTGATCCAACCAGCACCCACCAAAGTCAGCGTCCGAAAAACCAGATAAATCAAGAGATGATGATGCTAAATAAAAGAGACCTAGATCGGGCGCATAGGTAAGATAGCTGAAAATGCGCTTGACAGCCTGCCGATGAGACACACGTGGTGAAGACTGGAAGCGCGCGCACAGTCCTACGACAAACTATATGTCTGGCCTCATCGCCGTCAAGTACAGCAGCGAACCGATCATCCCTCGAAACTCTCTCTCGTTGACCTTGACGCCTCTCTCATCCTTGTCCAGGCCCATAGATGTACCCATTGGGGTCATCTGAGGCTTCAGATCTCCATCAAAGTCGAACTTCTTCAACATGTCCCGTGTATACTTACTCTGGTGTATGAAGGTGTCGTCCTTGGTCTGCTTGATCTGGAGCCCTAGGAAATACTTGATCTCACCCATGAGGCTCATCTCAAACTCACTGTGCATCTGCTCAGAAAACTTGGACACAAGAGCATCAGTAGAACCACCAAAAATGATATCATCCATGTATATCTGAGCAACCAAGAAATCTGATGCATCTCTGAGAAAGAAAATAGTTTTATCCAAAGAACCCATCACAAAGGCCTTCCCCATCAAAAACTAGTTCAACCGGTCATACCAAGCCCTGGGGGCTTGCTTTAGACCATATAAAGCTTTTTGTAGCTTAAAAACATGTCGAGGAAACTTAGGGTTCTCAAAACCAGGGGGCTGCCTAACATAGATTTCCTCCTCTATGTACCCGTTCAGAAAAGCACTCTTGACATCCATTTGAAAAAGCTAAAAGAATGCGAATGGACTCAAGACGGGCAACAGGGGTGAAAGTTTCTTCAAAGTCAATACCCTTCTTTTGGCAAAAACCCTGGGCAACTAGTCGAGCTTTGTTGCACACCAAAACCCCATCTTCACCTTGCTTGTTTTTGAACACCCACTTGGTGCCTACGGTGTTGCATACGGGTGGCAGCTCAACCAGTGTCCAAACCCGATTGCAGACAAAATTCTCAAGCTCTTCTTGCATGGCATTAATCCAATTCGAATCAGAAAGAGCATAAGAAATGTCTCTAGGCTCAAAAGATGCAACAAACGCAAATTCAGCAAACACAACAAGAGAGTCAACAGAAGAGCGCAAAGTCCTCTCAAAAAGATCACCGATAATGAGCTCTGAGGTGTGATCACGCTGAACTACTCCGGATCCCTGGTGATCTGAAGTCACCTCACCGGAGTCAGCACCTGGCACCTCTGGACTAGACTTAGGGGGCTCGATCAAAGTGGAAGAACTGATCAGAGGTCCGCCCTCATCCTCAGTTGATGTCTCAGAAGGTGTGGGTTCTGTAGACTGTGCAGATGTCCCGCCCTCATCAACAGCTAGAGCGTCATCATCTTCCTTGAAGATGGACTCTCCGAGCTCATCATCTCCAGAAAGCTCAAAAGAAGGAGTCAAAGAAGGCAAGGACTCATCAAAAGAATCCTTGCAAGTCTCGACAAGCTGCTGGGAGTCGAGGTTCCAAACACGGAAGCCTCGAGAATGCAAAACATAACCAAGAAAGACTCCATACCAGCAACAAGACTCAAATTTGTCCAAATGCCCTCCCTTCTTGAGCACAAAGCACTTGCAGCCAAACGCTCGCAAGTGGCTCACCTTGGGCAGTCTGCCAAACCGCAACTCATATGAAGTCTTACCTAAGTAAGCTCTAAGAAAAATGCAGTTGGCCAGATAGCAAGCCGTGTTCATGGCTTCAGCCCAAAAGTGCCTAGGAGTCCTATGCTCATCGAGCATCGTCCTGGACATCTCGACTAGCGTGCAGTTCTTTCGTTCCATAATGCCGTTCTGTGGGGGAGTGTAAGGAGCAGAAAACTAATGATAAATACCCTGATCACTACAGAAGCTGACGAACTGAGAGTTCTTGAACTCAGAGCCATTGTCAGAGCGAATTGCTCGCATCCGACCATTGTTCTCATTCTTCAGCTTCAAAATCAGGTCATGAACAAACTGAAAAGTCTCATCCTTAGACTCCAAGAAAAAACCCACGAAAATCGAGAAAAATCATCAATGATCACAAGCGCGTACCACTTCCCACCGACTGAGCGTACCCGAGCTGGACCAACAATGTCCATGTGTAACAGCTCACCCGGTATGAAGTCATCACCTCAGTCACAGGTGAGTGAGAAGCGGCAACCATTTTCCCGTGACGACAGGGATGGCAAACTAGATCCTTCTCCATCTTAAGCTTGGGCAATCCTCGGATGAGGTCCATAGAGCTCAATCTGACTAGCAGATCAAAACTCAAATGGCCCAACCTCCTATGCCACTTCCAGAGCTCAAAGGAGGATCCAGCAATGAAACATCGAGAAGGGCCAAAATAACTAGAGAAGTCAATCCAAAAAACCTTACCGAAGGGTAAGATCTGGCAAACCAAAGACCCTCTAGAATCAACCACAGAAGACATGCCCTTCTTAAAATGAACCTCCAAACCATCCTCAAGAAGTTGCAAAACAGAAATAAAATTGAAGTTCAAATTTCCAACCAAAGCAACGTTCTTGAAAGAGAAATGGTCAGAGATGCAAATTGAACCAATGCCGTGTGCCTTCCCTTGACCACTGTCCCCGAAGGTGATGTATTCCTTGGAGCTCGGGGGAAAGAGACTAGAGAACCATCTGTGATATCCCGTCATGTGATGAGAGCTTCCTAAGTCCATGATCCATACATCCTCCAGTCCCCGACCATACACAATCAGTGGTCGTAAGGGGGAGCAAATGGTCCGGCACCAGGTTTAGAAAGAACTAAACCAGTGTCGAGCCATCTGCTCAAAAGACGGAAAGAAGAAAGCATCATAAGAGTCTGGACCAAAACGCGGCTCAAAGCGTGGTCCTCGGTTCTGCCTAAAGTCTCGGTCACGAGGTCCAGAGCCGTATCCAAAATGACCTAGATCTCTGCCGGAGTGAACACCACCCTCCAGAGCACAGGCATGAAAGTCATCTCCTCTACCACCACCTACACGACGTGGCCTGGCCTCTAGCATCTCCCCGTGTCGAGGAACTCTCAGTCTTCCACCCTACTGGTAGAACTGCTCCTTCCCTCCACGAGCTCTTTGAGCTCTCTCAACCCGCTTCCTCCTGAAGCAAAACTCCTCAAGATGCTCGTCTCCCTTGCAGTACTCACAGTGGTAAGTCGGCTTCTTGGGATGTGGTTGAGGCTTGGGGTTCTTGGGCTTAGTGGTGTTGGGTGTAGACTGCTTGGTGTGAGAGGGTCCATGTAGAGAGTCTAGAGAAGTGTGGAGATGTTTGGGCTTTGGGACCCAGATGGGCTTCTTGGGTGGAGCTTTAGGCTATTCTTGGAACACTCCATCCTTGGGCTAACTAGCCTGGAAAGACTTAGTGGAGTGAGTCTTGGGGTATCAATGTTCAGGAGTCATTTTACACCACTCTACTACCCGGCTAATAGCACTCTCAAAATCAGCCTTGGTGTAGGTGTAGCCTACCCAAAACCCATCCTGCCTCTTAAATTGCTGGATCATCATGCCGAGCTGTGGCTCTCTGGCACTCACCCAACTCAAGATCTAACGGAGGTAAAAGTTCTCATTCTGAACATCAGCTAGCTCCTCTATCAAGGAAGCTAGAACCTCCACCTAAGACAAGCAAGTCTCACGCTCTCTATCAACCTGGACAGACTTCTCGACTTTCTGCTTGAACAACTCCAATCTAAGAGTCAAGAAGTTCTCACATACAGTGGGTGAAATTGACGGTGTCTCAAGCTCTAGCCTAGTCTGCTCTAGCTCAGCTCTAACTCTCTCCAAATCATCCAATTGCTCATCACCCTTTACTTTTAGCTCAGCTAAACTAGCTACATGGGATGGGCAATCAACACAGGGCACGATGACAGTGGCATAAGCATCTTTCAGCTACAGCTGAGCGCTCTCAAGCTCAGTGGCCAAAGCGTCCCTCTCATTAACCCTTTTTGTGTACCTGGACTTCAGAGTCGTCAGGTAACACAACAACACCTCACACTTTGAGCACTCACTGCTATCACCCAAGCAAGGGGAAGAAGATAGACTCTCAACTTTGTCGTTGGCCACGACAAGCTCACTCTCAAGTCCATCTATCCTCTTCTTAGCCCCTCTAAGAAGTTTTTCCCGATACCTCAACTCCTGACGATTCTCTTCAAGTAAATCAACGATTTCACGTTCATAAGAAGATACCTTTTCATTGTCGTCATCATCGGAGTTGTTGGAGGAACCCTTCTCTTCCTTATCCCCAAGAGCCATTGAGTAGAAGCTCTTGCGGGATCTTCGGTGGTGATGTGAGTTGCTCTTCGGCCTGTCCCCGAAGGCCATGAAGCAGAGGCCCGCCAGATCGTCCTTGTCCTTCCCCTTCTTGATCACGATCTCCTCATCACTTGAGCTTGATGAAGAGGAAGAAGACGAAGACTGCTTGCAGTATCTTTTCTCCATCTCAGCGAAGAAGGCCTTGTCTCGCTTCTTGTTCTCACGCCGGTAGTCCTTCAGGGCCTTTCTGAGGAATCTGGTCTTTGGCTAGCCCTTTGTGAAGGAGGAGCTATCGTGCTTGCCGGAGTCGTAGAAGCCACCACCGGTACCCTTCTTGTGACCATTGTGCTTGGGGCAGTCGGCAATGAAGTGACCTAGATCACCACACTCAAAGCATCCGGATTTTGAGCCGTGTCTTTTGAACATTCGCTTATCATAGACACGACGCACCCAGTTGTTAAATAGAAATAGGTCATCATCTCCTAGCGACTCAAGCTGGTCCTCAGTGATAGACATCAAGGAGAACCCAGCACAGCTCACAGAGGAGGGGTCAGCAGAAGGTGTAGCAAGGGCCAGGGTTTTTGATCCAGAGCCAGTTAGATTTGATCTCAATTGGGTATCAACCTCACTGGCCTTCAGCTTGCTGAACAACTCAGAAATTGTCAAGGTATCATAAGAGGTGCTCTCAATGATAGAGGATACCTTGATCTCCCAGATCTTAGGGTTCAAGGTATGGAGAACCTTGAGCGCCTGCTCAAGATCTGAGACCAGCTGAACTCCCTCGGCCTTGTTGGACCGAGGCTTGTTGATGATCGATTGAAAACGACCAAACAAAGCTTCAACAGATTCACCCGACTTCTGTGTGAAATTTTCATATTCACGTCGGTAGGTCTGATAGAGTTGAGCCTTGACCTGGGCTATCCCCTCATGGTGTGCCTGGAGGGTAGCCCAGATCTCTCTAGCAGTGGTGAGATGGCTCACACGCACAAATTCAGTGGGACCTAAACCAGAAAACAAAATGTTCATCGCTTTGTTATTGTTCAGATGCTGGGCGATAATATCAGGAGAATTACGCTCAGCAACTGGTAATATGGTGAAAGTAGCGTGAACACAAATGTCACAAATGTCCGAGCTCTGGCTCATGAGATAGGCTCGCATGCGAGTCTTCCAATAATTATATCCATAAGCTTCCAAGGACGGGACCTTTCCAAGAGAAGTCATGATCACTACCTGAGTTTAGAACCGGTTAAGGTATGGAAAAACCCTAACCAGGCTCTGATACCACTTGTAGGACCCAAAGTAGCTACCAGACGGGGGGTGAATGGGCAACTAAAAAATTCTTTCGAATCAATAGCCAGCTCCCAACACTCAACGCACCTCAACAGACGTAACAAGAAATGTAAAACAGATCCACAGAGCCTAAAATGATCTAGCCTAAAAACAACCGGTGTCCTAAACAAAAACCACCAATACAGTGCTTAAAGATTAACAAAGCATTTAAAACATGGACATTTCAAGCTTCACGAAAGTAAATCATTACAGGCAATTAATCTATGTGTACGTGAAATGAGAAATCCTAATGTTCACAGTTGTCTCCATTTTGATACTTGCCAAAGCCTATTCGAAGCAGTCATGCAAAGCCTCTCGTCATAAACGTCGAAGTCTGTCCGAAGTCTGCAGAAGACGGAAGACCAAATATACTTCGCATGCTAGATTCCGAACTATACGCCTGAATAGTAAAAATACGATGTCTTCGCACACTTCGAAGCTTCGGAGCTTGACACAAAAAAATCACTTCGAACCCAACAGAAAAAAAATCAAGTCTGAAAACATGTACTTCGCGTGAGACAGTGCACAGCCAGGAACCACGTGTGGGGCTTCGAAGTAAATAGTTCGAAGCTAGGCAACCGTGAGGATTCTCCGAAGTCTGCAAGCGTCGAAATTGTGTTGCCTTCGGGTGACAGCACACAACTCCACAAGTACAAACACCAGAGAAACAATGTGCGGACTTCGCGAGATAGCGTGCACAACTGTAAAGCCAATGCCTGGCGAAGTCCTCAAGTAGAAACAACTATGCAGATAAAACAGGGAGCATTTAGACTTTGCTAGGGACAAGACGTGGCTGATCACTCTCGAATAGAACACCAAGGACAGCTGAATAGGCTAGGAAAAAGCCTATGTCCCCCTATGAAAGATGGTGTAGGTACACAGGAATTAACATGATGAGAGGAAAAACCCCTTCTCTAGAAGCTAGCTTTGGCTAGGCTGGTCTCTAGCCTGCGTGGCTAGAAGATGCTTCCCGGAGCTGCTGCATAAGACACTTTCTGAATGCCTAGTCCACAGGCTATCGAGTTAAAAAAACCAACCAGCGAGAGAGAATCCAGTTGATAAGAAAATAACACCGCAAGCCAGAGAGATTGCGATTGATTCAAGTGAAAAAGATCTCTGCGCCAAACTCAAGAACTCAGATCAGAAGAATAACCATGACGCACAAAAAGAGGCAACAGGGCAATAACTCCACAGCGTGGCGAATAAAGACTGAACGATGAATAGCAGAACCTGATAAATCAGACCAAGCAATCATGTGATGAACAGCAACGGAGAAAAACCTTCCTGGAGGCGCAAACAAAAGGAACTGAGAAAAATGACCCAATCTGCTTGTATTAGAAAAGTGATTTTAGAAAGGGTAACTGTAACCCTAGGGATTGGGGCCCTATTTATAGGCAGCCCAATAGCCTAGGAAAATACCAAAAGACCCTTAGAGTTTTTACAGACGTTGAAATAAAATGGAAAAGACCAAAATGCCCTTAGGATATTTTTACAGACTCGACTGACAGACTGTGGGCCTAAAGGCAAAATAGTAAACTCCTAATTACAGATGACTTATCTTGAAGCGGAGCTTTGGTAGCGACTACGGCTTCGCCTTAGAATGGTCCGATCCGAGATCAGCGGTTGTTAGTTTTGCGCCGAAACTAACAAAGCATCCACCGACTTTGCACCAGGTACCCGGATTGGGCTTGCCCGATTCCGCAGCTCTCTTAGCCCGGCAATAGCTCGCCGCCCATGTACCTGAGTCAATCCTGGTCAACAGCCCAGTGAATCCTCTGCTGCTCCTAGCCCATATACCCGGATTAGGCCAGCCCGACTTCACGGCCCCTCTGCCCGACAGTCGCTCGCTACCCGTGTACCTGAGACACATGTGGCCTAGACGCAGCATGTCTTCTCTTCTCTTGTGTCCTCTTTGATTTTCGTTTACAATCACTCATCATATCTAGAGCCATGAGGCCCATGCTCTTCAGCATGGCTCCTCCATAAGTATATGGCATACCAGCAGCAGGGGCCCCTAGTATGGCTTTTACACTGTAGTAGTACTAAGATTTTTCTTCATCTTCTGGACCGGAGCACCTATTTTAGGGTCTTGGCCGAAGCTTATTGAGGGGGCCTCGAAGGGGCTCTGGAGGGATCCCGGAGGCTTGGCTCCTGATGGGGCCCACAGGCTTGGCCTTCAATTGTGTTGTTATTTGCAACACTAGAGTAATCTAGGATGAAGTGGCTGGAGTCTGTCTTTGGGCTTCCCTAGCCTAGCAGGCTCCGAGTCCGAGGCCTTTGGAGGCTGACGTCATTTGACCCCTGTTCAAGGAAAAAGCCATTTCCCCAACAAGTGCGGTTTCTCATCGCGCCGATGATGACCTATACCGTTACGTGTTCTAGTGGACCGATCCACACCATAGGTAGCATCAACATTTTTCGACCCAAGGTATAGGTTTTTAATTCTTCAATACATTTTAATCTGAAATCGTATATTTTGTATGCCACAATGTGTGAAATAATTAGAGTCATATCTTGATTGTTTTATTATTTATAGATTCCAACAACAGAGAGTCGGATGTATCTTGATTGTCGTAATTGCAATGAGTACTTCAGTGGGGTGAAGTTTTTCATGAGAAGTGCTAGAGATAACATGATGGCAGCTAGTGCAAAGACTGCAATGTGGTGTCCATGCTATGAATGTAGGAATGAGAAGAAGTTTACAAATTCAGAATATGTGTATGACCATTTGCTAGCAGTTAGTAGAGGTAAGTAGCTGACACATTAATTGCTATTAGTATCCTTTAAATATATTGGTTGCTTGCATTTGGACATCGGAACACCAGATTTTTGTTCCTACTCTGCTTGCTTCTTTCTTTGCCATGGGAGGTTTGTTGGGTCGTGGGGAAGCTACGCTAGCTGGCAAATTAAAAATTTTCACCCCCAAACGCTGAAACCATGTGTGTGAGGGATCATGAATCGTTACCTTATTACGCGAGACACACTAGTGCAGCGGAAGAAGATGTTGGGGAGGCGTGTCCTCGCTTATCCTCTTCTCGCTACGCCCATTGCTCGGTGATCCAATCGGTGAAGACTAGAGATGTTCACGTAAGGAAGACGATGAGCATCGCTTTTCGAGCAATGCCTTCATGGAGTCCACACGTACAGGGAAGGACTGCTCCCACGCTAGCGTGCTAGAACCACTCATGAGAAAAGGGGAGAAATCTCAATCTCAACTACTGATATCAAGAATGGGAGAAGAGTGATTCTTGGTGGCTAGGGTTTAGATCTAATCTAAACTGCGATTGATCTGATCTCCAAGATCTCCTCCTCCCTTTATGTAGGGCTAGGACCCTAGGCCCAAATCCAAGAAAATAGGTCCACAGATCCAATCTATTCACCCTGATCAAAACTTCTGATCCTGAATCAGATGTTTTGATCTGGACTCTATGTTTCAGTTCTGCAAATTATCGGATCTTCTGATACACTATTGAACTTTCGATCCATTGGTACTTCCGATGAAGCCAGAACATCAGAACTTCCGATCCACCATCAGAACTGTTGACTCATTTAGAAAACATAAAATCATCCTAGGTTAAGTCATGTCGAAACATTCAATACCTTATTAGAACTTTTGACGAGTGAAATAATATCAGAACTTCCGATTCCAAATCTGAACATCCAATCTGCCCAATTTCTGATTCCAAATCAGAATTTTCGGCCGCTATCCTTTTTCATTCACGCTTCTGCCCACTGTTTCACCGTTGCCCCCCAAGCTCATTGTCACCTGCTTCTAGTACTTCTTGCGACCACTGCCATTCGCCGTCCTCCTTCTTCTTCATCGATCCCATACTCCAGCAACGCTAGGATTGCCACCATTGACACAATCCCCGAGGTAAGTCTCCAGCTTTCTCCTGTTCTCATATTCTTCAACTTTTCTTGGTTCATCCGTCTTTTTCTTCGCCTTTCTATCTTACAGCCTCTTCTACGTCTTCTTTGTAGAACTTGCAGAACTAGGTTTTGATTCCTCTTGCTAACCATGCCACCCACCATTTCTTGGGTCCAATGGGTAACCCTGATCTCGTCAACATTATCGACATGGAAACCAATTGGATTCCATTAAATTGTTCTCCCATGCTTTCTTCCAATTGCCACCTTAGCTTTAGGGCATTCCCTTCCCCACTTCCTGGCTAGCATGATTGGTACCTTAGGATATCGAGCGTCAACCGCTCTTTCATGGAATAATGAGTCTCTTCTTGCCACCGTTTGCTATTTTTTGTCAGATACCCTAAATGCTTTCATTTTCGGCCATGATTTGATCACTCATTCCTCGCTTTATATCATCGCCTTGACATCTCTTGACATTACCTCCAAGGCGACTCATCATCTTGGCGTAAAATCCACCAGTGGTTGGGGCACGTACATCACGAAGCATAACAAGAAGTCTGGCCTCGTTGGTACCGAAGAACATGTAGCCTTCCTTAACCTCTGGCTGGAGTGGGGTTTGTGTTATATGGATCCACTCTAGGTCCAACCGCCAACCTAATATTCCTGGCAGGGCAGCTTACTGCCAAAAAAATCCACCTAGGTCGATACCTCCTTGGCACCACCTATCACCTTCTTCATCAAGTATCGGCCAGGTTATCGGCTAGCAAGCCCGTCGAACACTTTGGTAGGCCTTGGTGGTTTTTGCAATTATGGATCAACATTTATACTGCCGAAGTGGTTGACAATTCTCCCCTTATTGTGATGGAATTCCCTGTGAATCACCTTGAATCGGTTGTCCCTACATATTGCGAGTGCTTATCTCTAGGTGAGGCAGACGCCTGTCGATCTTCTTCCACATTGTAAGCTAACTCCTTGAGCTTCTAGTTCGTGTTGTTTTACCATGGCTTCGGCGTTGAGAAGGCCATCTAGTTTGCATATGAGTACTTATCCGACTACGAACACCGCCATGAGTTCCTCTTGGCCAACGCGTGCCGGAACGAGGGGTCCACTAGAATCCTCAAAACCTTGATCACTCTGACTATCTACTCGTGGTAGTTAGGATTCGGCCAGCTCCCACCTCACCTATTCTTTATCGGTCGAATCAAATTTTGTTGAGAGGTTACTGAAGACTAGCAGTATAATCAGCTATCCCGGGTAGCTGACCAAGTGCCTTATGGTGATCTTTCCCCTTAGTAGTCCTTCACTATTAGCCATGTCGACTTTGACGCATGGTGGGGTGAATGGGCAATACACCTATTGAACTAGAACCCAAAGACATATTACTTAGCCCTTGGTTCCTTTTGCTTGTTATGTTCTCCCTCACTTACCATTGTATTATGTAGGGGGCGGCGTGGATGCTCCATCAGTGAGCCAAAGTGGTCGGTCGATTGACTATCAACCACAATCGGCTATTAGTATCTTAGGTAGCGGGGCCCCTATCCCGAATGACTTGCTCGCTAGGCAGCGGGTTAATATTCCAATGTGTAAGAGCCAGGCGTCAGATGTGGGAGCACGCCGATCCACTAGAGCTTGATCTAGCCAGGTACCCTTTCTGACTCTCTGCTCGATGTATGGTGACTTTTTATCTTCTCTTTATGAAACATGTTCTCTTTTTCATTAGTCGGCAATGCCAACTTCCCTGGGTGCGTAGATTGCGACTACCACCGATGTGCCTTCATCGGCTCGGGTATGTATGTGAAACTCCTGCTGTGCGTCTGGTTTGTATTTCTCTGATGCCTAATGTTTCCTTGCATAGCATTCATCTCCTGTCATCGTGACTCATCTCGTGGCTTCTGACCAGGTGGCCGCTGATCCGACTGGTACTAAACCATCCTAGCTCATTGGGGTGCTGTGGTGGAAACCATCATTGGCACTGGTGTGGCTACCACTTTGGAGGCCGATATACTAGAGGGTGTTGCGGTTGATGCTGAGGTCCCATTTGCTTCATGTTTTTCATCAGGTACTTCTCTCTGCTTGTTGCTTCTTGTGTTGCTGACATTGGCTTTTAAATGCAGCAGATGTTGGATGCTGCAGACTCACCTACCCCATAGGGCGGTCTTGGAGAAGAGGGCTCACATACCCTTCCAATGACTGGAGGGGAGGATGATACAACCACCTCTTCCACCGATAGCGTTCCACGGCCGACTGCTCCGATTTGGCCTGTTGACGTAAGTCCTCTTATTTTCATTATCATAATATGTTGTCTTTTTCATTAATTTGTTTCTCTGCTTTTAGTCTTTCGCCCAACAGTTTCTTTTTGATGTCTAGCCATACATGGAGGATGAAGCTGTTGGTGTTTTCTCGTTGGCCATGAGTCTATTGCCCCGAGTAGTGAAGGAGGTATTTTCGGACTTGCTACATCAGCTAGAGGCTCTATTGGAGGTCCTAGTTAATGACTTAGGACCGATATGAGGTCGCTTCAATGACGTCCTGGACCGCCTCTCACTCGATCTGGCTGACGCTCTTACGTTAGCCGCATATATGGAGTTCTATCACCTAGAAGTGCAGTGAGCCATCAAGCGGATGGCCGATCGAGCCAGTCATGCGTTGTTCTTGGAGGCGATGAAGACTCACAAAGAGGTGGTTGCGATGGAGGGGACCCTCTTGGAGCGCATTTAAGCTAAGTAGCGAAGCTGGAGGGGATTTGGGTGAAGATTGTCAAACCAGAGGGTGTTATAGCCTCTTTCCCGGCTCTAGTTGATGCCTAGAACGCAGTCTCACCGTTGTCGTTCACCAAGTGTAGCGTCATCATTTCTTCCTTTAATATATTCTTGGTTTGGACACCGAAGACCAGGCCATCCTTCAGAGTGTCGATGTAATTCAGCTTCGGGCAATCGAAGCCATCCGTCGAGCACTCTAACTTTATGCAGAATCGACGATCTTGTAATAAAACATTTACCCCTTTTGTAATATATTGCCATCGATTCCTTTGATTTGACTGAGTTTATTTTTGTGTATAAGGGCGATGCCTCCGCATCGGCCATCTGAAGGCGATACCAATATATGTTATGTTCGAACGATCAGATAATATATGTTCAAGCATTTCTCATCCGAACCTTCCCGACATCCCTAACGTGACATGATCGATCCACTCTCTGTTTCATCAGGGGACTAGGTTGTTGGAACGACGGATCGGACCAGCAGGTTTTCTTAGTGGAAATGAGAGCGATGTATTCAATGTTTCTTGAGCCTCCCCGTTACAACTACAGTTGAGGGGTATTTATAAGGCGCCCCGTCCAGAGGGCCAAGCGCCTCTGGTCCTCCAACGACTACGCGATCAACGGCCGGTCAACAGTACAGACAAAATGGACTATACACAGTACAGACAAGAAGATTCCACTATGACAGCGTATCATCCATGTCGGGCGCTGCCTACGCCGCCCGACACAGATCACAAGCCCGTGATCCTATCTCCCCGTGTACTTGTCCAGTCCTTTTCCCGCCATCACTCCCTTTGGGTTCGCTACTGCGGGCCGAAGGAGGGCTTCCGGCGTCCTGCTCCCGGAGGGTGGCCTTCGGCGTCCTACTCCCGAAGGGTGGTCTCCGGCGTCCTGCTCCCAGAGTGTTGCCTCCGGCGTCCTACTACCGGAGGATGGCCTCCGGTGCTTGGCCTCGGACCCCCTAGTTGTGGGCCCTCTTCAGCCGTCGGGATTATCTCCCCCAACGGTAGCCCCTCGCTTCTTTCCTCTCGGGAGCCCTGCGTCAAGAGAGGGTGGAAGCGCACATGATAATTCCGACAACTTTCATAAGGACATAACTTACAGTGGGGTGCTGAGTCTGGCCACAGTGCGGCCCTCTTCGACGGATGCGGAGGAGCTCCGAAGCAGGGAGGCGTGACCGGGCCCGGAGGTTGAGGGCCGCTTCGGATCCTCTCTCTGACGGGCCGAGAGAAGTTTGACCGGGCTCGCGGGATGCACGCACACCTTGACCGGGGGCCTCTATCCCCGAGGAGGCGGCCAGGCGCCACCGGAAGCAGTTAATGCGTGCGCAAATGGCATCGGGGAGGCGAACCGTCAGAGAGCCGCCATGCCCCGATGCGTCGGTTGGCCTTAAATGCGGTGCCATGCGGTCGCCGCGTTCACACGCCGACCGAGCTGGGAGAGGGACCGACGGTCTTGCCCCTTAATATAAGTCACTGCGTGGCCTCCTCTCCTTTCTTCACCTTGCCGCGCCTAGTCTAGCCACTTCAGTCGTCATTCGTCTCGTTTACTGAGCTCCAAGCCCCCTCTCGCCTCCTTGAGCAATGGTGAGGAGCGCCATTCCGGCAATGGCGATGGACCCGCGCTTCTTGCAGCGCCAGATGGCGGCGGCAGTGGAGGCGATAGCGACGGACTCATCGGAGGCGCGCGGCGCGCGCGAGCTCCGCCCTGCCTCCGAGCGGTTTCGAGAGCAGACCTTGGAGCTCGGCCCGTCCGCGTGCACCGAGGCGTCGATCGAGCAAGCAACCAGGGGCCGTCTTGGTCCTGAGACGCCGGCGAGGAAGCCTGGCCGAGAGACGGCCCCACAGCCGCGAGAAGGTGAGGTCGTCGTCTTTGAAGCTTTCTTCGATGCGGGGTTGGGGTTCCCCGCATCGGAGCTCCTCGCCAGGGTGCTGGACACGTTCCACCTGGAGCTCCCATAACTGTCTCCCAACGCCGTGGCTCGCCTCACCGTTTTCGAGTGGGCCATGCGCGCCGAAGGCTGCGAAGGGAGGGCGGAAGTCTTCATGGAGATGCACGAGGCCCTCTGCCAGCTGAAGAAGAAGGGAGGCCATATACTGGCCTTCGGGAGCATCAACTTCCAGCTCCGAAGAAAGTACACGGACTCCTTCCCGGCGAAGGCCACCACGAAAGGTGGTACTCGAAATGGGTGAACCGGTGGTTTTACGTCAGCGTGGGGCTCAGCTCCGGCCTCGTCGGAATCCCGCGCCATATTTGGTTCCGGAGGGAAGCGCGCATCGAGGCCAATGCTGGGTCAATCTCCACGAGGATCCAGCTTCTTCAGATCGTTGCTCGCCGAATGAGCATGCGGGACTTGGCGGAGGAGTTCGTGGCCCTCGAGATCCCTCCGCTGAAGGAAGAGTGGCCGGCGTCGCTCCGGACCAGCCGGGACGAGTCGATGCCAGCGGAGCTCTCCCGCCAGCTTGGTAAGTGTCCGCCCCCATCACTTTTATTCCCGTCTTTGTCCCCGAAGGGTGCTCCGATCCTGATAATCAAATGTAGGGTCGCTCGTTGCCCGAACTCCCGAGGAGGTGGCCCGCATGACGGAGAGGATTCTTGGAGTCCCTACAGCGGCCGAGCGCACCCGGCGAATGGAGTTGGTGGGCTCCTGGGAGCGCTCCAATAGAGTGTGGGGGGCGCTCGAGCTCTCGCCTCCGCCCCTTCTGGAGGGTGAGGTCCTTCGGGATTTTTCGAAGAGGAAGGCAGGCGACGCCGACGGGGGCCTCTCTCCTCGCCGCCCCCCGAAGAAGAAGAAGATAGTGAAGGGGCCAAGGCAACTTTCTCCGGAATGCTCCTCCGCCTCCCGCTCCGAGTGCGGAGGTTCTAGTGACGGCGCCCAGTCGGAGTCCGGAGACCCCATGGTAATCCCGGACCCGACCCCGTCGGTTCGGCCGGTCGCTAGAAGGAGCGAAGATGCTCCCCCTCGCCCGGGTCCGGCGGAGCCCGCGCCGGGGCCTAGGCAGGAGGCACCTGTCATCGGAGCGACGCCACGTCCCGCGACCGCTCCCTCGCGTGGACCGGTTTCGGAGGGGGCTCCATCGGCTCCCGCGGGAGCAGGGCGACGGACAGCTTGGACCGCGGGGGCTGGTTGACCCGCTTGGCGCCATTGAGAAGAGCGCTGACATAGAGGCCGAGCTCACCGCGGCGGCGGTGGGCTCCCCGGTGAACTCCATCGACATCCTCTTCTACAGTCTGAGCCCATCGGGGCCCATCCAGCTTCCGGAGGACCTTGCCGATGCTGCGGACGAAGGTACGATAGTTTACCCATCCTTTCCTTAAGCGTTGGGGCCTTCTCGGCTTTAGCTCTTGCTCGCCCGCGCAGGCACATCGGCCCGGGGCGCCGAGCCAGTCGCCCCGCTCCCTGACGACGCTCTGGATGCGAGGTCCGAAGCCCCTGTCGGCACGAGGGAGGCTTCGGGCCAGCATGATGGAAAGGAGTCCGGGACCTCTGAAAGGGCCTCTCCGGAGGCTGTCGAAGACGTGGGGGTCCGGCCCCAGCCTCCTTCTGACCCTCGAGGCGCGCGCGCCACCGTGCCCCTTTTGCGCCCTTTGTTGGCGGATGGTGAGGACTTCGCGTCCAGGGTGGCCCCGGTCCACGATTATTACTTACGACTGCGCGAGGCCCCGGTAATAGGCGAACTGGGGCTATCAGACAGCCTGGACCTCGGCAGGGCCATCGAGACTGCAGCGGGAAAGGTACTTTCTTGGAGTGTATTTGGTGAGCCCCTAGCTCTCCTTCTGATCATCTTCCTTGCGTGCAGGTGGTTGCATTGGCGCAGGGGCAGCTGATGGCCCTGCTCTCCGAATGCCAACGCTGCGAGGCGGACGTCGCGGAACTCGCGGCCCGAGTGGCTACCGCGGAGTGGTTAGCCCGCGAGCGGTCATCGCAGGTCGAGGCCCTTCGGCTCCAGGCAACAAGGGTCGAAGCACTCGAGGCCCAAGTGGCGGAGATGGACTCCCTCAAGACCCGTGTCGCGGAGTTGGAGGGGCTCCGCGCTCGGGCCACCTGAGCCGACGAGCTGGAGGCGGAGATCGACGCCCTCCGAGCCCGAGCTGCCGAAGCAGAGGGGCTTCGGTCCCGGGCCGCGGAAGCGGAGCGGCTCGAGGAGGAGGTGTCCGCGCTCCGGACCCAAGCCTCGGAAGCGGTAGCTAACGCCGAAGCACTCGAGACCCGGGTGGCCCAGATGGAGCGGGTCGAGGTTGACCTCAACGCCCGGAACAGGGCGATGACCGAGGCGCTTGCCGAGGCCGGGAAGGCGGCGGCTGACGCCGCGGAGTCCCTCCGGAAGGTGCTGGCACGCTACGGCACTGGCTGCGGCACGTTCGACATCGCCCGGGAGCCCCTGGTCCGTCGGGTGAAGTTTGTCTAGTCCGCCATCCGGCAAATACACCTTACCGTGGCGCAGTACGGCGAGGTGTCTGCTCGGGTGGCCGCTTATGGGATCCTTCGGCATCTCGAAGCGTCTGGGCTTCCGCTCCCTTCGTCTTCGAGCCTGCATCCGGTCACCTTCATGGGGGATCACCTCCGGACGCCGAGCCTTGCGCTGAACCAGTCCTGGAGGGTGCTCAAGGCGGTCTGGCAGACCAAGGGTCCTGAAGCGATCAAGGCTTGGGTGGAGGAGGCGCTCCGCACACGTGGTCCTCCGGCTCCCTCGAAGCCCCCGGTCTCGGCCCGTCAGCCGAACCCGAAGGTGTAGCTTTTTCAGAGTCTGTCGTTGCCTCATCCTGTAATAGCTTAGAAAACCTGATCATATATTAATAAAGAGTACTTTCCTGGGGCTCACTAAGGGTGTCCGTGACTGCGACGTCGAAGTGCTTGAATTTGACGACGCCCTTCGGCATCGATGGGCTATCCTCGAGGTTCTGAGAGCGAACCGGCCTGCACACTTCGTTCTTCCTCGTAGCAGTGACGGGCGCGCGGACCCTGACGTCCTCCGAGGGGTTCTGAACCATATCAAGGAAGAAGAAAGAGGGCCCCGCTCCCTGTCTTCGTCTCCCGAACTGGTTGACTGGTCTGATACGGACGCCGGCTTGGACGAAGCATCCCCCGGGGGGGGCGATCTGCGTAGCTGGGCCCAACTTCAAGAGGACCAGAGGGCCTTTCGCGCCCATAAGAAGGAGGAGGAATGAATGAGGAGGAAGGAGAGGTCCGTGCGAACTGCGGCCGGGCCTTCGACCGAAGCATGCTCTGGCTCGAGCGGCCCCTCCGACCGAGGGGGCCTTCGGTTCTTGCTTGGCATGGATGAGAACTTCTCTTGATTCCTCTCTTCTATCCTTGACTTGTAATAAACATTGTACGCCCTTCGTGTTTCCAATACGTGCGGTTAAAGTCTTTCGCCTTGCTCCTTCCCTTCTCCCCTGTTGAAGTCTTTCGCCATGCTCCTTCCCTTCCCCCCTACTTAGCGGGTAGTCGGTTTGCCGGCTGGGCGCTAACCAGCTAGGAGGAAGGCGCGGTGAATGCAACTCACAGACGGGGGCGGCATATGTCAGACGGGGCCTAGGAATCCGAGTGTGAGGGTGCGTCGAGCCGGAGCTCGGAACCCGATAGTGAGGGTGCTTCGAGCTGGAGCTCGGAACCCGGTAGTGAGGGTGCGTCGATCCGGAGCTTGGAACCCAGTAGTGAGGGTGCATCGAGCCGGAGCCCGGAACCCGGTAGTGAGGGTGCGGTGAGCCGGAGCTCGGAACCCAATAGCAAGGGTGCTTCGAGCCGGAGCTCGGAACCCGGTAGTGATGGTGCGTCGAGCCGGAGCTCGGAACCCAATAGCGAGGCTGCTTCGAGCCGGAGCTCGGAACCCGGTAGTGAGGGTGCGTCGAGCCGGAGCTCGGAACCCAATAGCGAGGGTGCTTCGAGCCGGAGCTCGGAACCCGGTAGTGAGGGTGCGTCGAGCCAGAGCTCGGAACCCAATAGCGAGGGTGAAGTGAGATTCTTAGAGTCGTTGCGCGTTTCGTTCGGGGCGAAAACACTTGTCTGGTGATTTTATTACGCAATTTGGATACAAAAGCAGGTACCAGCAGCCGCTATAGGAATACACGGATGAGACTACGGAAAGTAACGCTTCAGGTGCTCCGCGTGCCAAGTATGCTTCAGCTCCTCGCCTTCTAGGGTGGCGAGCCGGTAGGAGCCCGGTCGTCCGGACTTTGTTACAATGTATGGCCCTTCCCATTTGTTGCCCAACTTGGTGGGAGCAACCACCGTGCGAAGGACGAGGTGCCCTGGTTGGAACGCATTGCGCTTGACCTTAGGGTCGTACCATGCCTTGGTCTCCTTCTGATACTGAGAGAGGTTGGCAATGGCTCGGAGCCGTGTCTCTTCGACCAGGTCGAGGGAGACGGTGCGCTCGTCGTTGGCCTCAGGCGCTGTGACGCGTAGCGTACCGGCTCGTAGCTCCGTTGGGGTCATTGCTTCGTCGCCGAACAAGAGGCGGAATGGAGTGAAGCCGGTGGCCCGGGAAGTGGTTGTCCGGATGGACCACAAGATCTTCAGCAGTTCGTCGGGCCATGACCCCTTGGCTAAGCCAACGATGCGTTTGTTGAGGCCTGAGAGAATGTGCCCATTAGCTCGCTCCACGGCCCCGTTATTCTGGGGATGCCGCACAGCGGCGAAGCAGAGCTAGACTCCCAACTCGTCGCAGAATGCCCGGAAAGCCCCAGCATCGAACCGCGTTCCGTTGTCCAATGTGAGCTGCCTGGGTACTCCGAAACGACACACGATGTTCTGCCAAAAGAATCTATAGACGCTTCGGGATGTGATGGAGGTCAATGGCTCCGCTTCGACCCACTTGGAGAAATATTCGACGGCGACAACAGCAAAGCGCAGGTTGCCTTTCGCTCTGGGAAGTGGCCCGATGAGGTCCATGCCCCAGCGGGCCAGAGGCCACACGGGGGGGGTGGGTAGCAGGCTTGCTGGGGGTCGGTGACTGCGCCGCCCCATCCACTGACAGCCTTGGCAGGTGCGGACGAGTTCTTCGGCATCAGCAACGATAGTGGGCCACTATACGCCCTGCCGGAGAGTTTTGCCTGCGAGGGCCCGTGGTGCTAGGTGGCTCCCGCACAGCCCCCCGTGGATTTCTCGGAGCATGGCCACTCCGTCCGAGCGCGAGATGCAACGGAGTAACGGGGAGCATACTCCGGACTTGTATAGAATGCCATTGATGACTTCGAATGACCTCGCACGGAGCTGGAGGCGAGCTTGGTCTGGGCTAGGGTGATCATCTTCGCTACCTGCGAGTGTGCGTAGGATGGGCTCCCACCAATCGGTATCGACCGTACACAGGACTGGAGCTGGCCGGGTTGGCGGCGGGGGCTCGCCCGAGGGGGCCTCGCTGCGAGGGGGCGTCGAAGGTTGGGTGATCTCTTCGAAAAAAGCCCCCGGCGGCAAGGCTTGAGCTCCTGCCCCGGCTTTGGCGAGGGCGTCAGCTTGGCCATTTTCACCTCGCGGGATGTTTTGGACGGATATGCCCTTGAAGGATGCCTCGAGCTTGCGGATGGAGTCGAGGTAGGAGGCGAGGTCTGGGTGTTTGGCCTGGAAACTCTTGTCGATGTGCCCGGCGACTACTTGGGAATCGGTCTTGATGATCACACGCGCTGCTCCCAGCGCATGCGCCTTGCGGAGACCCAAAAGGACCCCTTCGTACTCGGCGATTTTGTTGGTGGCCTTGAAGCTTAGCCGGGCAGAATATAGGGCCTGCTGGCCGGAGGGGGAGACGATGACTGCTCCGGCCCCAGCCCTGGAGGCCTGGTAAGCTCCGTCCGAAAAGACGGTCCAGACCCCCTCGCTTGCTTCGGCACCTACGCGCTCGGGGGCTATCGTCCACTCCGCGATGAAGTCGGCGAGGATTTGAGACTTGATGGCTGTCCGGGCGACGAAGGAAATCCCGAACGGGGCCAATTCTACTGCCCACTTTCCGATGCGGCCGGTGGCGTCCTTGTTCCAGAACATGTCGCCTAGCGGGTAGGCAGTCGGGATGACGACATCGTGAGCCAGGAAGTAGTGCCGGAGCTTCCGTGATGCCATGACGAGGGCGTAGGCCACCTTATCGAGCTTGGAGTACCTAGCCTTAGTGCCGGCGAGGGCTTCGGAGACGAAGTAGACGGGGCGTTGGATTAGCCTCCCGTCGAGTTTCTCCTCTTGGACTAGAGCCGCACTCGCTGCATTGTCGGAGGCGGCGAGGTAGACCAATAAAGGACTATCGGCCTGGGGTGTGGCAAGGGCCACAAGGCTGGAGAGATATTCCTTGATCTGCTGAAAACAGTCCTGACACTCGGGGGTCCACTCGAAATGCTTAGAACTTCGAAGCGCCTTGAAGATGGGCAGACTTCGCTCTGCTGATTTTGCTAAAAATCGCCCGAGGGCTGCCAAACGCCTGGCCAGCTTCTGCGCTTGCTTCAGGTTCTGAGGGGGGACATGTTCTGTAACGCCTGAACTTGTGTTGGGCTGGCTTCAATGCCCCGGCTGGAAACGAGGTACCCGAGCAGCTTCCCTGCGCGTGCTCCGAAGACACATTTTTCTGGATTGAGCTGGATTCCACACCGCCGGAGGCTATCGAAGGTCTCCGCTATGTCCGAGCCATGGTGGCTCTTGGTGGCGCTTTTGATGACGATGTCGTCCATATATGCTTCCACATTACGCCCCAACTGATGACCCAGGGCTTTGGAGATTAGCCTTGAAAAGGTGGCCCCTGCATTGCGGAGGACGAAGGGCATCCGGAGGTAGCAGAATACTCCGGCTGGGGTGACGAAACTTGTCTTCACCTGGTCTTTGGGCTTTAACCAGATCTGGTGGTATCCGGAATAAGCGTCGAGGAAACTGAGGAGTTCTGCGCCGGCTGTGGAGTCAACTAGTTGGTCAATGCGAGGCAGGGGGTAGGGGTCACGGGGGCAAGCTTTATTCAGAGAAGTAAAGTCGATACACATGCGCCATTTGCCAGATGTTTTCTTCTGGACAAACACGGGTTGGACTACCAGTCAGTATGACTCACTTCCCGAATGACCCCTGCTCGAAGCAGCTTCTCCGTCTCGGCCTTGGCGAGCTCGGCCCATTCGATGGAAAGCCTCCGGAGCCCCTAGCGGACCGGTCGTGCCTTCGGGTCGATGGTCAGTGAGTGCTCGATGATCGAGCGGTCGACGATGGTAATGTCTTCATCGGACCACGCGAAGACGTCGAGGTTGCCGCGGATGATGGCATCGAGCTGCGCCGAAACCTCCGGTTCCAGACCCCCTCCGAACTTGATCGGGTACTCCTTCCCTTCTTGGGTCAAGATTTTGGAAATGACTTCCCCCTCCGGGAGAGGTTTGGCGGGGCGGCCCTTCTGCCCGGGGTCTCCGCCTCCTGGGAGGTCGGCTCCTTCGGCGCCTTCGTGGACACTGTGAATCTGCCGCGGCTCCAACAGTGCTGAATGGCCGTACTCGACCCGGCAGGCTGCGGCCTGGTCACCTAGGACCGACAACACCCCTCCGGGAGTTGGCATCTTGAGGCAGAGGTAGTTGTGGTGGGCGATGGCTCCGAAGCGATTGAGCATCCCCCTCCCGAAGATAGCGTTGTAGGCGTACGGAGCGTCGACCACGTCGAATAGGATCTCTTCGCAGCGCTGGAGAGGGGAGTCGCCGAAGGTCACCGTCAGCACGACCTGGCCTAGGTCGTCGAGGGGGGACCCGCGAAGCCTTGGAGCGGACGCGAGGCTGGCTGTAGGTGCTTGCGCGACAGGCACAGCTGATCGAAAGCCTGAACGAAGATGATGTCAGCAGAACTCCCTCCATCGACCAGTATGCGACGCACCTCAACTCCGGCGATGTCTGCTGAGATGACGAGGGTGTCGGCGTGCGGGAACTTGACTCCGGAGGCATCTTCAGCGGTGAAGGTGATGGGGACATGAGACCACTCTGGGAGGGTCGCGGGGGCGGACGTACCGATATGTCCGACCTCCCGGACGTAGTCCCGGCACTGCCGCTTGGAAAGAGCCCCCAGGGCTCCTCCTCCGGATATGGGGAGGACCACTCGCTTCCCCCGATCCGGCGCACCCTCGAGCTTGGGGGCCGCGACCCCGCCGAACTCCGAGGCTGGGGTCATGGCTTCCGGCTCGTCGCGGCGCCCAACTACCTGGACCGCTTCTGGGCGAGGGGTAGGGACCCCCCTGTCGGTGGAGCCACGACCGGCGCTGCGCTCGAGGTAGTCACTGCGAAGAGCGAGTATGGTCCGGCAGGAGTCGGTGTCGTGGCTCCGGTTCTCGCCGTGGACGCTGCAGTAGAAGGCTTCTCCGGAAGGCACTCGGGGTGGAGGCCTGATTCCGCCCGGGCGGCTTCCGCGGGGCGTGTGCAGATGCTTGGCGGGGGCTCGGGGGTAATGCTAAGGACCTCCCCCCGAAAATGCTTTCGGCCCCGTCGAGAGTCCCGATGGACGGAATCCTGCCGACCGGGCTCCTGGCGGCGGAAGTCGGAAGCGTGGCGCCCTCCTCGGCTGGGGTCAGGGGGGCTTCATATGTCCTGGCGCTTGGGGCCCTGACGGGAACTATCATCGCTTGTCGGCGCATCTGGCCCTCCTCGGACCGGGCGTATTCCTCGAAGTATGTCATGAGTTGCGCCACCGAAGAGATGGGCTTCCGGTGAAGTTTGTCGAGGAGGCCTGGGTGGGTGACGCCTTCTCGGGCCGCATCGATGACGGAGGAAGCCGAGAGCCCCTTGATCTGGGCCTTGGTGTGTGCGAAGCACTGGGAATATTGCCGCAAGGTTTCCCCGGGTTGCTGCTTCACTTGGAAGAGGCTCCCAGTGGACATGGGGGACACGAAAGTCCCTTGGAAATTGTTGACGAATTTCTTCCTCAGCTGTTCCCATGAAAGGATGGTCCCAAGTCGGAGCGACCAGAACCACCGGAGAGCGATCCCTTCGAGCGCCAGGGGGAAGCATTTAGCCATGGTGTCTCGGCTCCCTCCGGATGCTTCTATTGCCAGGGCATAGGAACGGGAGAACTCCCCAGGGTCGGAGTCTCCGAAGTACTTGGGAAGCTTGGCGGTGCGAAACTTTGAGCCGAAGCGCACCCTCTGAAGATCCGGGTGCAGATGGGACTCTTCGTCGTACGATGGGTTTTCTTCGTCCGCCGGATCTTCGTCATCGCTCAGCGTCATGGCCGTAGCTTTCGCGGCGCGGAGGGGCTCCGGAGGGCGAAGCGACGCCTCCTGGCGCCACAAAGCCAGTTCCGCCTTCAGCCGGGCGTTCTCGGCGGCCAGGGCGTCGGCTTGGCTCCCGCTTCCTTGTGAAGCGGTGTCGGGGTCCCGTGAGCGGGCGTAGTCGGTTCGAAGGGACACCACCGGGGGTCCGCCTGGAATGTGCTGCTCCGGCAGCTCCTCCGGCAGTCCTGCCAGGTTGACGGAGGTCGGTTCAGGTACGCCAACAGGGCCTCCGGCCTCGGGCATCCCTTCCTCCGCCTGGGTTGGCTCCAGGGAGGGCGCCCCGGCCGGCGCAACAGTAGGGGCCGAAGGGCTGGGGTCGGGGATCGAAGCGGGCTCGACCCCGGCGGTGCGGGCTGACCGGCGCGGGGGAACTGTGCTTGCTCCCTTTCGACTTGACATGGTTTCTTGGTGAGTGTGTGTAGAGGACGCTAGCTTCTTGAACTAAGGTCCCCACGGACGGCGCCAACTGTTGGAACGACGGATCGGACCAGCAGGTTTTCTTAGTGGAAATGAGAGCGATGTATTCAATGTTTCTTGAGCCTCCCCGTTACAACTACAGTTGAGGGGTATTTATAAGGCGCCCCGTCCAGAGGGCCAAGCGCCTCTGGTCCGCCAATGGCTATGCGATCAATGGCCGGTCAACAGTACAGACAAAATGGACTATACGCAGTACAGACAAGAAAATTCCACTCTGATAGCGTATCATCCGTGTCGGGCGCTGCCTACGCCGCCCGACATGGATCACAGGCCCGTGATCCTGTCTCCCCGTGTACTTGTCCAGTCCTTTTCCCGCCAACACTCCCTTTGGGTTCGCTACTACGGGCCGAAGGAGGGCTTCCCGCGTCCTGCTCCCGGAGGGTGGCCTCCGGCGTCCTGCTCCCGGAGGGTGGCCTCCGGCGTCCTACTCCCGGAGGATGGCCTCCGGTGCTAGGCCTCGGACCCCCTGGTTGTGGGCCCCCTTCAGCCGTCAGGATTATCTCCCCCAACATAGGTACTTATGAATGTTGGCCTCAGTCTAGCATCGGGTCCTATGTCTACCTCCCGTGGTTCATTGGTAGTAGCGAAGCCTTGATCGAGTCCATCCTTCATTTCGTCGATACCGTCTTAGCAAGGTGAGCTTGGGTAGTTTTTTATTGATGGGGTTAACTCCATCATCCAATACTTCAAGAAAATTACCATCCCAAGCCTTCCCTGACAGACATAAATCTCCTTCCATCTCCCTACTAACAAATCGGTTGTTGCTATATTAACCGATTTATCGGCGGGAACAATTTCCACCTGATCACTGACCCACTAAACCTGGCTCTGGTGCATTGTTGAGGGGATGTAGGAATTTGCATGTATCCAATCATGCCCCAACAACAAGCTAGAAGATCCTGTTCCCTCTATGTCAAAAAAGGTAGTCGGTATCGTCTTGCTTCCAACTGTCAGTTCTACGTTTAATACTCCCATCATGTCTGACAAGTTGTCGTCGAAGTCCCTTAATACCATATTAGTCCTGATGAGATCTTTCATCCTTTTTCCCAACTTATGAAAGGTGGCATATGGCATTAAGATGACAGCCGCCCCTTCGTCTATCATTATCATGGACATCAGCTTCCCGTTAACCAAACCTTTGATGTATAGAGGTCTTATGTGCTGATGCCGAGAGTCTTTTGGCTTGTCAAAAACTACTGGCTATGAAGCCAACACTAGTTGACCCATCTTATCGGCCTGATCTAGGTTGTCTTCAGGAAATGCCAAATACTATGTAGGGAGAAAGAAAACCATAATTACCCCTTACATCCTTCTTGTCGTTGTGATTGGCCTTATCGTTTACTCACCATTCACTTTTGATCCTTCGTGGCCAATCCATTTCTTCATCGCACTTTTGTGCTTTCAGGTCTCTCAGCCACAGACGTTGCACCCTTCTCATCTGTTTCCTTATGAAAATCCTGCTGGGGCACCATTGTGGGTTCTCTGGTGCGGTTTTGTCATCGTCGGTTGACTGGCCGATTTCCTCAGAATTGATGGGGCCGGGCCACTCAAGCGCTAATATCCTAGGTGTTGACAACCTTCGGTGAACGGCTTCATGACCAAGCGGCCTTGAATTGATGTTATGTGGCCGATGATCGTCTTGTGCCCCTTTGGCAAAACACATTGGGCAGTCATCCATCGATGGTGGACCTAGCCCCTCGTTCAAGCAAAGCCTAAAGAATTCACAGTTCCAATGGGGTTTGAAACATGAGTAGTCTTGGCTGTCTTCGCTGTCCACCCAATCCTTTGACATCCTTTGGTACTTCCCGAGGAAATCTAAAGAAGTGATGTTGTTGTCGGCTCGCCTAATCTTCTTCGTATGTCGATCATCAGTGTGGTGCGTGTGCACCATGTTGACTAGGAATGGATGATTGTTGATATTCATTAGCTTCTTCGTGTCATCAAACTTGATTCAGCCTTGATCCACGGCTGATTGAATCTGCTGCCTGAATACTTTGCATTCATTAGTGTGGTGTGATGGGGAATTGTACCACTTACATTATTTTCTTTTCTTTAGTTCGTCGATAGGTGGTATCATGTGGCTAGGTGACAATTAAATTTTCTTCTCCTTGAGCAACAGATCATATATCTTATCAGCTTTGTTGATGTCGAAATGATACTTCTCTTCCTATCGACCGGCTTCACCCAAGGGCATGCAACATGTTTCTTGTTCTTGGACCATTCGGCCAAACCAACTTCTACATTGGGGTCACTACCTTCATCCGAGTATGAATAGTAGGCCTGAGTATATGCAACCCTTTTCTGATACCTATCTTTCCTTGCTTCTTGGAATCGACTCTCGTGTGCTGATACCCTTTGCACCAGTTCTGAGAGGCTCACAAACCCACGTGATGAAAATCTCTCCTTAATTGGGTTCAGGAGTCCTTGGAACGCTAACTCCGTCAATTGGGTGTCACTAAAGCTCAAGCTATAATACCTGCTCTGTATGTCCTGGAACTTTTGAACATAATCATGTACCGACTCATCCATTCTCTGCCTTAAAACTGTCAAGTCAATGAGCTCCATCTCATGAACGCCGACGAAGAAATATTTGTGAATTTTATTCTATAAATCCGCTGATCCTTTGTTGGAATCCACTGGCAGTATAGAAAACCAAACGAAGGCTGATCCTGATAGAGAAAGTGGAAAGAATCAGACCCTTAGCACTTCATCGATCGATGCCTCCCCACACTATGGTAGGGCTCCATAGTATGCAGTCTGATGAAACCCCAGATGAATACCATCGGGTGCCCCCCTTGGCGGCACCAGGTCTATTAGTACATTCCTTGCTGTGTCGTATGTCACATGAGGAATCTCTTGTCTTGGTAGTCTTGGGTAAAATAGCGGATGATGAGGACATCACTACCAATGATACAACCATACATGAATACCAAGATCCAATTATTCGAGTTTGAGGATGATAATTAAATCTCCAGGTTAACTCATTTCTAAGTATCTATCTTGGCAATAAATTACTACCTAATATTATTATTATTGTTAGGAACTATGGAGATGATGAGAACATCACCAGTTGGGATAGGATCATGATTGTGAGGAAACAAGTTAAGGTGCATGCTTTTCATGTTAGATTTAATTTTTATATATTTGAATTTCAGATGCTATAACATGAGATGCATTCAATTTCAATTTCAGAAATATTTTCTTGGATTAATAGAAGAGATGCATGTATATGGAACTCTTGTATTATCATAGAAGTTGATTGGAGACCAATAGACGTTGAGTCGAGGATGACTCCAAATCAAGAAGGAGAGGATGATGAGTACATACCTACCAATGATACAACCATACATGAATACCAAGATCCAATTATTCGAGTTCGAGCACGACGATTAAATCTCCAGGTTAACTCGTTTCTAAGTATCTTAGTACATTATCTTGGGAATAAATTACTACCTAATATTATTATTATTGTTAGGGACCATGGAGATGATGAAAATCACTTGGAGTTAAACAAAGAGTTGGAGAAGAACTAGGAAGGACTTCCAAGCCAATTTGAGAGTACAATCCAATTACAATTCGTGTCCAACTCAAATTCCAGGAGCAGCGTGCACTAAAATCGTCGCCCAAGCCGCATGCGGACTCCGTTTTTTACGTTCCACCCAGCCACGGAAAGATAACATAATAAACTTTCCAATGCCACCGGTTTCATCTCAAAATTCGTTCTGGATCAAAGGGAATCATCAAAACAAGATAGAGTCCAGAATCTATCAGCATGCTGTTTTCTGCGTTATTGGGCCTTTGGGCCGTGTATCCAGTTGAGCCCATTAGGGGTGCATCCCAAACTACTATATAAGGTGTTTCTACAGCCATCTAGGGTTTTGGGGTTTAGTTTACACGTTGCTTTGATAGCCGTCACTTCGCCGGATTTGTATGTGAACCCCAATTCACAGATTCCAATAGAATTTTCAGTTCGATTGCGATTTTTGCGTTCCTGCTTGTGTTCTTCGATTCGCATGCAAGGATTAGCCTTCATGGAGAGGTCAATCAGGCTGTGCTTGGTTGATAACCAACGGAGCAGTGGTGTAGCTATTGCAAGGGCCGATCTCGTGGATCGGAAGCCGGATCGTCAATGTCGAGTTCTCCACAAATCGTTGTTTATCCCCCACCTGACGGCAGATCGGGCACCCCCTCCTCCATCAAGTGGTATCAGAGCTTGGTTTACCATCAAGTTCATGTATCTTAGATTAGATTGATTTCATATTCATCCCATAGTCCACGAAAAGCCAATAAAAAAATTTGTAGTCGTAGGTTTTTCCCAATCTAAGACCATCCCTTGCCTTTGCATGTTTTGGTTTCAGAGTCCGTAGTATTGAGTTTGTGTCCTTGGTCAAGTCTTGGTTTCTAGTTAGTATTGTGATCCCTTTATCTAAATCCCTTACACTAGCCACCACCCATAAATCCCCTTTGATTTGCAATTTGCGTCCGAACTAGAACCTCAAAACCCTCATTTGTACCGCCTATGATAAAACAGTCATATCTTTTGCATACGGACTCTGAATTAGGCAAATAAATACATTTTCGAAATCTACAGAAAACGTTATATCTAAGTTTTCTTATCTTGCTAGGTTCGCCGATTCTAGTTTTTCCAAATTCAGCCGGAAAGATCGAGTTTTCGAGCCCCGAAGTTTCTTACGCAGATTTTTAGCTCATTTTTTATTTATCTACATAGCACTTCTTTGCTGCAAAATTGTATCACATCTTCTAGGTTTGTCTTGTTTGTGCTCCTAGTCAAAAAAAAGAAGTGTAAAAAAAGAGTTAAAATATCGAAAAAAAGAGGAGCACTTAGGGATAACCTTGGAAGATATTAGTTTTGTGTGGTGCTATTTTCGGTACTGTTTTGTGCTGATTTTATCAATCTAATTGCCATCCTTTGAGCCTCAACCACTATCTCATTTAAGCCTTGTTGTCATAGTGATCACATTCAAACCAGCAGTTAGTACAAGTACTCTCGATATTTATTTAATATTACTATCTATTTCTGAATCGTGTTCCACCATATAGATTACTCTTATTTAACCGCCTAGACTCCACATATATACTTCTGATCAGTGCAGCTTGAGTCTTTGCAAGCGTATACCACTATCTTTGGAAGTCACCAACCAGTCAAGAATTGTGCCACTACCTAGATTGTGCCATCCACTACCCTGCGATGGTAAGAACCTTGTAAGATTGTGGTAAGATGCTTGAGTGTGAGCAAGAATACATTCCACTACCTAATAGTTGATAGGGCTAATATTTTTTCCAACTGTTTTTCCTTTTCTACTAACCATGGCAGGTATGGAAGGTGCGACAAATCATAATCATGGTAACAATGTTTCTTCTGATATTCTTCTATCAGAAGTAAGTTTACCATCGTATCTTTTTATGATGAATATGATGCTGAAGAATACCTAGATTGGGAGATGACCGTAGAGCATAAATTTAACTTATATCTAGTTCTTGAACAACATAGAGTTAAACAAGCATCTAGTATGTTTAAAAATCGTGCTTTAATCTGGTGGGAAGATATAAGTGAACTTAATTACAACCTGATACATGGGGTCATTTAAAAAGAGCTATGTGTTGTAAATTTGTCTCTCCTTCTTATCATCGTGAATTGTGTAAGAAACTACAATGCTTAGTTCAAGGTAACATGTCTGTGAGAGAGTATTATGCTGAGCTTCGTGAGAGCATGACCCGTTGTGGTGTTGTGGAGCACTTGGAGGAAACGATGTGGTGCTTCTATGATGGATTAAGGCATGATATTCAAGATATCATTTATTATAAAGAATTTAGTACTCTTAGTCGTTTGTTGCATCTTGCCATCATTACAGAGAAAGAATTGCAGGAACAACAATACAAGGCAAGAGACTCCTATCCACCGCAAGTGACGAGCACACCGGTACTAACCAAGCCTTTCTCTTCTTCAAGTGTTCGTCATGCACCTGCACATGTACCTGCACAAACATCAGCAAGCATATAGCTTTCCATCTCTGCACGAGTTGAGGTATTAGGTAAAAAGTCCTTACAGGTACCCGCTGAGGTTGCTTCATTAGCTGAAATAATAGAACACCCTTTGCAATTTGATAATGATGCACTTCACCATGATAGGACTAATAACTATACCGTTGTGCATGAGAATGTTAAATCTACTTTGTTACTTTCAACTACTGATGAAATTGTTAAAGATGATATTGACACGGCAACTAATGAGAGCAAACAACTTGATATTAGATCTGAAATTCAGCATGAAATCGAATTAAAAGATTCTTCTATCCTTGCACATAAAACTGATCAAACTGAAATTCATAGTCAAGATGTATGTTATGTTGTGATTTTTGAAACTCCTTATTATTATCTTACTAATATAGTTTATACTTTACCCCTAGTTATCACTAAGTATTTATCTCATATTGAGCTACATAAGTGTAAATTTGATATGCCTCCCGAGTTTTTATCTTATGTTGAGTTACATAAATATAAACTTGTCTTGCCTCCCAAGTTTGGGATAGTTCCACATTTAACGTTGCAAAATTGAAACCAACAATGGGAGAAAAAGATGAGTATGAGTCGAGGACGACTCTATTTCAAGAGGGAGAGACTGATGAGAACATCATCAGTTGGGATAGGATCATGATTGTGAGAAAAAAAGTTAAGGTGCATGCTTTCATGTCAGATTTAATTTTTATATATTTGAACTTCAGATGCTACACCATGAGATCCATTCAATTTCAATTTCAGAAATATTTTCTTGGATTAATAGAAGAGATGCATGTATATGGAACTCTTGTATTATAATGGACGTTGATTGGGGACCAAAAGACGTTAAGTCGAGGACAACTCCAAATCAAGAAGGAGAGGACGATGAGGACATACCTACCAACGATGATTAAATCTCCAGGTCAACTCGTTTCTAAGTATCTTAGTATATTATCTTGGGAATAAATTACTACCTAATATTATTATTATTGTTAGGAGCCATGGAGATGATGAAAATCACTTGGAGATAAATAAAGAGTTGGAGAAGAACCAGGAAGGACGTCCAAGCCAATTTGAGAGTCCAATCCCACTACAATTCGTGTCCAACTCGGATTCCAGGAGCAGTGTGCACTAAAATCATCGCCCAGGCCCCATACGGACTCCGTTTCTGACGTTCCACCCAGCCACAGAAAGATAACTTAATAAACTTTCAAATTACACCAGTCTCATCTCAAAATTCATTCTAGATCAACGGGAATCGTCAAAACAAGATAGAGTCCATAATCTGTCAGCATGCTGTTTTATACGTTATTGGGCCTTTGGGCCTTGTATCCAGTTGAGCACATTAGGGGTGCATCCCAAACTACTATATAAGGTGTTTCTACAGCCATCTAGGGTTTTTGGTTTAGTTTACACATTTCTTTGATAGCCGCCGCTTCGCCGGATTTGTAAGTGAAACCCAATTCACAGATTCCAATAGATTTTTCAGTTCGATTGCGATTTCTGCGTTCTTGCTTGTGTTCTTCGATTCTCATGCAAGGATTAGCTTTCTTGGCGAGGTCAATCAGGCTGTGCTTGGTTGATAACAAATGGAGCAGTGGTGTAGCGATTGCAAGGGGCGATTCATGGATCGGAAGCCGTATCATCAACGTCGAGTTCTCCACAAATCGTTGTTTATCCCCCACCCTACGGAAGATCGGGCACCCCCTCCTCCATCAGATCAGGTATTGGGACCTGCTGATATTGGTCTAGCCGAGAAACATTATGCATGTATTTTCCTTCATCACCTTATGGCAAGGCTCCATAGTATGTAGTCTGATGAAACCCCAGATGAATACCATCGGGTGCCCCTTGGCGGCACCAGGTCTAGTAGTACGTTCCTTGCGATGTCGTATGTCACATGAGGAATCTCTTGTCTTGGTAGTCTTGGGTAAAATGGCGGATGATGAGGACATCCCTACCAATGATACAACCATACATGAATACCAAGATCCAATTATTTGAGTTCGAGGATGACAATTAAATCTCCAGGTCAACTCATTTCTAAGTATCTATCTTGGCAATAATTACTACCTAATATTATTATTATTATTGTTAGGAACCATGGAGATAAACAAAGAGATGGACAAGAACCAGGAAGGACGTCTAAGTCAAATTGAGAGTCCAATCCAACTACAGTTCATGTCCAACTCGGATTCCAGGAGCAGCGTGCAGTAAAATGTCACCCACGTCACATACGGACTCCGTTTTTGACGTTCCACCCGGCCATAGAAATATAACTTCAGAATCTATCAGCATGATATTTTCTGCGTTATTGGGCCTTTGGGCCATGTATCCAGTTAAGCACATT
>JAAALK010000285.1:41692466-41758495 GCA_019279435.1 Zizania palustris | reverse complement strand
TTACTTGTTGTCAGATGCTGAGCAATGATACCAGCAGTACCTTGCTCAGTAGCTGGCAGAATGACAAATGCGGTGTGAACGCAAATGTCCCATATGTCCGAAACCCTGGCTCATGAGATAGGCTCGCATGCGAGTCTTCCAATAATTATAGCCATAGGCCTCCAAGGACGGGACCTTGCCAGGAGACGTCATAGTCACTACTGGGGTTTAGAACCGGTTAAGGTATGGAAAAACCCTAACCTTGCTCTGATACCACTTGTAGGACCGAAAGTAGCGACCAGAGGGGGGGGTGAATGGGCGCCTTAAAAATTCTTTCGAATCTATGGCCTGTTCCCAATACCCAACACACCTCAAAAAAAAAAACTATGCAGCAGAAAGTAGACAGTAGGCCTAAGTCTAAAGGTTTCTAACCTAGAAGCAACTGATGATATACTGTGTAAAACTAAAGTGGTGCAACTAGGCAGATAAACAAGTTGTAACAGGCCTATACTTCTCAAAGAAATGATCTAAGTATGTATAAAGTGAAAAGAGAAGTTACTGTCCAAAGTTGTCTCCTGTTCGGGACTTGGCGAAGCCCCCTTCGCACGTCGAAGTCTGCTTCGGAGGATGGTGACGGAGTCTGTCCGAAATGCCGAAGGTGACACTGTCTAGCCTAGTTCGAAGTGGTAAGAAGCGAAGTGTGCTTCGGAGCAAGTAAAATAGTGACGAAGCTTGGTTCGAAGTGTGTACTTCGAAGACAAGGCTTCGAACACAACTTCGAACCACGAGCTTCGGAGCGAAGTAAAACTGTGCCGGAGCCTGCTTCGAAGTATGCACTTCGAAGACAAAACTTCGAACACCCTTAGAACCGAAAGCTTCGAAGCACAACCTTCGAACAGAAAAAACTCCGAACACACAAGCAGACGGACAACCTTCGAACAAAGAAGCGGAGTCTGTCACGTGACAGAAAATCAAGTCCGAAGCCTACACTCTATCTTCGAATAGGGAAAGCTTCGCGAGGAGAATCGAAGGCTGACACTCCACAAAGGAATCCAAGCGAAGTCTATCAGAACAAGCAAACTTCGCACCCAACTTCGAAGCCTAACAAAGTGTGCACTTCGAACAGATAGATTCGGAGTATGCCAGTTCGAAGTATGCGATGATTTCGATACAGGGGAACTTCGAAGCTAGCAACTCAGACACAGAAACCGAAGTTCGAAAAACTGAGCGAAGCCTTTGACAAGGTTCGATCGGAGCTTGCCTCACGGAGTTGAGGGGCTTCGCACAGAACCGAGCTTCGGCAGACACACCAGGAAAAGGCAAAAGAGACTGTCTGCTTCGATCAAAAAGCTGGGCGATAGAGGGTGAAAAGCTGCAGCCGAACACTGTAGCTACAGTAAAGCAGTACTACTTGCAACAGCAAGAACTAGTACTACCACCGTGAAGAACACACCCAGCCGAAGAAGCTTCTCTTCAAGAATAAATTCAGCAGCCCGTAGGTAAGGTAATAACTCCCCAAACCGAACAAAATGCAAGCAATAAATTCACCAGGGACCAAAGCATTAAAGCATCCAAGAGATTTGAGTGAAATAATGCAAGAACAGGGAGAGGAAGCCCCTGGCGGCGCACACAGGAGAGAGAAGAGAGGGGAAAAGAGTGACCCAAAGAGTGGTATTCAATTTCAGCAAAAAGGGTAGTCCAAACCCTAGGGATTGGGGTGCTATTTATAGGCAGCCCAATACTAGGAATATTCTACCAGCCCCTTAGGGTTTTTACAGACTCAAAAATACAGAAAAAGACTCTACTGCCCTTAGGTATTTTTACAGACACAACTGACTGACTGTGGGCCTAGAGTAACAGATGACATATCCTGAAGCTACTCTTCTGGACAGTCGGATACAGAATCAATGGTTTGTCAGTTTTACGCCGAAACTGACAAAGCCTCCACCGGCTTTGCACCAGGTACCTGGATTGGGCCGGCCCGACTCCGCAGCTCTCTCAGCCCGGCAATCGCTCACCGCCCGTGTACCTGAGTCAGTCCTGGTCAACAGCCCAGTGGGTCTTCTACTGCTTCTGGCCCATGCACCCGGATTGGGCCAGCCCGACTTCGCAGCCTCCTCTGCCCGACAGTCGCTCGCTGCCCGTGTACCTGAGTCACACGCGGCCCATGAAACAGCAGATCTCTTTTCTTCTTCAGTCCTTGTTGACTATCGTTGACAATGACTCATCACTTCTAGAGCCATGAGGCCCACGCTATTCAGCATGGCTCCTCACCCTGCTGCCTTGGCTGCCTCGTGCGCACCACCTAGGCTACCGTGCGGCTAAAACCCTCGCACAAAACGCTAGCGATGCAAAGAAAAAGAAACGGCAGAGAAAAATTTCTGGAAGATTAGTGGCGGCGCTCAAAACAAGAGAGAGATGGGGATGAACTCTAATGATTAGATTAAAGTAAGTTAACCCCAACCGTAGGATTGGGGGCCTATTTATAGGCAGTCCAATAGACTAGGAAAAACCAAAAATACCCTTAGGTTTTTTATAAACGCTGAAATAAATGGAAAAGACCAACATGCCCTTAGGATTTTTTACAGACTCGACTAACAAACTGTGGGCCTAAAGGAAAAATAGTAAAATCCTAAATAAAGATAACTTGTCCTGATGTAGAGCTTTCGTAGCAGCTACGGCTTCGTCTCAGAACGGTCAGATCCGAGATCAGCGGTCGTCAGTTTTGCGCCGAAACTGACAAAGCGTCCACCGTCTTTGCACCGGGTACCCGAATTGGGCCGACCTGATTCCACAGCTCCCTCAGACCGAAAATCACTTGCCGCCCGTATACCTGAGTCGATCCTAGTCAACAGACCAGTGAATCCTCTGCTGCTCCTAGCCCATGTACCTCGGATTGGGCCAGCCCGACTCCGCGACCCCTCAGCCTGGCAGTCACTCGCTGCCCGTGTACTTGAGTCACACGCGGCACAGACACAGTAGGTCTCATCTTCTCTTCTTGCCCTCTTGACTTCCGTTGACAATCACTCATCACATTTGGAGCCATGAGGCCAATGCTCTTCAACATGGCTCCTCATCTTCCTCTCCAGAATACTTGCTCAGCTTCAAAGTCCTTAATTTGGGTTCGAAGCGCACCTTTTGCATGTTCAGGTGCAGCGGAGATTTATCATCGAAAGAAGCATTTTCGGTTCTTCTGTACACTTCGGAGGATTCGGGATGGTAAACAGGGTCGTCGTCTTGAGGCATCTCCGGGATGATAGGGCTAGCCTGAGGGTGAAGTCTATTGGCAGCTTCATGCCTCCATCTTTCAACCTCGGTCTGAAGTCGATCCATATGGGCCGCCATGTCATCCGAATGGCCTTCATTTCTTTCGGAGGGGCCCTCTCGATTTTGAGAATGGAGGAAGTCAGTTCGGAGTACAGACGGAGCCGCAAGAGGGGCTCCATTGGTTCGAAGCACAGACGGAGCCGTAGAGGGGGCTCCGTGTGCTCGAGGATATGTATTTACTTCGGGAGATTGAGGTGGGGGGACCACGGAGGGTCCTCCGACCTCGACGGTGTTTGGAGATCCCATCCAAGAGGTCCGGGAAGACCTCCGGAGGGGACTAGTGCCTAGGCTCCGTTTACGAAGCATGGCTATAGGAAAGGATTGGTAGAGAACGAAGTTTTTGTACTAGGTTCCCCACGGATGGCGCCAACTGTTGGCATAAAGGATTACGCTAACAGGTTAAAAGAACTTGAAAGACTAACAAATGAAATGTTTGTTTAAGAAGACTATTCCAAGTCTTCGAGTTGGATAATAGCTTGAGATAGTTCGAAGTGTGTATTGAATATCTGAGTATTTGATACCCTTTATAGAGCGAAGTGGGGTATTTATAGATGGAATACACTAAGAAAAGACTCCTTTACCCTCTAATTACAACCGATTTAGAAGATACTGTTTAATATTTTTCGTAGGGTTAAAAGAGTAAAAGGTTAATCTAATCAGTGAGAAGATAATTCTTCTGTCCTTGCTGGTAGTACCCCTTCGGGTAAAGAGGCTCCGGGTGGCTTCGTCATGCCGGTGCCTTGACGGAGGCCTTCACTGTAGAGAGCTCCGAATACAACGAAGCCTTGATGCTTTTAGGATCTTCGGAGACCAACGCTTGTGACTTCGTTTCTTCTGATTGTATTGATGTTGAGGCTTACTTAATTACTGAAGGATGAAATATTTTCCCCTAACAACGGTTTAAAACATTTTTTATATTTAAATATGATTTACATAGTTAAGACATCATTTAATCAATAAAATGTATGAACTATTTTCGAGTATTAAATGTAAACTATTTACAAAACTTATTCATAATCAGTGAATTATTCGCGAGACGAATCTAATGAACCTAATTACTTCATGATTTGACAATATAATGCTACAATAAACATTTGTTAATCATGAATTAATTAGCCTTATTAAATTTGTCTTGTAAATTATTCTTGAATTCAACATTTAACCTTTTAAACTAATGTCCAAACATCTGATAAGAAAATTTAGTTTCTTGATACAAGCAGCCTTTAGAAAGTGATAGGATTCTAAGCTAAGTATTTATTACGCATTATGTTGGACAGTGAGGCATTCATTTCCTCAAATTCCTGCCATACTGGCCGAACGCCAATTCCATCGATGGATTGGGCACCGGTCACTGGAGACTTGTTCCGTTTAAACTCCATCGTCGCGTTCACGTCGCGTCAAAGCAACACAACCACCGCTCGTCCGCCTGTCTCCCCTTGCTCGTGTCCTTTGCCGCAACGTACATAGCCAACCCAATCCGCCTCTCCCATTCCCGGATTCTGCTTGCCCCTTCCAGTTCCAGGTTCGATCCGTACAATTCCCCATCCAGATTCGGCGCGAAATCCTTCGGCTTGCCTCCGAATCAATCCCAAGTTAGGGGAGGCTCCGGCGCCGTGCGCAGCGGAAGTGATAGCGTGGTGATAAGTTGCTGGCGGCGGGGAAGATGGGGTTGGGAGGGGGTCGCGTGCGGTTCAACGTGGGTGGGCAGGTGTTCGAGACGACCACCACCACGCTCGCCAACGCCGGCCGTGACTCCATGCTCGGCGCGCTGCTGGACTCGTCCTGGAACCTTGCTCCCACCATCAGCGGTGGCGGCGGTGGAGGAGGAGGGGGAGGTGTGGCGGAGTATTTTATCGACCGCAACCCGGCTTGCTTCGCGGTGCTCCTCGACCTGCTCCGCACCGGTAGCCTCCACGTTCCGCCGCAGCTCCCCGAGAAGCTGCTCTACAGGGAGGCGCTCTACTACGGCCTCCTGGACCACGTCCGTGCCGCGCGTTGGGGCGCGTTCGACGGCGACAGGCTCCTCCTCGCGGCATCGGTCCCAGGGCGCGCCCCGGGGGATGGCACGGCCATTCGTGCCGCGCCAGACGGTGGGTGCTGCGTTGCGCACGGGGGCGCTGTGCACGTCTACAACTGGATGCTTGACGAGCGCCGCCCGGTGTCGCTCGACCACTCGCAGGTCAACGACGTAGCGTACCTCGACGAGGGCACGCTCCTGATCGCTGCGCGCGAGCGCCTCGGAAGTATGATGGAGGCCTGGCCGTGTTCTCCGCGGTCTCTGGCGATCTCCACCACCGCTTTCGCGTCGTGCACGACCGCCAGGCCAAGTCGTTCACCGCCGGTGCCCTGACGTTCGACCAGGACTCGAATATCTTCGCCTGCTGTAAGGGAAGGTTCAACGAGTACGGCATAGGCGTCTGGGACCGCGCCAGCGGCGAGCAGGCTGACTTCTTCTACGAGCCGCCGGGCTGCGCCTTGGGCGACGCCGACAAGCTCCAATGGCTTGATGCCACGAACGCGCTCATGGTGGCCACACTGTTCCCCAAGACCGATAACTGTTTCATCGGCTTGCTCGATTTCCGGCAGAAGAACGTGGTCTGGTCGTGGTCAGACGCTGGCACAGCCGCGTCGCTCGACGACAAGCGCGTGCTCCACGCCATCGCCATGGAGGACGAGCGGTCGGTCTGCGTGATCAACCAGTACGATGACCTCGGGTTCCTCGATTTCAGAAGCAACGCCGGTGGAGTGCGGTGGAGCTCCCGGAGCAAGCTCATGAACCGGAAGGTGCCCGGAGAGGAGAGCTGCTACCCGAAGCTCTCAACGCACGGCGGGCAGCTCTTCTCGTCAATGAACGACAGCATCTCCGTCTTCAGCGGTCCTGAGTGCGTTCTGACGTCGACGCTGCGGAGGAGCAACGGCGGCGCCATTTGTGATTTCTCCATCGGAGGCGATCGGCTCTTTGCCCTGCACAACGAGGAAAATGTGTTTGACGTCTGGGAGACGCCGCCGCCGCCGATCATCTGATCTCCACTGGACTACAGTACGCTGAATTCTGTTCTTGTCAGTTGCTCTGTGTCTTTTTGTTCCATTTTTGCAACTTGCAATTTCTCAGTGCTCACTCAACAGAAACAAACAAACATTCAGTGATTCTGTGCAACTGAATAACTGATTTCTCATACAATGTACATTGTATTCCATTTAAGTCTCATTTGGAACACATGAATTTCATGAGAATTTATAGAAATTACTTCAATTCGCTTAAAATTCTTGTGTAAAATTATTCGTTCCAAATGAGGCTTGCCTGAGTTAACAACACAGACAAAAGATGCAGTCTTTTAATATCTTCTACGGAATTTTCCTTCGTTTCCACTCAATATGTTTTAACAAAGTACACATTTCTGTGTCAGCGTCAGATATTGTTCTGTCAAAATCAATGTACGTTGATTCTTAAGTAAATATGTGAATGATTAAGCACCGAAAGATATTTCCTTCTGCACTTAATTAGGAGGTCCCGTATCATCACATCCAGCTGAGCTCTTCGCAGCATCTGTTCTTAGGCTATTCACAATGAGTATTTAATGACATTAATTACCATGCCACATTAGATTTTTTGCTAACATAATATTCATTTAATGAGGAAATAGAAGGAAGTAATGTCATCACCATGATATAATGCTAACCCGTTTCCAAGACGGATGAAATGAAATGAAACACCCACTAAGAGTCAAATCATTTCATCAGAGAGAGGATATTTCATGAGAGCTAGTTGCATTTAATTACATTGGTTAGCCTAGAAATAGTAAAATGAAACTCTCCACTGAGAGGGTATTTCATTCAATTGTAAAGCTGATGTGTCTTCTAGGAAACAGTGTTATGAAACCCACCACTATAAATAGCAGCCTTATGTAAGTGACATCGGGGCAGACAGACTGTCTTCTTTTTATCTGTCTTCACTCTTCGCAGAAATAATTACTTGGTCCCCTATCTAATTTACAACAATCTATAGTTTGATATAGAATCCATTTCTCAAAGTAATGGAAACCTTTCTCTTATAGGAAATGGTTCGAAAATCGCTATTCCACCTTTTGGATATCATGAAAAGTGATACATGTGAAGATCGTGCATTTCAGTCACATTTAGATCTGTTTTTCGAGTCCATGATTTCATTGATTTCTTAAGGAAACTGTTACATTTCCTTCATGAAAGAAGCGAAACCATATACAGATGAAGCATTTTTAAGTACTACGGCCAGATTTGTGCTCTGTTCTTCATTTCAATTTCAGATGTATCAGTTAAAGGCATTGTTCTAGTGGACCAAGGTCTAGCAGTTGCCACTTGCCTGTAGCAACAAGCCAGCAACATTTCCAATGGTGCTCGCAATCGCCTATCCAAATGTGAGGCAGCTTCATAACGAGCAATTGCTGCAACTTATGCTGGGCCAATTGCGAGGTAAGTGGGTGAACTTTTGCTTTTTGTTGGGTTGGTAGTACTTATGCGCGAGCACATCCATTCCAACTTCTTATTATCCTATTCTTCAACTTGGAATGCAAGGCACAGGACAACTCGGAGCGGTGCATCAGAAGCTTATGCAGCCTGATCAGCTGCCCTACACTCATGGATGGATTTTCAATTTTCATACTTGACGTAAAGCTTACATGAAAAGAATGTATGTCATTAACATGGTACTATGAGTGATAGCGCATCAGACTGTCTGATTATGACGTCTGTCTGAAAAAACATTACCTGGTGATGAGTGCAGAAAAGGTATGCCTGTAACAGAACTGCATGTTTTAAATTAAGTCAGGTATATGCTCAAGAAATCCACAAAAAATGATGTTAAGGTGTGTTTGGTTTGCTAGATATCCTAGGATGGGTTAGGGTCATCATATCCAGTCAGTCGTTTGGTTGGAGGGCGAAGGTGGACGAGAATGACCACTGAGAGAAATATTTCTTCAATACGTTAGATGGAGGGATTAGGAATTTCAATATTGGGCAAGATTATGTGTCGTCTCCTGATTGATTATTACACATTTAATTTTCCGTTTATTAATATTCAAATGATTTTTACTCTCAAATTATTTATCCAATTTACGATCTAATTACATCGTTGTATTGATCATAATTTAATTTATAAAATAAGATCTCGTGTGATTATATTTTTGTTAAAAAATATATTTGACACGTGGGTTCACTAAGATTTAAGCTTATCTCATCCAAGTTATATACATCTAACTAAGCAAAAAATTATCTCATCCCATCCATCTAACCAAATACCTCAAATGTATCATCTCATCTCTAAATCATAGATGAGATCATCCTATCTATCTTCGCCTCTAAACCTCAAATGAAACCTTTCGAACCTTGGAGTTATGAGTTGGAGCCGCAGTTTTTGGGTTCATCTCAAGAAGATTTCTGTTATTTTTGTGCATTGGTCGTTGCATAGCTTAAGAGAGGCTCTCAGTACGTATTGTTGAGTTGTAGAATTTTTTAAATAATATTTTTTTAAAAAATCAACTCTAGATAGCCAATTCAAAAATTACAAAACTGGTACCTGTCGGCCGACCATCGGCCCAACTAGGCCACGTCATACTTGTTCGGCCGATCTTTGGCCGAACCAGATCCGTGCCCTACCTATGTGCTTGCTCGATCGCTCGGACGCTTGCCTGCCCGCACAATCTATCGATTGTTGGTGTCAGTTTTTGGTTACACATTGTTGGTGTCGTTTTTGGTCACACGTGTGCATTGGGAAATCTGTTTAACTCTAGTGTAGGTCCTAAAAACTTGGGTTCTGAGCATGCCAATCAGTTTGACCCTATAACTGATAAGGTATGGACAAACGTTAGTAGCAATGCTTATCGGACTATCGAGCCAATGACCACAATATGCATCGGGTCGCACGTATCGAGTGAGAAAATCAGTATCATTTGGTACATATAAACCATCGGGTGCAGCGAGACAAGAATCAGGCAGTCGATCGATACGTAAAAACCACACCAATCGGGCCGATGATCGGACAAGCGATATGCTGTGTGCTTGGGCCGATTGATAATCCTCGATGTCAATGAGATGTGACATGAAATTAAAGATAATCTACTGACTTGTACTCCAATAGAACCAAAATCAAGTATACCAAACAATACATCTATACTATTAAATCATCATAACAGCAAGATCATACTTAACTAAGACAGTTGCTATTGGCATAAAAGATTGTGCTAATAGGTTTGAATGACCCCAAAGGGTTAGTTGAGTGGAAAGATTGACTATGGACTGGACCAGGCCTCTGAAAGAGATAATATCCTTAGATCAGTTCGAAGTATCTCTTATTACGTGAAGAATGATGTCCCAATTACAATAGAAAAGAGGCATATTTAAGACAGAAATCCAACAAGGAAATACTGCTCTATCCTCTAGTTATAACCGTCATAGTTGACTCTATTCACGAGGCCCCGTACGAGTACAATGATAAGACCACGTGTGAACCCTTAGTTAAAGCAAACATCTTGTCCCTTTTTGCGATGCCCCTTCGGGGCAGGCGGCTCTAGGAGGCATCCTAGTAGCGAGGCAGCCAGGATGACTCCGTGCTCCCTGGTTCGAAGCCTTCTCCTCCTTATGCCCCTGAACTGGAGCTAATATAGGGGCTCTAGCTCCTTCCTTCGAAGTACTGTATCGACGGTAAGAGGCTTCACACCTTGTACACTTCGAATCTTGTCCTTTGAAGCAACCCCCTTAATAGCAGGACTGACGGGATTATTCCCCCCCCAAAAGTAGTCCATTCGAATATGTCTTTTCCAAACGCCCTGCATAGTGGGAAAGGCAATATACGCAAGAAGTAATTCCATGCTTTGAACTTAGAATGTCGGAAGTACTTACAAATAGATTCAGCATGGTCCCACGTTGCGGAGGGGGTTTAGGGGAAGTGATCCAAAACCATAGTGCCTATCACCGGTGACTTTTGGGGATGCTTCGGCTTGAAGTACCAATCTATGGCTTCGGGTGACCATTTGTTACACCGGTACTCCCAACGTTTGTCTTGGGATCTCTGGAGATCGCCTTGGGCAACCAACCACCATCTTTGACAGGACATCACTTTGAAATCACAACCGCCGTGGATATTCTGGGATCTCATCTTCAAGAATTTTTGATGATGGCTCCACTCATCAGTGACGAGGGTTGGCGTAGGAAAGATGTGAATAGGCATCGCCCAAAAGCATGCAGTATTCAGCCCCTGAGTTCTATTATCATGAAATCTCCTGGCTTCCAAAACTTATCTATTGAAAACCTTCTTCTTCCATTACTTTCGCCCTCGAATGCCTCCAAGAAACTTCATAAATGATCAAGAAAAGCGCCAAGGGGCCTGCCTCAGGCTTCCCTCTTGTCCAGCAATAGGAGTTAGTTGTGGTGGTGACGCTAGGGACTTTAGGTGCCCCTAGGGTTTACGCCCCTTGGGACCTCCGACCACCGTCTGAGAAGTATCTAGACCAAACCTTCGTTCTGGACCGATCGACCTGCACCAAGGAGGCAATAAAGGAGGCGGTGTTCGAGTGTCTAGGACTTGGGGTCACAGTGCGGATTCCTGAAGATGAAGTTATTCCCTAGCCACACGAAGGGGAATTGGTGGTCTTTGAGGCCTTTTTCAATGTGGGGCTCGAGCTGCCATCATTGGATCTCTTAGTCGAAGTCCTTCAGCTATACCACGTGGAGCTCCCGCTGCTCTCTTCGAACGTCATCACATGCTTGGCTATCTTCAAGCGGGCCATGCGGGCGGAGGGGAGCGAAGCGAGGGCAGAAGTTTTTGCGGTGATGAACGAAGCCATCAGCCAGCCAAAGAAGCGGTACAATGTTGATGGCTTGATGAAGATGCTAGCCTATGGGAGCATCAATTTCCAACTTTGGAAGGAGTTCCAGAACATCTTCCCTGCAAGGCCATCAATGAGCGGTGGTACTCTGACTGATCCTCCACTGGTTCTATGTCGTAGTGGGAGTGGACTCTAGCTTGGTGGGACGCCCTTAGGAGATCCTGTATCGGAGGGAGGCAGAGGTCTCATCATACATGGGCTTGATTCGGGCATGCGTCCGACTCATGGATATCGTCACTCAACATATGAGCATGCGAGATTTGGCGGAGGATTTCATCTCCCTCCGCATTTCTCCTCTTAAGGCCAGCCGACCTCTTGCATTCTAAGGGGCTCAGGTGGGAGGCCTTCATGAGATACCCTACGACACCATAGGTATACTTCGCTACTTTTCCTACAACTTTTAACACTTTCTTCCTATAAATGTTTCATATATATAAATGATACCTTTGTTCACATAGGTTTGCGAGTGACGATGACCTGAGAGCAAATAGTCCCGACAGCCGAAAAGGTAGTTGGAGCCCCTACGCCTGGGGAGAATAAGCGGAGGCTTAAGCTGGTGGGGGCCTTAGAGAGATAACACAGGGTGTGGGGTGAGCTTGGGCTGAGTCCTTTGATCTTTCGGACCTAGACATCCCAGACCCCTTTCCAAGGAAGAGGAAGGTGTACAAGGGGCCAGTAGGGGCCCCTAAGCCTCCTTCAAAGAATACGCCCCGTAAGCCAAAGAGCCCGGTTCTCCTATGGTCTCCTTCGGTCCACCCGGCTTCGGACCCGATTCCCGCACCGGTTGTAGGGAAGCAAACAACCGAAGAAGTCCTAGCGACGGAGCTGGAGACCTCAATGTCGGCGGGTGCCGAAGAGGTCTAGATGATGGAGCTGGAGGCCCCTATGCAAGCGGATGACGAAGGGGTCCATGTGATGTAGCCGGAGGCCTCGATGCCAGTGACGGCTGAAGTGGCCATGGTCGAAGAGGTAGCGACCCAGGTGGATGCTTCCCCTCTTGGTTCTCTAGGGTCTCTGGTGCGGAGTTCCTACGAATGTTCGAATACACTAGCAACCCGATGCAGTCCATGACCGGCGTCGGGACCGGTACGTTCTTCTTCCGATCATACTTCGAGATCATTACTTAGCACTTGAATTACTTTTTTCAATATATTATACATACCTTAATTTGGTTTAGGTACCTTGGTAGAGGGTCCCTCAGAGGCCTCTTTGCTTGTCATGGTGAGGGCTGAGCCGAAGGGGAAGGCCCCCGTTGATGTGGTGAACCTGTCTGGATCAAACGGCGGGGTCCGCTTGGTGGGGGCTTCCCATTGCTCGAAGCCCTCTCCCTTTGAAGATGCCCGGGGGTGCTAGTGAGGCTCCCTCTCCTGGATCCCTTCCTGGCTTCGAGCCTCAACCTTCGTGAGTTGGTGGAGCCCTTGACTCAAGTTTGACAAGTGGGTGACACCGACTTGGTCATCGAAGTGAGCCGCGCAGAAGGGGCAGAACTGGGCATCACCCTTGAGCGGGCCTCATACCAGGTATGATGGCCTCCATGGTCTTTTGCTGCATTAATTCATAGGGTTGTTTTTTTACTTACCTTCTTTGTTTGTCTGTATTTTATTGTCTTATATTGATCAGCTATGATTTCTTATGATAGTGAGTGCGGTTGGCTAGAGGGTGAGGCCACAAACCTTTGGGACCATCTTGCTGACTCAGAGGAGAAGGGTTTGAAACTAGAGGACGCACTCCAGCAGGAATAAGGGAGGTGTGCGGCCTTTGAGGTCGAGGCTGAAAACCTTTAGGCTGAGCAGGCGGTCTTTGAGGCTGAGGCTGAAAAACTTCGGGCCGAGCGGAGCGCCCTTACGGCCAAGGTGCAAAGGCTGCGGGCTTAGAAAGACATCCTCAAAAGAGGATTTCTGAGCTTGCACCTTCAAACTCTAGACTGAAGGCTTTGACAGAGGCCTTGCCCGCTGAGTGGTCAAAGTGTGACGGGGTGGTGGCCGAAACCATGGACGTCCTTCGGGACGTCTTTGAGCGCTTCAACACGTCTTGTCCTCCATCTTCTACTATTGCGAACGAGCCCCTAGCTCGTCAGCTGAAGGTTGTCCAAGTAGCAGCGAGGACAATGGGGACCACCGCCACCTGATACAGAGATATCTTCGGGAGGTTGGCTACACTTGGTGTCCTCCACCATCTCGAGGATGTTGGGAGCACCATCTTGCAAGTGACAGAGGTTGTGCCCATCACCTTCGGAGGCGAGCACCTTCTGACTCCTTCTCTTGGCGTCGCTGCTGCTTGGAAAGTTTTCCAGGCGCCATGGAAGGCCGAGGGAAATGGTGCGACGAAGGCTTTGATCGATGAGGCCCACCGCCAGAAGTAGGTGCGGATGCAACCCCTTCGACACCTTCTCCGGACCTTCCTCCAGTGGATCCAAAGGTGGTCTCCCTAGGGCCTCGAATGTAAAGTCATGTAAAGCTTTTTAATTTATGAATAAAAGGACTTCTTTTTGGCTTGTGATTTGTTTCCTGACATCGAAGTACTCGAAGCCACCAAAGGACTTCATCATCAGTGGGCCATTTTCAAAGCCTTAAAGCCCAATAGGCACCATCTCTTTTCCATCCCTCGCGATTGCTTAGGGAAAATTGTTCCTGAAATGCTTAACGAAGTCCTTTCTTTTGTAAAAGAGGAGGAAAATATAGTAGTAGTATCTTCTTCATCGTCGAAGTATGTAGATTGGTCTGACGGAGGAGAAGGGCCTGTCGAAGGCTTGTCTTCGCTGTCAGATCTTGTATATTGGTCCGATGTAGAACAAGAGCCGGTCGTGGCAGAGCCTAGTCCCTAAAGGCTTCGTACTTGGGTAGAGCTTCAAAAGGATCAGAGGGCCTAGAGGGCTTTGAAAAAGGGGAAGTGGTCCAAGACCAAGGCTACGAAGAAGGCTAAAATGAAGACTTCTATTGCCTCAAGGGCTCCGGGCCCTAGAGGGAACCAGCCTAACCATCGAGATTGAAGGGGTTTTTGGTTTCTTCTTGGGTTGGATACCAATTTTTCGTAGTATACAAATTTGCCTATTGTTGTCTCTGTACTTGTAAACATTCATCTTTCCAAAGTAACAAAACATACGAGGTGTTTATTCGATCGTGCTTTTACCCCTCCCCCTCTTTGCATGGGGCGGGTATCTTATTTTAATAAGTGCTGGTCACGTGCAATGCTTGTTACACTTTGAATTATGTTTCGTAAGTTGCGTAGTGTATGGTCACTCTTGTTCTCATTTTTTCTTTTGATTACTTCAGATTCTTTCTCGGAAGCTTTGGGTCTACGACGTGTAGTCATTAACTAGGTCCCTTCGGACTCTTTTATGATGCTTTGGGCTGGTGGCCTCGAATCCTTTACTTGGTCACTTTGGAGTCTTTTTAGGACGCTTCAGGCCGATAGCCCGGAATCCTTTATTTGGTCTCTTTGGACTCTTTTAGGATGCTTCTGGCTGGTGGCTCGAAATCCTTTACTTGTCCGCTTTGGACTCTTTTTAGGACGCTTCGGACTCGTGGACCAGAATGCTTTACTTGGTCGCTTTGGACTCTTTTTAGGACGCTTCGGGTAGGTGGCATGTAATTCTTTTACTTGGTTTCTTTGAACTCTTTTTAGGATGCTTTGGGCCAGTGGCCCAGAATCCTTTTTCTCACGAATTGTTAGGGGAGCGACCCGAACTGCACGAGTTTGTGTAGAGTGACACGCACATTTTTTGTATTTATTTTTTTTATTTCTTTGCACGTCATGTCGATGGCTCCGGGCGACAATATTATTTTATTAGAATGATATCGTACCTCACAAAAATGCTTCCCGTACCTTAGTGCATCCACCGTAGTAGGGGTTTGTGTCGGGGCGTCCATGGTTCGAATCAAAGCCTTTATTTAAAAACAAAGCACAATTTTTGCTTACAAAGCTCCTACGCGAAGTAGCGCTTGAGGTGTTCCGCGTCCCAGGCGTGCTTCAACTCTTCCAATTCTAAGTTAGCCAACTTGAATGACCTCGGTTTGGCCGGACCGAAAGATGATATATGGTCCTTCTCATTTGTTACCTAGCTTTCCCAGGGAAAGTATGCTCCAGAGAACAAGGTGTCCTGACCTTAATTCTTTTAGCTTCACTTTGGGGTTGTACCAAGCCTTTGTTTGATCTTAATACTTCATTAAATTAGCCCTAACCTGGAGCCTTGTTTCTTTGGATAAATGCAGCGAGGCATGCCTCTCTTATTCATCTTCGGGCTCCGTTGTTCGTAAGGAGCCTCATTTTAACTCTGTCAATGTCATTGCCTCATCCCCGAACAACAATCAGAACGGTGTGAATCCTGTTGACCAAGCTTGAGTGGTCCGAATGGACCACAATATTTTTGGCAACTCTTCGGTCGAGAGCCCCTTTGCGAGGCCTACAATGAGGCGATTTAGGTCGGACAAGATATTCCCATTGGCCCTTTCGATGGTTCCGTTGGATTGCAGGTGCCTGATAGCCGCGAAGCATAGTTGAATATCCAGGCCTTCACAAAATTCTCCAAAGGGTTCAGCATCGAACTAAGTGCCATTGTTGATTGTTAGTTGCCTGAGTACTCCAAACCTGCAAATGATATTCTGTCAGAAAAAATTCTTGACATTATTCGAAGTGATGGCTATTAGGGGCTCGGCTTAGACCCACTTCGAGAAATATTCAATTGCCACCACCGCAAACTTCAGGCTCCCTTTCACTTTTGGAAAGAGTCCGATTAGATCCATACCCCATCTGGCCAGGGCCACACTTGAGCTATAACTTGTAGAGGCACCGGAGGGAGATGGCTCTGTCTTCCCATCCATTGACACCCTTGGCAAGTGCGTACCAGGGCTTCGACATCAACAATGATCGTTGGCTAGTAGAGTCCTTAGCGAAGCATCTTCCTGGCCAAGGCTTGGTGCGCTAAGTGGCTACCACACATGCCTTCATGGATATCTTTTAGTATTTGCTGGCCTTCATGCTGAGTGATGCATCGGAGTAGCGATGAGCATACTCCGGACTTGTATAGTACGCCGTTAATGATGTGATAACGCCAGACCCTAGACTATAGTCTTGAGAGATTGGGTCCTTAGGGGAGAACGGCTTCGTCTTGTAGCACACTCATGATTAAGCTCTGCAAATCATTATTTGGTATGCAAAGTACATCGGTAGGGGTCAGTGGTGGACCTGAAGGGGTGGACAGTTCTTCAAAAAAAGCCCCTCCGGGAACATCTTGGCCTCCGGCTGCTGCCTTGGCTAGGGCGTCTGCTTGTTGGTTGCCCGCTCTTGGAATGCTTCGGACAGAAATCCCTTGGAATGGTTCTTCGGTCTCACGGATCTCGACTAAGTATGCTGCGATGTCGGGGCGTCGAGCCTGAAAGCTCTTGTCCACGTGCCCTGCAACAACCTGGGAGTCTATTTTTACAACAACCCAAGAGGTGACAAGTGCGCACACTTTTCGGAGACCCAGCAAGACCCCCTCATACTCTGCTACATTATTGAGATTATTACTGCGCTGGTGCCTACTTCGGATGTCTAATATGCACCATTAGAGTAGATGGTCCATACTACTTCTCTTGTCCCTTCGGAGCCCATATGGATAGTGGAGTCCAGTCCAGCACAAAGTCGGCGATCACCTATGCCTTTATTCACTTCAACAATCCAGACAACTTCCATTAGCCAAAGCCGGCGGAAGATAGCCCTTTCTCGACGGAAGAAGATAACTTCCATCGGAATATGGCTGACGGAAGCGGGGAGACAAAAGTTAGCTAACTTCCGTCGGCTTCACGTGGCCGACGAAAGTTAGCACGAAACTCTGCCATGTCAGCAGAGGTGCGCTAACTTCCATCGGCCAGTCTGGATTTTTCAGAATTAGGAGTTTGCATTAATGGATTTTTCAGAATTTGTAATTCTAAAAATTCATTATGGCAATTAGGTAAATACCTAGAACTTTTACCCTAATAGAATTTTGGTGATTTCTTTAATGGGCTTGCCTATATAAAGGACTCTTTAGCTGAACATTTTGGGGGCTACCAACCACAATTTCTATTTTTTTCTAGCCTTTTTGCTCTTCTTATTTTCGTGATTACTGTTCATCATCACTTCTTGATTATGGAGCATAGTTCCAGCGCAATCAAGTCTTCCAGCGCAGGTATTGTTCATCCATTTCAGATTCACTTTTGGAGCTGAGTTTTGAATTGTTTTGATGCAGTTTTTGGTATGAGTTCTTCACGACTTTTGTTGTACAAGTTTCCAAGGTTCCAACAAAGTGCCTGCAAAGTTCTGGAAACTTCTGATTCTGCTGAGTGTTGAGTTCTGTTTTCAGTCTGGATTCAATCTTTGAGGCGATTTTTATTTGTTTTGGTATTGTTTTTGGACGTGAGTTCTACATAACTTTTGTTGCCCAAGTTTCAAGGGTTCCATGTTTGAAATTTGCAAAAGGTTTTGAACACTGCGGCATATATTTTTATGTCAAACAAAGTGCCTAAAAAGTTCTGAAAACTTCTGATTTTTGTCAAGTTGTATTCTATTTTCAGTTTGAATTCAATCTATGAGGCGATTTTTGATCTGTTTTGGTTCTGTTTTTGGACCTGAGTTCTACATAACTCTTGTTGTCCAAGCTAGAAGGGTTCCATGTTTAAAGTTTGCAAAAGGTTCCGAACACACCTACATATAATTTTTAGCTCATCTATATGCTATAAAAATTCTGGAAGGTGGTCATTTGCTGAAAATCTTGAAGGCTGAAAGTTGAATCTAGAAACATTTTTCTCCTTTCTTTTTCTTTCCTAGCTTGCCGATCATGTGCTGCCGTATGCAGTGATTCTTTTCACCATTAACAACTTCATGTACTGTCGACCACATGTTCCACCAAGCCTATTCTAAAATTGTTTTTTATGTGAGTCTTTTGTATAGAACAGAAAAAGTTTTAGAGCTATTTTTTAAAAGTGCAGTCTTTGTGTGTTCAAATTCAGTGCTGGTGATCCCACAATCTATCATTTGATATAATATTAGATAGGAGAGTGATAACATCTGTTTTTATCAGAGTCTTTACTACATCTGCTTCCGCTTGTTCATTTAGAGGCGCGTTTGGTGATTTGAAAAGGCCATCGTATTCACAAGAATTTGTTGAGGCGCCTATTCACCCCCCTCTAGTCGCCATTCCGATCCCACAATTGGTATTAGAGCCGGTTAGATCACAAGTTGATCTTAACCAGTTTGTGATCCTTGTGGCGACATGGACAAGAACACTAAGATTCCCGTGTTTGATGGTTGAGACTTTGCTTATTGGAAGGTGCGCATGGAGGCTTATCTACTAAACCAAGGATGTGCTATATGGGACATTATTGATTCCCAATATGTGATTCCTGAAACTCGCATCTTAGAGACTGAGAAGTTATAGTACGATTGTAATAGCAAAGCAAGAAACATATTGTTTATCAGTCTGAGTCGCAATGAGTTTGACGGGTCCAACACCTTCGAACTGCACGTGAGATTTGATCTACTTTGAAAACCTTTCATTAGAGCACTACCCAGATTAAGGATAGGAGGCAAAGCACATATAATCAAGAATATCAAATGTTTCTGCAAGGCCCCGACAAATTTGTAGATGCCATGTTTTCTCGATTTGATGGGATTATGAGCAATTTGCACTGCACTGGGACTTTAGCTTATTCGGACCATGATAGTGCTATCAAACTTCTTTATGCTCTTGATTGTAGCATATGAGAGGTGAAGATCTCTAGTATTGAAGAGTCGACGAGCTTTGATACCTTGACTTGCGATGAAATCTTTAGTAAGCTCAAGTCCACTGTGATTGCCAAGACATCTCATCCAGGATTTGGAAACTCTTTGTTGCCTTCTATTGCTTTGGTTTCCGGTCCTGGTAGTGGTACCTCATCTAGAGGTAATTTTTCTTGTGGTTCTGCAATTTGTGCTTATTCTAGTGGTTTTGACTTGTCCTCCCTTGTCTCTGTCACAAAAGAAACATTTCTACAAAGGGAAACACAGAAACATGGCTAAACGAGTAGCCAGAGCTTTTGTGGCTGCCCTCAGCGATATCGACGGTACATCAAGCGAGGATCCAAGCTCGGAGGAAGAGGAGCCTCCCAAGAAAGAGAAGAAGGAGAAGAAGACAATGGACCTCACCGACCATTGCTTCGTGGTCGACGGCAACGATAGCAGTGATGAGCTCGACACTTCTGAGGTATATCTATCCCGTGATCAGGTTCTTGTTCAAAATGATGAATTGCATGATGTTGTTTGTTCTCAGGATAGATTACTTAAACTTGCTGCTAAAGAATGAAAAGAACTAAAACTCAGACTTGAAACTATTTCCACTGAACTTGCAATTTTGAAATCCAAGTCTGATGATACGGAATGTGAGTCATGTCTTATTGTGATGAATGAACTTGCTCAGCTGCATTTTACACATGCTCAAACTGTTGAAAAACTTGAATCAACTGAAAAGCAGCTTTTGGTGGTGGAGTCTAGTCCTGTGGTCATCAACGAATGCATGAACTGTCCTTTACTTGTTGAAAGCATTAATTTGAGAGATAGGCATGTTGATGAACTTAAGGCTGGATTGGAGAGTGCTGAGTGTTCTAAGGATGTGCAGCCAGCGTGTCCCACCTGCATCACCCTTAAGGATCAACTCAGCTTTGCTAGAGAGCAAGTTGAAAAATTAAAATGTGAAAATGATTATCTTCTCTCTGTAGTTGAAAAATGCACTGAAGGGTAGGATGAATTTGCTTTTGGCTAAAACAAAATTGTGTGCTGACACGACAGGGTTAGCTCTAGGGTTGGGCTATGAGAGAACCACTCCAAACACTTTGAGCGAAACCGTGTAGCACTACATGAGCTTCTATTATATGATTAATTGCTTTTACAAGTACATGCTTTGTTATGCCTTTAAAATATCGTATTTAATACTGTTGATTTCACTTGGCTTGTGTACATCTGATATTTGTCATGAGCATGGCTTTTATTTGTGAAAATTTGAAAATGAATAGGTTAGTGCTTTTGCTATCTTTTACATACCTGGTAGCTAGGTCCTTTTCACTTTGATGCTAACACGGAACTTGATCATTTCAAAAATATTGTGCTGAAAATTAAAAAATTAAAAAATGAATGAAAATGATTGATATTCATGCTATTTTTTGCCGAAATTGAAAATATCCAGGTGGGTTTTCTTTGTCGCACTACTTTGTTCTGGACTGCTTACCATGACACTTTGGTATGAACTGTGACATTGAACTGTATGCCGAGACCTTTGCTCTAAGCTTCTGATGGTTTCAACCTAGGCTTAGCTTGGTCGGTTAGCATAAGGTTGACATGCAAATAACCCCTGTCACTAAAATGAAAAAAAATCAATCAAAAAGCTTGAATCGATTGCTTATCAAGTTTGCTGAAGCTCCTTGTAGTGGGATATGCTTATTTGTTTAGTATTTGATTAGCTTTTGCATCACATGCCTTGCCATGTCTAGTATGCTAGCTTGAGTAGTGATGCTTTTATTTGCTAACATGTGAAAATGCTTGCTCCTGCTTTTGTTTAGATTGTATTCATCTGAGTGTTTCATTCAATACTTTTAGAAAATATTCAAGGCAAATACTTGTTTGTACTGTAATTGGAGTTGCTCATGTTTCAGAACCTTGCATCTATACTCTACCTTCACACCTCTCTTTGCATCTTTTTATCATCCTGATGCTTGCATTGCCAAAGGGGGAGAAATGGTTTACATGCTGCTTTTGGATGATTGATTTGTTAAGGGGAGTAATGGCTTTCATGATGCATTGATGCTTTTGCCAACAAATGCTTTTGCAAACAAATATACTTTGCTATGCATGAGTTTTTGTCAAAGGGGTTGATCTTTTATCATGTGACATGTTTATGCTCTTTTCTGAGTTTTTATGGTCTCTTGTGCGCTTAACTTGATACCTTCATCATGTTTCTTTTTGGGTTGTCAATGATTCTTTTCTATAGATGAGTTTTTTGCCAAATGGGGAGATCTTTTATCAAGTGACATGTTTATGCTCTTTTCTGAGTTTTTATGGTCAATTGTGCGCTTAACTTGATACCTTCATCATGTTTCTTTCTGGGGTTGTCAATGCACTCATCAAGGGGGACATTGTGAAACCAAGTGAGGTCGCACTGTGGTTTTTGTCTATATGATGAGTGATTGACAAGGTTGAGTGTCGATCTGGTGAGATGAGTGAGTGGTGGTGTGCATGCATCGATGGGATCAATGTATGGATATGGATTATGCCGAGGGGATCGGTGTGCGTCTCGTTTGGCTTGTCGCATGTGTGAAGGGTGGAGATGCTAACCAACTGTTAATGACAGGTGATCAAGGGTCAAGCGGGGAGCTCGATGCCAAAGGATCAAGGATGTCAGGTGAAGTTGGAGATGATCTCAGGAGTGTACGAGGAGATAGAGCAAGACATGGACGGACGGATGGTCGAGACAACGTTATGGTCAAGTTAGTGAATGGGAGGCTAGTGCAAGTGATCAGCCCGCTTGAGGGGATCGAGAGCGGGAGAGATTTGTTGGCGGTCGAGTTCGTAGATTGGCGTCACATGTCAGCGATCGTGGAGGCTTTGTCGGTTTTGCTGAAAACCGTAGCATCAGAAAATATTTTTAATTCCAGTAATTAGGAGTCTATTTTTTCTTTTTTGTCGTCTAGATTAAGTGTAATCTTTTAATATGTTTCAGAATTCTTAATTCTGAATAAATATTAAAGAATAGGGTTTATGATGTAATAAATTAGTAGTTTGCATTAATGGATTTTTCAGAATTTGTAATTCTGAAAATTCATTATGGCAATTAGGTAAATACCTAGAACTTTTACCCTAATGGTATTTTTGTAATTTCTTTAATGGGCTTGCCTATATAAAGGACCCAAAGTACTAGGGTTTAAGGGACTCTTTCAGGTGAAATTTTGGGGGCTACCAACCACAATTTTTATTTTGTTCTAGCCTTCTTGATGTTCTTATTTTCGTGATTACTGTTCATCATCACTTCTTAATTATGGAGTATTCCAACGCAATGTCTTCCAGCGCAAGTACTGTTCATCCTTTTTAGATTCAGTTTTGGAGCTGAGTTTTGAACTGTTTTGATGCAGTTTTTGGGTAAGAGTTCTTCACGAGTTTTGTTGTACAATTTTCTAGGGTTCCATTTTTGAAGTTTGCAAAAGTTTTTGACCAGTGTTGCATATATTTTTCTGTCCAACAAAGTGCCTAAAAAGTTCTAAAAACTTTTGATTTCTGACAAGTTGTGTTCTGTTTTCAGCCTCGATTCAATCTTTGAGGTGATTTTTGATTTGTTTTGGTTCTATTTTTGTACCTGAGTTCTACATAACTCTTGTTGTCCAAGTTACAACGGTTCCATGTTTGTAGTTTTCAAAAGGTTCTGAACACAGCTACATATAGTTTTTGGCTCATCTATATGCTATAAAAATTCAGGAAGGTGGTCATTTGCTGAAAATCTCGAGGGCTGAAAGTTGATTCTAGAAACATTTTTCTCCCTTATTTTTCTTTCCCAGCTTGCCGATCATGTGTTGCCGTATGCAGTGATTCTTTTCACCATTAACAAGTGCATGTACTGCCGAGCACATGTTCCACCAAGCCTATTCTGAAATTGTTTTTTATGTGAGTCTTTTGTATAGAACATAAAATGTTTCAAAGCTATTTTTAAAGTGCAGTCTTTGTGTGTGCAAATTCAGTGCTGGTGATCCCTCAATCTATCATTTGACATAATATCATATAGGATGGTTGTTGTAGCAATTGTGTTAGCTACAACACAGGTTTTGTATGTGTATGTATGGTGTGTAAAATAAACCTCGAAGGGTTCTTTCAGAAGGAGAAAAGATTTATACTGGTTCGGACCTCCCCTAAGGGATAATAGCCCTACGTCCAGTTTGTGGTGGGTTTAGCATAATATGTCTCGGTGGAGACTAATGAATCCTGGAGCTCTCATGGCTCCCCGAGAAGCTAACCTGTTACAAGGGCTTGGCCCTGCTTTTATAGGCACGCAGGCCAAAGGAAAAGGCAAAAATGCCCTCTATAAGTCATAGGCTTTTAGGGGCAAAAAGGGAAAAAGGAGCTAGCTACTGTACAAAGTGCTTTATAGCTTTACAGACGTGTTAGATAAACGTCACTTCTTGACCAGCTAAACGACATACTAGGGGTAGAGGAGCCCCTGGTATGACTTCTACACTGTAGCGAGGTGCAGATATTTTCTGGGTTCGGGGTAGGGGACGAAGGTCTTCAAGCGGAGGCCGCAAGGAAGGCTTCGAAGTACACTTTGAAGTGGCTTCGAAGTATACTCCGAACTGAAATCCAAACTGGGTTCTCGGAGACTTAGCTTTGAATTGGCTAGAAAGGGTCCGGAGACTGGCTCTGAGGAGTTCAGAAAAGAGCTCGAAGGTTAACTCCGAACAGAGGACAAAAGTTAACTCCGAAGTTAACCCAGAGGATAACTCCGAAACTAGCCTGAGACTTAGCTTCTGCAAACTTTAAAGGGATCTTGGGGTCTTCGCTCCGGAGGGCTCCGAAGGGGTTCAGAGGCCTCGCTCCAGGGGGCTCCGAAGAGAACCTTGGGACTTAGAAATTACTTCACTAGATAGGAACATGCTGCGATAGTGTTGGGCTCCGGGCCGAAGGGTATTGGAGGCTGATATCATTTGGCCCCTGTTTAAGGGAAAACTTATTCCCCCAACAGTAGCCCCTCGCCTGCAGGCCTTCGGGACGAAGGGGTGCGTGCGCCCTTGGGACAAATAATAGTAAAAATTGCAACTTCAGAGAAAACAAGCCTTCGGAGCTTGGACCTAAGGTGGCTTCGACATGGGTAGGTAATAATTGCTTGCGTCAGCTGTCAGAATGACCTCGGGGAGATCAATTGACTTCTCAACGGCTATAAAATTGACCGTTACAGGGCGCCAGGTCGCTTCAGCTTTGCTGGGGGCCCACCTGTCAGTGGCTTCGACACGCGAATCATCGGGATTTTTACCGCCTATAAATAGGGGTTTACCGCACATGGCTTCGACACACCTCTCATTTGCTTTCTTCTCAACGCCTTGCATCCTTCGCTCTCTTCTCCTCCTTAGCTTAGCGCGAAGCCCCTTCACAAGCTTTAGCGACCTTCGCGCCGAAGCGCCACAGAAATGCTGAAGAAAGTTGCTTCGAAGGCTTTGGCCTTGGGCTCGAGCTCGAGCTCTGCCCAAGCGTTGGCAGCGGCAGCGGCGGTAGCGAAGCCTACAGCGAGGCGGTTGGGGTCGAAGGACCTCCGATCGCCATTTGACAAGTTCGAGCAAACATTGGAGATCAGGGGCTTGATCTCGACAGAGGAGTCTGTCCGAAGGGCCTGCGCGGGGAAGATCTTGCCAGAGAAGTCGGAGACCATACCGAAGCCTTGGGCTGACGAAGTGGTACTGTTTGAGGCCTTCTTCGAAGCCGGCCTTGGACTGCCAACCGTGGGGATGCTGAGTGAAGTCTTGAAGGCTTACAACCTCAAGCTCCCTCAACTGTCGCCCAACGCCATGGCGAGGCTTGCAGTGTTTGAATAGGCCATGAGGGCCGAAGGCTACAAGGGCCACGCCGACGTCTTCGTTGCTCTTCACGACGCCAACTACCAACCGAAGCTGAGGGAGGGTGCAGACCACGTCAAGTGGGCTTTGGCCTTCAGAAGCGCTAACTTCCAGCTTCGGAGGGAGTACCAAGATGCCTTCCCAGCAAGGGCTACCAATAACAAATGGTACTCGAGGTGGGATCAAGAGTGGTTCTACGCCTCCGTCGGCGTGAACTCTCCCCTTCGGAGTACCAATGCGCTTATCTCTTACCGGCGCAAAGGCATGGTGAAGACTAGCCCCGACACCCTTCACTCGAGGATCTTGCTCCTTCGGAAGGTGGCCGCTAAGATGAGCATGAGGGACCTCGCGGAGGAGTTTATCACCCTCCAGCTCAGCCCCCTTGCGCGCTCTTTGCCAGAGGGCCTCTTCCAACCTTCGGGCCAAGGGGGACTAAACGAAGTGGCAACAGAACGCCTTGGTAAGACTTCGAAGCCCTTCCACTTTCATACTTCGCCAAAAACCTTTACTCTGACATGGAATCTCGATGAAGACGCTCTTGAAGTGAGGACTTCAGAGGAGGCCATCATGGCGGCGGAGCATGTTGTCGGGGCCCCGACACCTGAGGAGCAGGCCCAACGGCTTGCTCTGGTGGGGACCTGGGAGCACTAGAACAGGGGTGTGGACCCTGCTCGGCATCAAGGGGGTCCATGCTCTGCCAGACTTCTCCAATCTGGTACCTTCGACAACCGGCTCCAAGAGGAAGAGGGGGGACGACGATGAGCCCGAAGCTTCGAGGGTTCGGTCGGGGGTCCCCGCAACCGAAGCCCCTACTCCGGAGGAGGCAACGGTCGCGAACCCTCAAACAGAAGCGGAGCCAGCAGGAGCACCGGCAACAGCTACCGAGGTGTTAGCGAAGACCTCAACGGCGATGGTGTCAGGCGCAGAGGTTGAAGCGCCAGCTTCACAGCAAAAGGATTGGGGGGCACACATCGACCCCTCTACCTTCGAAGACATCTCCGACGAAGGTAAACAATTTAAACATTGTTTTCTTTTATATGTGGATATTGATGAACTTTTTGTAGAAGAGTATGCCGATGCGAGGCCCACCGCACCGAAGCCAGCGGAGGCCTCTGGTAGTAGCAACAGCAGTTCGGAGTCCTACAGCTCCTCATCTGAAGAAGATGGAGGCATCGGTCATGACGAAGGGGACTCCCGAGACGATGAGCACGTCGAGGTGGTGGACTGAACCCTAGCTTCGCCGAAGCCTGTGTAGGAGGTTGAGCTGGAGGAAATTGTCTGGCTTTTGCTGCCGAAGGGGGCCGTGATGGAGGCGGCCATCCATGACTTCCGTGAGGGCTGCGCGACTGTGGAGGCAAGAGGCTTGGTGGCTCAACTCAGCCACTCGAGCCCCATGGACCTCTTTATCAACGCAAACGGAGCCCTCATCCAGGTGAGCGAAGTCCTATGCAGCCTTTGAGTCGTACTTTGGTCTTCGATCAACAATTATGATTTTCTTGAACTCTTTCAGGCCTTCACACTGAATGCTGCAGTCTGTTGACAGGCGGATGACGCGCTTGGCAGAGGAGAGGGACGCCCTCCGATGCGAAGTCTCGGTGAAAGCTGAGAAGCAAAGGCGTGCTGAAGCCTCAACCGAGGCGGTGAGGGCCGAGGCTGACAAGGCAAGGGAAGCCTTGGCCTCGGAGACCGACAGTCTCCGAGTGGAGCTTCAATCTGCGAAGGATGCCGGAGCCCAGCTGGTGTAGGAAAACTCCAAGCTTCGCCAATCTGGCCACTGCCTTGAAAACTTCATCGTTGCCAACATCGACGAAGCCACTCTGAGCCTGACCGAGATCCTAGAACAAATAGGGACCGAGTGTCGGGCTCCAGACCTCGGCAGTCAGGATCCAATTGGGGACCGCGTCGATTTTTTGAAGGTGGTGGCTACGATAGCGGAGCAATCTTTGAAGGGATTCGCCTTGATGGCCGGCTGAGTGGCGGGTCAAGGGGTGTTGCAAATGCTTCACGACGCGGGGTGAAACCACCTCGAAGTAGCGACCTCGTGACTCTGGTGGCCTTCGGAGGCCAACACTTGGTGACACCTCCGGTAGACGTCCGCGGAGCCTGGCGCCGCCTTCAGGAGCCTTGGAAACCCCAAGGCTCCGAAGCCATCCTCAAACTCTAGAAGGCCATCCGCCTTCGCCGAGCCAGGGCACATGCCTCGCCAGCTCAGCCTTCGACGTCGGCACCTCCGCCTCCGAAGGTGTAGATCTCCTTAGGCTCCTTGTAATTCTTAGCTGTAGTCTTGTAAAAACTTATCAGTTTATTAATATAAATGCAAGGGTACTTTATACCTACCCAGGCTCAGCCTCTGAATGTTGACTTCGAAGTACTTGAGGACTCTGAAGAACTTCGCCAATTATGGGTGGTCCTCGAGGTAGCTAGGTTCGAAGGCCACCTCGGTTCAAACATCTGAGGGGGCCTAACGGCGAAGCCATTATCGAAGTAGCCCAGGAGCTGCTGGCTACCGTGAAGATGGTGCCCAGCAGCTAGGGACTTAGTCGTTGCTGGTGCGGGCAATTAAAAATGCGAAGAGGTGCGCCTTTTGGCGGCTTCGGATGCTTATTTTGCATCGAGCGAAGGCCTCTTTTGGGCTTCGAATGCATTAATTTGGAGCGAAGCAAGGCTTCAGCGTAGCCAAATTAAGTGAAGCATGCTTGGAATTGGATGCTGTGCGTGAGCAAGGCTCTGAAACTCACTTAGATTTTAAGCGAAGCATGACTTCGAGATGCTTAATTTTTAGATTAGATCACGTCACGCGAAGCGAGGCCTCGGTGCGTGTTCAGATAGTGAAGCAAGGCTTCTTGATCTCGAACTGCACCGAAGTCCCTTGCCGGAGGGTGCGCGAAGCAAGAAAGCTTCGAAGCTCCCCCCTCAAGCGCACTTCGAATTTCGGACAGTGGCAGAGAACTTAGCTTTTAGGACTAAGATCCCCACGGATAGCGCCAACTGTTGTAGCAATTGTGTTAGCTACAACACAGGTTTTGTATGTGTATGTATGGTGTGTAAAATGAACCTCGAAGGGTTCTCTCAGAAGGAGAAAAGATTTATACTGGTTCGGACCTCCCCTAAGGGATAATAGCCCTATGTCCAGTTTGTGGTGGGTTTGTCATAATATGTCTCAGTGGAATCTAATGAATCCTAGGGCACTCATGGCTCCCCGAGAAGCTAACTTGTTACAAGGGCTTGGCCCTGATTTTATAGGCACGCAGGCCAAAGGAAAAGGCCAAAATGCCCTCTATAAGTAATAGGCTTATAGGGGCAAAAAGGGAAAAGGAGCTAGCTACTGTACAAAGTGCTTTACAGCTTTACAGGCGTGTCAGATAAACGTCACTTCTTGACCAGCTAAACGACATACTAGGGGCAGAGGGGCCACTGGTATGACTTCTACACTGTAGCGAGGTGCAGATATTTTCTGGGTTCAAGGTAGGGGCCGATGCTCTTCAGGCGAAGGCCGCAAGGAAGGCTTCGAAGTACACTCCGAAGTGGGCTTCGAAGTCTACTCTGAACTGAACTCCGAACTGGGTTCTCGGAGACTTAGCTTTGAATTGGCTGGAAAGGGTCCAGAGACTGGCTCTGAGGAGTTCTGAAAGGAGCTCCAAGGTTAACTCCGAACAGAGGTCAAACGTTAACTCCGAAGTTAACCCGGAGGATAACTCCGAAACTAGCCTGAGACTTAGCTTCTGCAAACTTCAAAGGGATCTTGGGGGCTTCACTCCGGAGGGCTCCGAAGGTGTTCAGAGGCCTCGCTCCACGGGGCTCCGAAGAGAACCTTGGGACTTAGAAATTACTTCACTAGATAGGAACATGCTTCGACAGTGTTGGGCTTCGGGCCGAAGGCTGTCAGAGGCTGACATCATTTGGCCCCTGTTTAAGGGAAAACTTATTCCCCCAACAAGGGTGATAACATCTTTTTTTATCAGAGTCTTTTCTACATCTCCTTCCGCTTGTTCATTTAGAGGTGCATTGGGTGATTTGAAAAGGCTATCATATTCGTAAGAATTAATCGAGGCGTCTATTCACCCCCGTCTAGTCGCTGTTTGTTGGGTGAAAATACTTCATCTCATGGTCTATACAGTTATAAGACAAAGCTAATCTACTAAACCAAAGTTCCAGTATTAACTCCGATTTAGTCATGACCCAACTCAAAGAATCCATGCAGACTTCTATTCGGAGTATGACTTCAAAGGTTAAATCTTCAGGGAGCTTATCTCCCAACGAGGATGGAAGACTTATCTTCTTTCTGATTAGATTAGTCTTTTACAATTTTAACCCTATTAGGGGTACCGAATAGTTTCCACTATGTCGGTTGTAATTGAGGGGTAAAAAGGTCTTTTCCTTAAGATTTTTAACTATAAATACCCCCTTCTTACCATGTAATGAGGATCGAATACTCAGTTATTCAATACACAACTTCGAACTACTTCGAGCTATTATCCAATTCGGAGGCTTGAAATAGTCCGCTTCACAAACACTTCGTTTGTTAGTTCTTAACCTTTGAAAACCTGTTAGCATAATCTTTTACGCCAACAGTTGGCTCTGACCGTGGGGAACCTAGTCGAAAAAACTTCGTTCTCTACCATGTTCTTAGAACCATGCCTCCTAAGCGGAGTTCAAGTGGTAGTCCTACTCGGAGGTCCCCTCAGACCTCTGGAGCAAGATCTTCGAATACAGTCGAGGTCAGAGGACCTTCAGTAGTTCCTCCACCTCAGACCCCCAAAGGGAATTCTCTTCCCCGAGCATACGGAGTTCCTCCTCCAACTCCATCTATTCTTCGGCTAGACAGAGTCCCTCCTCGAACTCTTACTGTGCTCCGAACTGACATGTACAATTCTCAAGACCTAGAAGATCATTCCGAAAGAAATGAAGATAGTCTTGGCGACATTGCGACCCAGATGGCCAGTCTCCAAGATGAAGTGGCGAGCTGGAGGCAAGAAGCCTTAGATAGGCTTCGTTCTTAGGCCACCCCGATCATTCCCGAAGTGCCTCAAGACGATGACTCTCTTCTTTATCCCGAAGCCGTAGAGAATGCTTCCTTTGATAGCGAGTCTCCGCTACATCCCGATTTATAGAAAGTGCGATTCGACCCTAAATTTAAAACTTCGAAGCTCTGTAAGTACTCCGAAGAGAGGATCCGAGGGAGTTCTCCCGTTCGTATGCTTTGGCAATTGAGGCCAGTGGAGGAGTCCGAGACACCATGGACAAGTGTTTCCCCCTTGCTCTCGAAGGGGTTGCCTTGCGTTGGTTGTTGTCTTTGAAGCCAGGATCAATTAGAACTTGGGAGCAGCTAAGGAAAAAGTTTATAAGTAACTTTCAGGGTACCTTCATACCCCCAATGTCTATGGGAAGTCTTTTCCAGGTGAAGCAACTACCTGGAGAAACTTTAAGACAATTTTTCACGCGCTTCGCTCACACGAAGTCGCAAATAAGGCGTCTGTCTATGTCATCCGTTGTTGATGCAGCCCGAGAGGGAGTTACTCATTTGGGCCTCCTTGATAAACTTCATCGGAAATTAATATCCTCTGTAGCACAGCTGATGGCCTATTTCGAAGAATATGCTAGGTCGGAAGAAGTGTGGCTTCGAAGAATAGCTTCAACTCCAGCAATCCTGCAAGAAGTCAAGCTCGAAGTGAAGACTTCAACACCTTCGCAGGGGCCCAACATCGATATCCATCATGACAGGCGTCGGGGGCAAAAGCATCCTCGCTCTTAAGTACTGAATATTGCTCCTTCTCCACAGAAATTTGCCCCTAGAAATCCACAAGCTTCGGGAAGCAAGACCAGCGACTGGAGGCCGCCAGGGAAGTCGGCTAGCAAAGACCAAGCATTCTTCTGCTTCGTTCATGATGAAAATCGGAGTCATGCTATTGATGCGTGCAAGTCTATACTCGCTTTCAAAGGCAAGTACCTTGAAAGGACCTCTAGTCGAGGCACTATAGACCGAGTCCCTTCTGAGGCACTTCCGGAGCCTATGCCAGCTGTCGCACGTGTAGACAACTTCGACCCTACAAGACAACCCGAAGAAAGAAGATGGCCAAGATCGGGGCAAAAGAGTAGTCCTCCCCATTTCTAGAGGAGGGACCCTCGGTAGTATGTCGAAGAGACAGCGAAGAGAATATGTCCGGGAAGTAGGTCATATTGGAACTTCTTCGTCTGCATCTACAATGCCTAAGTGGTCCCATGTACCAATATCTTTCTCCGTAGATGATGCAGCAGGCATAAGTTCCCACATACAGATCGCCTTGTCATTACTGCCGATATAGCAGGGACTGAAGTTCGGAGAGTGCTGATTGACGGAGTGAGTTCAGCAGATATCATCATCGTTCAAGCCTTCGATCAACTCTATATCTTCAAGAAACATCTCCTCCCCGCAGCTCGTCCCCTGCAAGGCTTCGCAGGACCTCCTCTTGATGCCCTCGGCCAGATAGGTCTGCAGGTTGCTTTCAGAGAGGGGCTCTTGGCAAGGACGGAGGAAGTAATCTTTGATGTTGTAGATGCCCCTTATGCATATAATGTTATCTTCAAAAGGGGCATGCTAAATCTGTTCGGAGCCATGGCACATCATAACTATTTATGTATGAATATGCCCACGCAAGCGGGGGGTACTCACTGTCTTCGGTGATCAAGCCACTACGTGAAGGGAAGAGTATGGTCATGGTCCCCCTCTCGACCCGAGGCAAGTGAATAATGTACAAGGAAATTCGGAGGATATCTCTGCTTCAAGTGAATCTTCAAAAAATCCTTCCCAAGACCTAGCCCCGACGGAGAAATTGTAATGAAGGTTATTGTAAAATACATCAAAGACTATTCTTTTCAGTTCAGCAAATATTTGCCTCCAAAATCGCTACCTCGTTAGAAAAAAGTAGTCGAAGAAAATTTGGATGTCTTTGCTTGGTCTGATGAAGACATTCCTGGAGTTAGTCGAAATATCATTGAGCATAGCCTGCTTGTAAACCCACTGGTTCGGCCTGTTCGATAGGGGCTTCGAAATTTGTTAGTAGAAAGGGCAATCCTTGCTAAGGCAAAAGTGGAGAAGTTGCTGAAGGCTGGGATTATCAGAGAAGTAGCTCATACGCAGTGGTTAGCTAACTTAGTCTTCGTCAGGAAAAAATCCTCCAGGAAGTGGCGCATGTGTATTGATTTTACATCTTTGAATAAAGCATGCCCACGTGACCCCTATCCCATGCCTCGAATTGATCAATTAGTTGATTCCACTGATGGTTCGGAGTTATTAAGCTTCCTCGACGCTTATTCTGGCTATCATGAAATTTGGTTAAAACGCGAAGATGAAATCAAAACAAGCTTTGTAACTCCTTTGGGAGTCTTCTGCTATGTAAGAATGCCTTTTGGCTTGAGAAACACCGGGGCAACTTTTCGAGGTTAATTGCTAAGGCTCTAGGTCATCAAAAAGGTCGTAATGTAGAAGCCTATATGGATGATATTGTATAAAGAGTGCTTTAAAGCACCAACATAGCCTAGACTTAGCAGAAACATTTGAGAGCCTTTGGGCGTGTGGAGTCCGTCTCAATCCCGAAAAATATATCTTCGGGGCTAAGGATGGGAAGTTGCTATGGTATCTAGTTTCGAGTAGAGGGATTGAAGCTAGCCCTACTAAAATAACTGCATTGCAAAGGATGGCTCCGCCGGAAAATTTAAAGCAGGTACAAAAGCTGACTGGCCATCTAGCAGCACTTAGAAGATTTCTAGCAAGGTCCATTGAACAAAGCTTACCTATTTTCAAAGCATTGAAAGGGTTTGAAGATTTTGCATGGACACCGGAGTGTCAAAAGAGTTTTGATGATATTAAAAATTATCTCAGCAACCTCCCTACACTCACTTTGCCCATTGCAGATGAAACCTACTCCTCTACCTTGCAGCTACTGGCTCCACTATCAGTGCCGTCCTTGTCAGAGAAGTTGATTTCAATAGGAAGTTGGTACATAATCCAGTTTATTTTGTATCTGAAGCCTTATCTAGAGCTAAAACAAGATATTCCGAGCTTGAGAAGTTCACTTATGCTCTGATAATGGCTTCGAGGAAATTACAACATTATTTTTTAGCACATAATATAATTGTACCAACTTCGTATCCTTTGGGAGATATGCTCCAAAGCAAAGATTCTGCGGGAAGAATTGGAAAATGGGCCGTTGAGCTAGCACCCTTCGGCATCTCCTTCGTAGCAAGGACAGCAATCAAGTCGCAAGTGGTGGCAGATTTTGTGGCAGAATGGACTCCATCTGCAGTATGGGCTCCGGAGAAATCAAATGAAGGAATTTGGACCATATACTCCGACGGAGCTTTTCAAGCGTCTGGAGCAGGCATCGGAGCAGTAATAATTTTGCCTTTAGGGGCAAAGAGCAATGTACTCCACAAGGCTCCACTTTAAGTCCACCAATAATATAGCCGAGTATGAAGGAATTTTTTAGGACTTCGAAAAGCGTGTGCTTTGGGTGCTACAAGAGTTGTTATTAAAATAGATTGTCAAATTGTAGCAGGGCACGTTGATAAAAGTTTTCAAGTCCATCATTCGCAGCTTGCTAAATATTTTGAAGAGATCTGTAAGATCGAAGCAGCATTCAAAGGGATTTCCATCCGAAGTATACCAAGATCTGAAAATATGCAAGCTGATACCTTAGCGAAAGCTGCAGCCGGAGCTATGGATATTCTAGAAGGAGCCTTTTACGAAGAACTTACTTCACCTTCGGTGCCACAAATTCCTCCTGCGGAGGTTCTTTTCATTCCAAGCACTGACTGACGGAGCTCAATCATGGAGTTATTGCAAGGTGAAGCAAATTTGCCTGAAGGACCACAACTTTTGAGGCTGAAGCTAAGAGTTCGGAATTATCATGTAATCAACAGTATTCTCTACAAGGCCGAAGTATGTTCCCCCCCTACTCTGATGCATATCTCAAGCCGAAGGTCAACAGATACTCCGAGAAATTAATGAAGGACTTTGTGGTAGGCATATGGCCCCCGAGCTTTAGCAGGAAAAACACTTCGCCAGGAGCTTTATTGGCATACAATAGTAGCTGATGCGGAGAGCTTAGTCCGCACTTGCCAAGGTTGTCAATGGATGGGAAGACGAAGTCATCGCCCGCCAACAACTCTCCAAGTCATAGCTCCAGTTTGGCCTATGGCCAGATGGGGCATGGACCTCATTGGCCCCTTCCTAGTAGCAAAAGGAAATTTGAAATTCGCAGTGGTATCAATTGAATATTTTTCTAAGTGGGTCGAAGCAGCACCCCTCACAGCTATCACTTCAAATAATGTACAAAGTTCTTTTGGAAGAATGTTATATGCAGGTTCGGAGTACCTCGACAGCTCACAGTCGACAATGGGACACAGTTTGATCTTGGCATACAAATATGCTTTGAAGCTGTGCGCCATCCTCAGTCTAACGGAGCTGTTGAAATGGCTAATGGTAATATTTTATCAGGGCTTAATCGAAGAATAGTAGGGTTAGCAAAGGGGCTATGGACTAAAGAACTCCCGAAGATTTTATGGTCCATTCGGACCACTCAAACGAGGTCCATAGGTTTTACTCCTTTCAGATTATTATTCGGAGATGAAGCTATGACGCCGACGAAGCACAAAGGAGGATCTCTTCGCACCACCGAACCTGAAATAGAAGGAGAAAGGCAAGCTTCGCTTGATTTAACAGAAGAAACAAGGCTTCGAGCTGTGGCTAATTTGTCGAAATATCAACAACAAACAAAGACTTGGTACGACCCAAAGGTTAAGCTTAATGAACTTAAACCATGTCATCTAGTTTTGCGAAGCATTATAGCACCAGGGAAGTTAGGAAATAAGTGGGAAGGTCCATACATCATTCTATGTTTAGGACGCCCTGGTTCTTTTAAACTAGCTAATTTAGAAGGTGAAGATTTAAAGCATGCCTGGCATGTAGAGCACCTAAAGTGATATTTTGCATAGGGGTTCCTTGTAATCATCTGTAAACACCTTCTGAATAAATAAAGCTCATGGTTCAGATAATGCCTACCTCTCAAACACTTCCTACTTCTAGTGGACTCACTAAAGGAACAAATTTGGTTGTGAGGGAAGTGTCATTTATCTGAACCAATTTTGCGGACTTTGAACCACTGGTTCGAAGCTTCCGACGAGGTGGGAAATTCACAGAAAAACGGATTCCAAGCTATCAGCTTGAAAGCATCCGTAAAAAGAGTCCAAGGAGACCACTGTGTGAATTCCAAACCATTGGTTTGATAGCATTCACAAAAAGAGCCGAAGAAGGCCAAACAAAACAGACTTTGAGATAATAGCTTAAAACGTCTGTAAAAAGAGTCGAAAGCGACCAATTTTATTGGATGCTAAGGTATCCGAAAAAAGAGTTCGAAGTGACTACATTTAAACAAAAAGGTACTAAGTTACCAGGTTTCAGACTATGAGTAGTCGAATACATTTTTTGAGATCTTAGTTAGTCTCTAAGTTGTTAAGGGCTCTGAGCCTCCAAAATTGTACTCCTAACTAAAGTTATTTTCGTTGCGCGTAACCACCTTCGACCAATTTCGAAGTTGCTTACACCCAAAGAGGGGCTGGGAAGTAGGGAGACAATTTTAAAACATTAATCTTTATCATTCAAACAAATTACATTACATCATGAAAAGTCTGTATCTATACTGAGAAGGAAACAAAGACCTCTTCGATTCCTAGAACTACCACTAAAGCTAGAATGACTAGTACCAGAACCGGGAGTTTTAATAACTTTACGTTTAACTCTTTTCCCTCCTTTCGAAGCTCGGAAATCCTTTTGTTCCTGCTAAAGTTCAGCCCAAGTTTGAAGTCGCTCGGGGCTTCTTTCCCAGCTTCGAAGTTGTTGAGAGCTTTTCTTTACTTGTTCTTCAGCAGTATTTTCTTCTTCGGACCATTCAATGTCTTCAGAAGATGAAGGTTCCAAGTTAACTTCTTTTACCTCTTCTTTAATGTAAGATAATATATCTTTGCATATTTCGGGCGCAATTACACTGGAGTTTCTTAAGGAATTGAAAATCGAGGGCGTTTGTGAGGTCTTAAAGTTTCGAAGGTAGCCCATAGCAGGAGAAGCTCTTCGTTAACCTCTAGCACTTCGAAATCATCCATAAAAGGTCGGAAAGCCTAAAAACATTTCCAAATAAGTCTTTTCATTCATAAAAGATAAAAGCATAAACTTTACATATTCGGGGCCCTAAAAAAACTAGACCTTCGGGTCCGGTGGGGGCTGGCTGCTCGAAGCCTACTAACGTGCTTTATTCTAGCGAAGTCCTTCATCAATCCAAGCCTTGATTGCTGATTGACCTTCGGCTCTCCAAGATGCTTGGAAGGCTTGCCAAGCTGCAGCTACGTCGTCGGAAGGGTTTCCGGTTGTTGTCGAAGATAATGGGAGCCGCCCCTAAGTCTGGTGCTACAGATAGCCCTAGATCTTCGTAGTACCGAAGTACACCGCGAGAAGCTACTTGGCCGGAGATTTCTCCATACCGAATACCCACCGTCTTCATCATCTTCGCTGTTGCTTGGATCATCTTCAGTCTTCGGAGCAGAGGGACGTCGCCAGTTCAAGGTAAAGTCCAAGAAGTACCGAAGTATTCCAAAATACCGCGAAGATTGTCCATGGTCTCTAAAGCTACCTTCTCGGACTTCACCTTGTCTTCGCACAAAATATCCCTTGAAGAAGACAGTTCATCTATCAAAGAGGATAGCCTAGCTGCCTGCGTAACTAAGGAGTTCTTCTGACCAAGGAAGTTGTTGGTCTCCTCCATGAACTTCGCCTGCTCCTCCCGGAGCTTGACTATCTCAGCCCCCGCGGTCGCTTGCTCCGTTCGCAGTTTCTCTACTTCAGCCCGAAGCACGATTTATTTGGCTTCGAGCTTCCGATTAGCAGCTTCCATACCATGTCTGGCTTTCCTTTCCGCTGCTACCATCTCATCCAAGCTGGAAGTTCGAATTTCGTAGCTGACAAGAATCCCTTGGAGAGAAGTTATCTTCTCCTTAAGACGATTGCACTCATGCTCGTTAAAAACAGCCGCAGCTCGAGCCAAGACTATTTGCTGTGAAAGAAAAAGCAATGTGAGTAAACTATTTACATGTTGAAACTAACTCTGTTATTGCAGATACTTCGTACCTGGTATGCTGCACGCTCCATAGCTGCATCTAACTCCGACCCCTCGGCTTCCCCAAGTATAGCCACCAAGTCAGTCTCACCGACTTAGTGATTAGCTCGAGCCAAAGGCTCTAGCTGAGTCCAAAGCTCAGTCCTTCGCTCTAGAAAAGGAGCTAGGAGGGGGAGCTTTGACAAGGCTCTTTGATCGTCTTCATTGGGAGAAGGGACGGAGCATAGCACCGCATCCCCGAAGACGTCGGTGGATTGCCCCCTTCCATGGTCTGGCCTCCGTTTGTGGATTCCGACGGGGTTAATCCAGAGTTTGGAGCAGGAAAAGGATCCACTTTTCCTTTAACTTTTTGGGCCCCATTTTTATAACCTCCTTCGGAATTGACTATGGAGATGTCGAGGTTTCAGGCGCAGTCTTCGCGGCTAGAGTCATCTCCATGAGGGTTGATCCTGTAAAATCAAAGGTATTATATATTGCATAATTTTGCAGGACACGAAAAGAAAGGAAAGGTACTCTACTAAGGCTTACCTTTGACATCCTGTCGACAGATGAGTATGGGATTGCTCGGAGGCTCGAATGCACCTTCAAAGTCTTCCTCGGATTCGGAGTTGGGAACCGAAGGATTAGCTGCTGTAATCTCTCCCAGCATAGCAGTTATCACTTCGTTCGGAGCCGAAGCTTGATCATTTGCTACCTTGACTCCGCCTTCTTCAGTGGTAGGGGCCTCTTGGCTTGGCAGGACATTCGAAGTCTCTGCCTGCTCGAGGTTGTCTTGCGCAGTCGGCACGACTATTGTGTCGCTTGTAGCCGGGACTTCGACATCTACCTACGCCTCTTCATCTTCGGTAATAAGGTCTATTAAAACTCTTTGCATTTCTTTGTAACCTTCATCTGCCGATGAATCCAAAGACGAAGTAGCAGACTTGGAAGGGGCCACAAACTTTGGTTTACGGGCCAACTTTTTCACAGGAGTCTTGGCTAGCGCCAATGTCCCAGCTTCAGGTTTCCTCTTCTTCAGACTAGGCTCAGAAGTGCTCCAGTCTGAAAGGGAAGGAGTGTCAACTCCGAGTACGTTTCATACCTGGTTGAATCACTCCCAACTGCGTACCAGTTTCACCCGCCATTCTTTCTCAGTGAGGGTAGGGGCTCCAAGGATCTTTTTTGATGCCCGTACGACTTGCTCCGAAGTCAAGGAGGCTTGTGGAGCTGAAGGTAAGTTTTTATCTCAGTTATATCATTTTTTATGAAATTATCATACATGAAACATTTTGCAGTTTTTGAAGTTACCTGCAGAGCTCGAAGAGATTTTTCGGAGTCCACCCTCCGCATCCTCTTCAAAGTTAATAGGTTAGTTGGCCATTAGAGGTGGAATTTGGAACCCGATGAACTCCTCCGCTAAGTCCCACATGCTCACGCGATGACTTATTGTTTGCAGTAGATTGAGGCGAGCTTCGAGCTGGCCCGGGTCTGGATGAACTTTGGCTTCCCTCCGGAAATGTATATCTTGCAGAGGCCCGGCCAACCTGCTATCCGCTCCAACTTCGACGTAGAACCATCGAAGAATCCAATCCGTGTACCATCTGGCGTTGATGGCCTTTGCTGGAAATCACATTTGGTACTCGTCTCGGAGCCTGAAGTTCATGCTGCCGAAGGGCAACCACTATCTTCTCTCCTCCGGAGCCCTGGTAAGTCTTCGGCTGCTAGGTGGCCTTGTGAAGTGCTGCGAATATTTTCGCTCTCCCTTCGCAACCTTCGGCTCGCAACGCCCACTCGAAGATAGCAAGATGCGCTATGGCGTTAAGAGAGAGATGAGGAAGGGTGACGTGAAAAAGTTCTAATACCTCCGATAAGAAGTCTACTGCTGGAAGCCCTAACCCCGCCTCGAAGAAGGCTTCAAAAACAACCACCTCTCTGGGCCGAGGCGAGGGGATTGTTTCCTGACCGGGCTCATAGATCTTGACTCCAGGGCTAATCTTCCCTGCAATTGCTGTTGCGATGGTCTTCTTCTTGCATGTTGATGGCCCCAATTTGTAGGATTGGTCCGAGTACTTGGAGGAAGCCGGGAGGAGGTCGTGGGGGCTAGCTTGTGGGGGATTCCCCGCAGGCGCTGCCACTGCTGCCGCTGCCATGGCTTGCTGCCTGGCCAAGGTCGAGGCTGCTACGGGAGCTTTGAAGCTAGTCTTTGCCATCGAACAGAATGAGAAGCTTGGAACTAGAGCTTTGGAGGCTAAATGAGGGATTACGCGATAACAGTGGGAAAAGTATCTCGAATGTCTCTTGCTCCGCTATTTATAAGCTAAACTCACGATTTTTTACCGTTTATACTCGACGTTCCGTCTTCTGTACCGTTATATTTCCGAAATTAAAGCAACGTTATAGCTTCTTTCGAAAGAAAAAGATAACGGCTATTTGTATTAGTCTAACGGTCTTTTGAGCTTCGCAGAAATTGATTTCGGAGATGTTCAAATGAGACCTTTGCTTGGAAATCGATTCGAAGTTTCTAAATTTTTGAATACTTCCAAGGTTGATAAATTTGATTAACCACTGCACATGATTATTTTTCTTGCGTATACTGCTCTCCTAACTTTACAGATCACTCAGAGAAGCGTAATCGAGGGGCTACTGTTGGGGGAAAATACAACATCCTCAGGGTCTCTACAGTTATAAGACAAAGCCAATCTACTAAACCATTGTTCCAGTATGAACTCCGGTTTAGTACATGACCCAGCTCGAAGAATCCATGCAGACTTCTGTTCGGACTATGACTTCAAAGGTTAAATCGTTAGAGAGCTTATCTACCAGTGAGGATGGAAGACTTATCTTCTTTCTGATTAGATTAGTCTTTTACCATTTTAACCCTATTAGGGGTACTCAATAGTTTCCACTATGTCGGTTGTAATTGATGGGTAAAAAGGTCTTTTCCTTAAGATTTTTACCTATAAATACCCCCCTTCTTACCCTGTAATGAGGATCGAATACTTAGTTATTCAATACACAACTTCGAAATAGTCCGATTCACAAACACTTCGTTTGTTAATATTTACGCTAACACCATTCCGATCCCACAGGTGTAGCAATTGCGGTGTTCGGTGTAAGACCGAAAGTAGTGACCAGAGGGGGTGAATGGGCGCCTAAAAATTTCTTCCGAAACAAAGGCCTAATCTCAACACCCAACGCACCTTGACAGATAGACAATAGTAGCAAAGCAGATCACAGGTACTAAAGTTGTCTAGCCTAAAAATGACCGGTGTCCTAATTAAAATTATATTAACAACGATATTCAAAATAAATTAAACTAAACTAAAATAACTACAGTAAATAAAAAAGTGTTCTCAAATGATTTAATAAATACATTATGTGCTCACGAAACACATAGATATATCAATAAATATTTATATTGCAATATGAGAATAAAGTACTGATCAAGTGAATAAAACATGGATCATCCAAAAATAAATTCAGAAATAAAACTGATATATTGCACGTAAATGTAGAATGAAATAGATTACTGTGACTATTTTTTTTCTTTTTATACGAACAGACTAAAAATACTTAAATAAATAATATGGTTTTAGCAGCCAAAATTAATCACGAAACAACTAATCAAATTCGCATGTAATCTGGATGAAAAATAGGAGATTAGATGGTAAAAACTAACATGCGTTTGTTCTCCAGATCCTTGTCGGATGCTTAGCCTCGGGATGCGCACAACACTACAGGACGTGGCTTCCGACTGCTTGCATCACCGGCTGGCACGCTGCTTGCCGTCGTCTGTTTGGCTTCCGCTTGCACCGATCCGAGTGCCTGCTGCAGCTGCTGCTGCACGCGCACTGCGCCAAAGACTTTTTGGCTCCCGCTTGCACCGATCTGCGTACCGCTGCATCGAGTCTCTGCTGCTGCACACGCTTTGCTCTGCCGCCCGCTGCTGCTCTGACGACGCCACGCACACGCAAGCTGCTGCTGCACGCTGTTCCCACTGAATAACAACGCACGCCGCACGTCTCCCTCCGCCAAAGCTACGGGCGTAGGAAAAGCAGCCCGAGTGTGCTTCGGCAGATGAACAAAATCAAGCAGAGAACACAGTAGAACGTCGAGAAGAATTCCTGTGGTGAAAAAAATAAATGGTGGTGGTGGAGAAAGCAGAAAACGATGGCGGCGGAAGAATCATGCGGTGAAAATGTGGTGGTGGAAGAAACGGACTATAGATTACTTGCGGAAAAAACAGTGAACCCTAACCTTAGAATATTTAGCTGACTCGAATAACAAAGATTGTGGACATAAAGGCTAAATATTAAAATCCTAAATAAAGATAATCATCGGTTGTCAGTTTTGCGCCAAAACTGGCAAAGCGTCCACCGTCTTCGCACCGGGTACCCGGATTAGGCTGACCCGATTCCGTAGCTCCCTCAGCTCGGCAATGGCTCGCCGCCCGTGTAACTGAGTCAATCCCGGTAAACAGACCAGTGGATCCTCTGTCGCTCCTAGCCCATGTACTCAGATTGGACTAGCCTGACTTCGAGGCTCCTCTGCCCGGTTGTCGCTCGCTGCCCGTGTACCTGAGTCACATGTGCCCCAGACACGACAGGTCTTCACGTATCCTCTTTGAATTCCGTTGATAATCACTCATCACATCTGGAGCCATAAGACCCATGATCTTTAACATGGTTCCTCAATCTCCCCCATTGATGAGTGCATTGTCAAAACCCTCTTCAGCAATTGTTCAAAACCTGCAAAACATGTGAAAACACGAAAACAAAAACAAAAGAAAATAGAAGGAAGAAAAAAATAACCCTAATGACCAAAAACCGAACAAAAGTAAGTAAAACAGTCATTATGGTTAACCAAAAATAAAGAATCAAAACAGGTGCAATCTTAGAACTATCAACAAGGATATCTAAAGAGTAAAGGCAAAAGAGACTAAAACACCCCCTGAAATAAATCCCAGAGAAAGCCAAAACTCCCCCTAAACTCTTTTAAAATATCGAGTAACCCAAAATTTCCCCCCCTTTTTGACAATTGAACTCATCAAGTGAGACTAAATGCACTCTAAAGCGACACAGACACAAACTCCCCCTGACAGCTCCTCCTCAAAAATGCCATGAATGCAAATGGGATACAAGTGGAGTGTAAAAAGCATGCTTCTCAGATATGATTGACTGCAATTACAACATGTAACAGGTATAACAAAAGACATACTGTATAATATACATGAAATGATCAGTGAATAGATGATATCTAAAGAGAGTCATTACCACACATTTTTCGATTATTGCAAACAAAAGCATCACCACATTTTCTAGTTGACAAGCAAAGCATGAGATGCAAAAGCTAACTAATATCTACAAAGATAAGCATTGTCCAAAACAAAGTGCTTTAGCAATCTTGTTATCTCTTTAATTTTTAGGCTTTTTCTTTTCCTTTTTCATTTTTGCTAGGTGTTATTTGCATGTCAACCTTATGCTAACCGATCAAGTCAAGTCTAAGCCAGAACTGAACCATCAGAAGCTTAAGACATTGGTCTTGGCATACACTACACTGTCTAGTTCATACCAAAGTGCTATGGTAAGCAGTCCAGAACAGTACTATGCGACAAAGCAAACCCACCTAGATGTTTTCAAATTAAGCATAAAAAGACATGGATTTTTCATTTTTCTTTTTTTATCATTTTTATAGCACATTTTCCATGTTAAAGCATATAGATGTCCAAGTTGCATATCTGCATCTAAGTAAGGATCTAGCTACCAGGCATGTAAAAGATAGCAAAAGCATTCATCCTACACATGCTAGTTAAGAGAAGCAATGGTGATCATTTTTCAATTTTCAAGCATAAAACCCATGCATATGACAGATATCAGACATATCATGTGAACTGAAGCGAAGCATGATCATCGACAAGTATTCAAAAGCATATACTAGCTAGAGCAAGTAAAGCAGATCAATCATATAATAGAAGCAAGCTCAAAATGTGATATATGATTATGCATGATATGAACTCACACAAAAGGACTCAAGAAAAGTGTAAAGAAGAATGAAAAACTGACTCAAAATATCCTAAAAAGGATACACAACTCCCAAATCCCCTCACAAAACGCTCAAAAGTAGACTGATCTAGGGGTTTGGTAAAAATATCAGCCAACTATTGATGGGTATCAACATGAACAAGATCAATGACCCCTTTCTCATATTGATCCCTTAGAAAGTGAAAGCGCACATCAATATGTTTGGTTATTGAATGAAGACATGGGTTTTTCCCTACACTAATTGTGCTGGTGCTATCACAAAACAAAAGAACTCTGGTAGGGAAAAACACCCCAAAATCCCGCAAAGTAGAAATCATCCAAACCAACTGTGAGCAGTAGCTAGCAGCAGCTACATACTCAGCCTCAGTAGTAGAAAGCGCAACTCCAGATTGTTTTTGAGAAGACCAAGAAACAAGCAAAGAACCGAGAAACTGGCAAGTACCGAAAGTCGACTTGCGATCTAGTCGGCACCACCGAAATCAACGTCGGAAAAACTAGATAAATCAAGAGACGATGATGCTGAATAGTAAAGAACTAGATCAGGAGCATAAGTAAGGTACCTAAAAATACGCTTTACAACCTGCCGGTGAGATGCACGTGGTGAAGACTAAAAACACGCGCACAAACCCACAGTGAACAGAATGTCCAGTCTCATTGCAGTCAAGTATAACAGTGATCCGATCATCCCTCGATACTCTCTCTCGTTGACCATTACGCCGTTCTCATCCTTGTCCAGACTTCTAGATGTACCCATTGGGGTCATCTGAGGCTTCATCTCTCCACCAAAGTCAAACTTCTTCAGCATGTCCCGTGTGTACTTGCCCTAGTGGATGAAGGTGTCGTCCTTGGTCTGCTTGATTTGGAGCCCTAAGAAGTACTTGAGCTCACCCATGAGACTCATCTCAAACTCACTGTGCATCTGCTCAGAAAACATGGACACAAGCTCATTAGTAGAACCACCAAAAATAATATCATCCACGTAAATCTGAGCAACCAATAAGTCTGAGCTAACTCTGAACAAGAAAAGAGTTTTGTCCACAGAACCCATCACAAAACCATTCCGTAACAAAAACTACTTTAGTCGATCATACCAAGCCCCGAGGGCTTGCTTCAGACCGTATAAAGCTTTCTGCAACTTGAAGACATGTCGAGGAAACTTAGGGTTCTCAAAACCGGGGGGCTGCTTAACATAGACCTCCTCCTCTATATACCCATTCAGAAAGAAACTCTTGACATCCATTTGAAAAAGCTTAAAACCTTTAGAAGCAACAAAGGCCAAAAGAATACGAATGGAATCAAAGATGGGCAACAGGGGCGAAGGTCTCCTCAAAATCAATACCTTCTTTCTAGCAAAAACCTTGTGCAACTAGTTGAGCTTTGTTGCGCACCACAACCCCATCTTCACCTTGTTTGTTCTTAAACACCCACTTGGTGCCTATGGTGTTGCATCCAGGTGGCAGCTCAACTAGTGTCCAAACCCGATTGCAAACAAAGTTTTCAAGCTCTTCTTGCATGGCGTTTATCCTAGTTGAATCAGAAAAAGCATGAGAAACATCTCTGGGCTCAAAAGTGGCAACAAATGTAGACTCAGCAAACACAGCAAGAGAACCAACAGAAGAATGCAAGGATTTCTCAATAAGATCACCGATGATGAGCTCTGAGGGGTGATCACGCTGAACTGCTCGGGATCCTAGGTGATCTGAAGTCACCTCACCAGAGTTAGCAACTGGCACCTCTGGACTCACTGAGGGGGCTCGATTGAAGTAGAAGGAGTGATCAGAGGTCCGCCCTCATCCTGAGTCGAAGTCTCAGAAGGTGTGGGGTCTGCAGGCTGTGCAGAAGGCCCACCCTCATCAATAGCAGGAGTGTCATCATATTCCTTGATGATGGACTCTCCAAACTCATCATCTCCAGAAAGTTCAAAAGAAGGAGTCAGCAAAGGAATGGACTCATCAAAAGAAATCTCACACGTCTCGACAAGCTGCTGAGAGTCGAGGTTCCAAACACGAAAGCCTCGAGAATGCAAAGCATAACCAAGAAAGACTCCATCCCAGCAACGAGACTCAAACTTGTCCAAATGCCCTCCCTTCTTGAGCACAAAGCACTTGAATCCAAATGCTCGCAAGTGACTCACCTTGAGCTGTCTGCCAAACCGCAACTCATATGATGTCTTACCTAAGTAAGCTCTAAGAAAAATGCGGTTGGCCAGATAGAAAGTTGCGTTCATGGCTTCAGCCCAAAAGCGCCTAGGAGTCCTATGCTCATCGAGCATTGTCCTAGCCATCTCGACTAGTGTGCGGTTCTTTCGTTCCACAATGCCATTCTGTGGGGGAGTGTAAGGGGCAGAAAACTAATGATCAAGACCCTGATCACTCTAGAAGCTGACAATCTGAGAATTCTTGAACTCAGAGCCATTGTCAGAATGAATTGTTTGCATTCGACCATTGTTCTCATTCTTCAGCTTCAAAATCTGGTCATGAACAAACTGAAAGACTCATCCTTAGACTCCAAAAAGGAAACCCACGAGAATTGAGAAAAATCGTCAACTATCACAAGCGCGTACCACTTCCCACCAACTGAGCGTACTCGAGCAGGACCAACAGTATCCATGTGTAACAGCTCTCCCGGGTACGAAGTCATCACCTGAGTCACAGGGATGGCAAACTAGATCCTTCTCCATCTTAAGCTTGGGCAATCCTCGGATAAGGTCCATAGAGCTCAATCTGGCTAGCAGATCAAAGCTCAAATGAGCTAACCTCTTATGCCAGTTCCAGAGCTCAGAAGAGGATCCATCAATCAAATAGCGAGAAGGGCCAGATGAACTAGAGAAATCAATACGAAAAACCTTACCGAAGGGTAAGATCTAGCAAACCAAAGATCCTCTAGAATCAACAACAGAAGACATGCCCATCTTAAAGCGAACCTCTAAACCATCCTCAAGAAGTTGCGAAACAAAAATTAAATTAAAATTCAAATTTCCAACCAAAGCAACATTATTCAAGAGAAATGATCAGAGATGTGAATCGACCCAATACCTTGTACCTTCCCTTGACCACTATTCCCGAAAGTGATGTACTCATTGGAGCTCGGGGGAGTGAGGCTGGAGAACCATCTGCGGTGTCCCATCATGTGGTGAGAACATCCTGAATCCATGATCCACACGTCCTCTAGTCCTCAATCCTACAAGATCAATTGTCATTAGTGGGAGTAGATGGTCCAACACCAGGTTTAGCAAAAGAGCTAAAACAATGTCGAGCCATCTGCTCAAAAGTAGGAAAATAGAAGGAATCATACGAATCTGGACCAAAACGCGGCCCAAATTGTGGTCCTCTGTTCTGCCTAAAATCACGGCCACGAGGTCCAAAGCCGTGTCCAGAATGACCTAGAGCTCTACCGAAACAAAATCCACCCTCCGGGGCACGGTCATGAAAGCCGTCTCCTCTACCACCACCTACACGATGTGGCCTAGCCTCTAGCCTCTCTCCACGTCGAGGGATTCTCTGTCTACCACCCTGCTGGTAGAATTGCTCCTACCCACCTCGAGCTCTCTCTGCTCTCTCATTTCAATTTTAGAAAAATTTATCTTTTATTATTTTCATGTTAGTATAATAAAACCACTAGGTTTACACTGAACCTCTTATTTTAAATTAGTTAGAAAATTTAAAATACAATTTTTTACATTATTATCTCTTCTAGAAAGGACATTATTTCATTAAAGTTCATTTTAAAGTATTCATAAAATGAATTTCAGAAACCTAACAACTTTATTTTCCTGGGTTCAAACCAATCAAAACTTATATACATATTGTGTGGTTTTTGGATTGTTTAATTTAATGCTACGTTTGATTTGTTTATATCGAGAAGACTACGACGCGGCCGAGGAGCCAGAATACTTTCCCGAAGTTCCTTCCTCCCCTTTCGCTGAACAAGGCAAGTCACCAAACCAATCTTTTGAGCATATTGAACCCATGTTTTATTAAACTATAGCTAAAACACATATGATATACATGCATTAGCAAAATGAAACCCTTACAATATATTTATTAGGATCCCCCGACCTTAATGTGCAACCCAAGCCATGCTATCTCGCATAAACTCCTTGTCACCATATGATTAAGTACTATTAGCTAGTGTCCAATGTATTGACACGATTGCTATAGGATTAAAAATGAGTCGTAGCAACTTGGTTCTACTATATGATCTCCGTTATCCTTATCTCTGGAATTCTGTTGGTGATAGAGTTTTGGTTGTGAGTGTATGCATGGTGGGTGCCGGGTGCAAGCTACGACATTGGTCGGTAGCACCCGGGGCACTATAAGGACCGGTCGGGATCCATTGCAATACACTTCCGTACTAACCACAAGTCTAATGGTAAGTCCTAACTAAGGTATGGAGTGTTCCAAACCGAGGCCACCACGTGGAGATGGGTCAAGCTGCACCTGCGGGTGGCTTGTACTGACGTGCCACAAAAGGGGGTGCGACGTTAGCCGGGATGCGGCCCAGCGCACCGCCGAAACCTAGAGCGGGTGGTTATCGCTTGGAGGATTTCATGCTGAGGTTTTGGCACGAGTTCCCGTGGTATGGTTCATCTCGTTACACTTTGGTGTTTGTGATGAGTGCGTGTCTTGTGGGTATAGTAGTACACCTCTGATCAAAGTCATAAATATTTTCGAAAAGGCGAGCCCACAGTCAAGGGCGGTTTGCGTGACATCCCACAGTTAGTTTACTTATAATGAATGTGCATGATTAATTTGACATGTAAGGACTGCTGAGCGAGGGTGGGCTATCTGTACCCCTCGAGTTAGAAGATGATGCAAATTCATGTTTACATTTCTGTATTAATAACTGGATCACATTAACTGCTTTACAAATATGTCTTTCTGCCAAATTAGCCATTATCTTTCCTTTGTTATTACCTTGCATTACTATTGCATTTGCGGTGGCTTGTTGAGTACTTTTTGTACTCATACCCGTTGGACACACCATTCAGAGGATGCCTACTATGAGGATGGTCTGGAGTAGCGACCCAATCATGAAGAAGATCCTGAAGAGGGCGTTCGTCATGCTTTTGTTTACTTATTTTTAATTTTACTCTTGTGTAATAATGTGGTCTGCGTACCACGGATGATTGCTCGTATGTGTGTGTCGCATAATGAACCTCTTGTATTATTGTTTTTCTTTAGAAATTCAATAATGTTCCGATTTGTTAAATTGGGGCGTCACAAGATGGTATCAGAGCCGACTTGATTGTAGGAAGCCAAACGGACCAGCCTAGCCATTAGCTGTAGAAAACTATTTCTCGAAAACCTACTTTATAAATTTTGTTCCTCCCCTCACTTTTCTTCAACTTGTTGTTTTTGTAGATGCCGGTCTACCAAGTGCACAGCTTCTGCTGCCACTTCGAGGGCTTCGTCAGGGAGCTCCACATGATGGTCACCTTCCTTGGGTTCCTCTTTGAGCCCGAGTTCCATGGGGTGTACATGGAGTAGTTCGCAGGACCCTGCGATGTCTCCCTCACCATCAACCTTGCCATTTTTAACGGCAGCACTTGGGGGCCCAACCTTCGACGTCGCGTGCCAACGCGTCACCCTCCAAGCCCTCGTGGAGCTGAGGATGATCTATGACGATCGTCTTCAGAACTCGTCCTTCTGGCTCATGCCGAAGCGCACTCCCGGTGCCCACCGTAGCATCTACATCGGAGTTCACTCCGATCGTCTACCGGTCATGGCCCGGTAGATGCGCCTCCTCCAGGCCATGGACGATCTCCATACCGAGGCCGTGATGGACGCCGAGGAGCACCATGAGGCGGTCGAGTTCCTTTGTCAGGAGATGAAGAGCTTGATCCAACAGAATGGCGAGCTGTAGCACAAGATTATGTAGCTGCAGAAGGACATAGTGGAGATGGTTCCCCTTGTCCTGAGGAGGAAGAAGCCCATCCGCGAGCCCACCGCTCGACCGCCAAACCGTCCAGCTCTAGCGCCCCTGCCCCACGCCCCGCCATCGTCTGACCCCATTATCGAGAATTTTCTCGAGCCCACCGTCCCTCAGAACCCTCGTGGTTCTGAGAGCATGGAGACCGCCTCCGATGGCGAGTAGACGATAGTTATCGCTGTTTGATTCTAATAATTCTGGTGATTGTGGTACCACCTTGATGTAATGAGCCTTTTATACCACTTGTGTTGTGGGTGGATTAAAATAAGAGCATTGATGTAATGAACATTTTATACCACTTTGATATATATATGAGCCTCCGTGGGCTGTTTTGGCTAAAATACTTGTTTCACAACCTTTTTATCTCATGGCTAAAGCTCCTATTTGTTCAGAAGATGGTCGACAACCAGAACCCAGGATCCAACAATGGAGAAGGGGCAAGCAACTGGGGTGCAATGGGCTAGCGCCAGACTAGGCCACCGTCCGCCAACCACCCCACCTTGGCGGAGATGATGGCTAACCAGAACCAGCTGATCACCGCCCTCCTCACTCAACTGTAGCACCAACAGGCACAGTTGGACCGGCTGCAGAATGTGGAGCCCGCCCCTCATGCACCAGCACCCGCACCCGCACCTCAACTCTCGGAGTTCTTGTGCGTGCGTACCCCGATCTTCTCTAGCACCACCAACCCCATGAAGGCTGGATATTGGCTCCGCAGCATCGGGAAGAAGTTGGACCTCCTCCCTTGCACCGACTGGGAGATAGTGGCGTTCGCCACTCATCTGCTCCAGGGTCCCGCCGCAGAGTGGTGGGACAACTACCGTGAGTCCCAACCTAAGGACCACATGGTGACTTGGGCGGAGTTCACCATCGCCTTTCGCGCCGCCCACGTCCCCGCTGGAGTCATCGTGGTAAAACAGCAGGAGTTCCGTGACCTGCAACAGGGAAGCCGGACTTTCATGGAGTATCTCCATGAGTTCAACCATCTGGCATGCTACGCGCCAGAAGAGGTGTGAACCGACGCCCTCCGCCAGGCTAAGTTCCTTCGGGGACTCAAGGATGAGCTGTCCATCCAGCTCGTCACCACCGACTACGCTGACTTCCAACGGTTGGTGAACAAGGCGCTCATCCAAGAGGCTGAGCAGAACAAGTTGGACCTCAAGAAGAGGAAGATGATCGCGTTCAAGCATCATCAGGCGAACTCTCAGAGGCCTCGCTTCGTCCCTCCGCCACCAGCGCCCGCCTACCATCCTCGGCCCGCCTACAGGCCACCTCACACCGCAAGTGGATCCAACGTCGGGCATCCCCGCCCCGCTCCACCAGCTCCGTCCGCTCAGCCGACGCCCGCTACCAAGGCCCTGATCATGAAGGACCACCAAGGGAAGCCGGTCGTCTGCTTCAACTGCCGGAAGGAAGGGCATTACGCACATCAGTGTCCTCACCCCAAGCAATCCCAAGGCGCGGCACCCAACCAGGTGGTTCGTGCCCGCGTCAACCACATCAGCACGGAGGAAGCTCAGGAAGCTCCTGAAGTCATGCTCGGTATGTTTACCCCAAATTCCTTACCGGCTACAATACTATTTGACTCTGGGGCAACGCACTCTTTCGTCTCGGAAGATTTTGTGAAAACCAACAACTTGGAAGTGCTCCCTCTACAAGCCTCCATGATGATTGCCACTCCAGGCAATACAACCTTAGCCCACTTATACAGCCCTAAGGTAAAGATAGAGTTTCAAGGGATATTATTCCGGGCCGAGCCAGTCCTCATTAAGTGTATCGGACTCGACCTCATCCTAGGGATGGATTGGCTAATGAAACACAAGGGAGTGATCGATTGTGCCAGCAAGTCCGTAACAGTGACCAACCCCGAAGGCGAAGCCACCAACTTTCGGATGACCAGCAGCAAACCTCATGAGGCATCTCTTCACTCAGTACCCTTGAGAAAGTGCCCGTAGTCAAGGAGTTCATGGACGTCTTCCCAGAGGACCTGCAAGGAATGCCTCCCAAGCGGGACATCGAATTCAGAATCGAGCTTGTCCCCGGGACCACTCCGATCTCCAAGCGCCCATACCGGATGGCCGCCAATGAACTAGCCAAAGTGAAGAGCAACATCGAACACTTGGAGCAGAAAGGGTACATCCGACCGAGTACCTCACCCTGGGGTGCACCGGTCATCTTCACCATGAAGAAGGACAAGACTAAAAGGATGTGCGTGGACTATAGAGCCTTGAACGACGTAACCATCAAGAACAAGTACCCATTGCCTCAGATCGACGACCTGTTCGATCAGCTGAAAGGATCCTCGGTGTTTTCAAAGATTGACCTCAGATCAGGTTATCACCAATTGAGGATTAGAGAAGAAGACATCCCCAAGACTGCCTTCACCTCTCGCTATGGACACTACGAGTATACTATGATGTCGTTCGGACTCACGAATGCCCTAGCCTTTTTCATGAACATGATGAACAATGTATTCATGGAGTTCTTGGATAAGTTCATCGTGGTATGCATCGACGATATCCTCGTTTACTCCAAAACCAAGGAGGAACACGAAACACACCTCTGTCTAACCCTCGGAAAGCTAAGGGAACAACAATTGTACGCCAAATACAACAAGTGCGAGTTCTGGTCATCAGAGGTGAAGTTCCTCGGTCATGTCATATCTGCCAGAGGAATAGCTGTGGACCCAACCACCGTGGAAGAATTGACCAACTGCCTACAACCCACGAACGTGACTGAGATCCGGAGTTTTATCGGATTGGCCGGATACTACCGCCGGTTCATCGAGAACTTTTCAAAGATAGCCAAGCCTATGACCAGGCTGTTGCAGAAGGAAGTAAAGTTTGAATGGACCGCAGATTGTGAAGAATGCTTCCAAACCCTTAAGAGGAAGCTCGTGTCATCCCCAATTTTTGACTCTGCCAGACATCCGAAAGGACTTCCACGTCTACTGTGATGCCTCTCGTCAGGGATTGGGATGTGTCTTAATGCAAGATGGGAAGGTGATATCTTACGCCTCCCGACAGCTGAGACCACATGAGCTGAACTACCCGACCCATGACCTGGAATTAGCAGCCGTGGTTCATGCCTTGAAGATATGGAGACATCACCTTGTGGGAAATCGGTGCGAGATCTTTACCGACCACAAGAGCCTCAAGTATATATTCACCCAACCGGACCTGAACCTCAGGCAGAGGAGATGATTGGAACTGATCAAAGATTATGACTTGGGCATCCATTATCATCCAGGCAAGGCCAATGTGGTGGCAGACACCCTTAGTCAAAAAGGGTACTGCAATGCCATCGTGATACAGGACCAGGCCCCTTTGCTATACAAGGAAATGGAAAGACTGAATCTAGGATCGCCAACCGAGCGTATCTCGCTGCTTGGAGTCTAGGCCTGTCTTGATAGACCAGATCCGGGAAACACAGAAGGAAGATCCAGACATCTCGGAGATTCAGGAGAACATGCGGGAGGGTAAAGCCCCCGGATTCTCCGAGGACGAGAAAGGTACCATCTGGTTCAGAAACCAGATATGCGTAGCCGACAAGCCTGAGTTGAAGACTCTCATCCTTCAAGAAGCCCACGATACTCTATACTTCATACATCCCGGGAGTACAAAGATGTATAAAGACCTAAAGGAGAAATATTGGTGGGTCAGCATGAAGAGGGAAATAGCTGAGTATGTGGCCAAGTGTGACACATGCCGGCGAGTCAAGGGAGAGCACCAGAGACCTGCTGGACTGCTGCAACCCCTCAAGGTCCCCGAATGGAAGTGGGAAGAGATAGGAATGGACTTCATCACGGGACTACCCAGGACCCAAGCCGGTCATGATTCTATCTGGGTGATCGTCGACCGACTCACCAAGGTGGCTCACTTCATCCTCGTCAAGACAACTTACACCATCGCCATGTTGGCCGAGTTGTATATGACCCGGATTGTGTGCTGCACGGAGTTCCAAAGAAGATTGTATCTGACCATGGGAGTCAGTTTACCTCTAAGTTTTGGAAGAACCTTCAAGAAGAGCTTGGCACCAGGCTAAAATTTAGCACCACCTATCATCCATAGACCGATGGTCAAACCGAAAGGGTCAACCAGGTATTGGAGGATATGCTTAGAGCTTGTGCCCTAGACTTTGGCAGAATGTGGGACAAGAACATGCCTTATGCAGAGTTCTCCTACAACAACAGCTATCATGTTAGCCTGCAGATGTCCCCGTTCGAAGCACTTTATTGGCGTAACTGTAGAACGCCTTTGCTCTGGGATCAGACCGGAGAGTCACAGCTGTTCGGGACAGATATACTATGAGAAGCCGAAGAGAAGGTCAAGATCATCATGGATAGATTGAAGATAGCCTAGTCCCGGCAAAAGAGCTACGCCGATAACCGACGAAGAGACCTAACCTTTGAGGAGGGTGATTATGTATATCTCCGAGTCACTCCCCTAAGTGGCACTCAAAGGTCATCATGAAAGGCAAGCTAGCACCCCGTTATGTCGGACCTTTTCAGATTCTCCGACGGCAGGGAGAAGTGGCATATCAACTAGAACTGCCTCCATCCTTGGCAGGAGTCCATGATGTGTTCCACGTCTCTCAGCTAAAGAAGTGTCTCCATGTGCCCACCGAACAGGCTGACCTCCAACAACTCAACGTCCAAGAGGATTTGACCTACATCGATAAACCCGTCAAGATCCTGGAGACTAAGGAAAGAGTAACAAGGAGTCGTGTGGTTCGCTTCTGCAAGGTTCAGTGGGACAACCACCCCGTTGAAGAAGCCACATGGGAAAAGAAGACGAGTTGAAAGCCCAATACCCCAAGATATTCGAGTAGCGTTCCAATCTCGAGGATGAGATTCTTTGTAAGGGGGATAGGTTTGTAACACCCCAAATTTTAAGAGAAATAAAAATACCATTTATTATATTTTTTGGAATTATTTAATTTGGAAATACCTTCAATGCCCTTCTTAGCTTATTTGAACTAGAACCTAGGTGCAATGACCAAACCAGAGGCTAGAAAATTTTGTATATGAACCCTAGGCCAAGATATATTTTTGAGAATTTTTACAAATTTTTATCACCTTTGGAGGTAGCCCTAATATTTTAAATCAATTTCTGTAATTATTTTTATTCGTAAAATAATTGAAACAGTAACGAGCTTCCCCCCCTCAATCCCCCTCAACCGGCTGGCCCAACCCACTCCTCCCCACGCCCCCGACTGACAAACAGACCCCACCCGTCAGTGACCCCTCTCTCTTCGCGCGCTGCGCCCGACCACCTGACCCCACCTGTCGGCGCCAACCGAACCTCTCGCGCCCTACCGCCCGACCCCACCCATCAGTCGCCATGCCCGTACGCTCGCGCCCGCTGATCGCCTTGGCCTGCCTGTCAGGTCCGTCGTCCACCTCGCGACACCACCCCCAAATCGCGCGGCTGATGACCTCGCCCTCGGATTCACCTCGCCGGCCCCTCCCCCATTAAATTGACGCCATTAATCGGTCGCCCGCGCCCCGGCCGACCGTTTCCCCTTGTTAATCCTCGCGATTACACCCCAGGATCGCGCTGCGCGTGCATGGCCGAGCCTCACCAGTGCATTGAAGAGCCCCCTCATCTTTTCATGTATACACCGCCTGTTTTCCCCCACCGGCATCTCTATTTAAACCCCTGGTGTGTCCACGTTAGACTCCCCATGCTCACACGCTGCGAGAATGAACAGAACACCCACACTCTGATTTTTAACACTCCTCCGCCGCCCGCACTCCAGCCGCCATTCGCCGTCGTCGGAGACCTCCTCCACCCTCGTCGACCGCACCCATGTGATCACCGATGTCACCCCCGACTCGTCCACCCCTTCATCGCCAACGAACCCCGCCGGAACACCATCGCCAATGAGGACCCGAACACCTTCGCCGCCCCCGCTCGTCGCCGGCCACACTCCAACGACCATTCTTCCCGCTAACGGTACCCTCGTGATCCCCGTAGTGTCCCCTTTTCATTTTAGCCCTTAGGACCCCCTCACCGTCGCTCGCTGTGGCCCCTGGCCCGCTCGCCGTCGCCAGAGAAGATGACCGGCATGGGTCGAGTACCCGTGCCATGTCAGATTCAATCGCGACCGTCCGATCTGGATACGACGGTGGCGATTAAATCCCTCGTGCGGTTTAATCGGATCCGTTAGATCTCGGTGAAGCGTTACGTTCTAATCTGAGTAGTTCGTTTATATTTAAAACCCGCGATGAATCTGGGCCATCCATCGCGTACCGGTTTGGCCTTTTAATCTCGCGTGTCCATTTTCACTTAAGCCTCCCGCCTCGCCCCCACGCGTTGGATATGGATCAAACGGTTCAAGATGGGCCGGATCATGCGCACAGTGCGCGTGTTCACGGTGGATCTGGTTCACCGTGGACCCGAGGCCGTTTTTGATTTAAATTACATTCCAGAAATTGTTTTAAAGTTATAAAATTCATATCTGGCACATTTTACCTTCAAAAATTATTATTTCAATTCCAGAAAATTTATAATTTTATTCTCTACATGTTAATGCAATAAAAACAGTATGTTTACTTTGAATATTTCATGCTTATTTAATAAAGTATTCAAATGCACTTTAGGGTAAATTACAAATTGGCTCATTTCAATTTTAGAAAAAAATTATCTTTTATTCTTTCATGTTAGTATAATAAAACCACTAGGTTTACACTGAACCTCTTATTTTAAATTAGTTAGAAAATTTAAAATACAATTGTTTACATTATTATCTCTTCTAGAAAGGACATTATTTCATTAAAGTTCATTTTAAAGTATTCATAAAATGAATTTCAGAAACTTAACAACTTTATTTTCCTAGGTTCAAACCAATCAAAACTTATATACCTATTGTGTGGTTTTTGGATTGTTTAATTGAATGCTACGTTTGATTTGTTTATATCAAGAAGACTACGACGCCGTCGAGGAGCAGGAATACTTTCCCGAAGTTCCTCCCTCCCCTTTCGCTGAACAAGGCAAGTCACCAAACCAATCTTTTGAGCATATGAACCCATGTTTTATTAAACTATCGCTAAAACACATTGGATATACATGCATTAGCCAAATGAAACCCTTACAATATATTTATTAGGATCCCCCGACCTTAATGTGCAACCCAAGCCATGCTATCTCATCTAAACTCCTTGTCACCATATGATTAAGTACTATTAGCTAGTGTCCAATGTATTGACACGATTGCTATAGGATTAAAAACGAGTCATAGCAACTTGGTTCTACTATATGATCCCCGTTATCCTTATCTCTGGAATTCTGTTGGTGATAGAGTTTTGGTTGTGAGTGTATGCATGGTGGGTTCTGGGTGCAAGCTAGGGAATTGGTCGGTAGCACTCGGGGCACTATAAGTACCGGTCGGGATCCGTTGCAATACACTTCCGTACTAACCACAAGTCTAATGGGTAAGTCCTAACTAAGGTATGGAGTGTTCCAAACCTAGGCCACCACGTGGAGATGGGTCAAGCTGCACCTGCGGGTTGCTTGTACCGACGTGGCGCAAAAGGGGGTACGATGTTAGCCGGGATGCGGCCCGGCGCGCCTGCGAAACCTAGAGCGGGTGGTTATCGCTTGGAGCATTTCATGCTGAGGTTTTGGCACGAGTTCCCGTGGTATGGGTCATCTCGTTACACTTTGGTGTTTGGGATGAGTGCGTGCCTTGTGGGTACAGTAGTACACCTCTGATCAGAGTCATAAATCTTTTCAAAAAGCCGAGCCCACGGTCAAGGGCGGGTTGTGTGACATCCCACAGTTAGTTTACCTATAATGAATGTGCATGATTAATTTGACATGTAAGGACTACTGAGCGAGGGTTGGCTGACTGTACCCCTCGAGTTAGAAGATGATGCAAATTCATGTTTACATTTCTGTATTAATAACTGGATCACATTAACTGCTTTACAAATATGTCTTTCCGCAAAATTAGCCATTATCTTTCCTTTGTTATTACTTGCATTACTATTGCATTTGCGGTGGCTTGTTGAGTAGTTTTTGTACTCATACCCGTTGGACACACCATCCAGAGGATGCCTACTATGAGGATGGTCTGGATTAGCGACCCAGTCAAGAAGAAGATCCTAAAGAGTGCGTTCGTCATGCTTTTGTTTACTTATTTTTAATTTTACTCTTGTGTAATAATGTGGTATGCGTACCACAGATGATTGCTCGTATGTGCATGTCGCATGATGAACCTCTTGTATGTTGTTTTTCTTTGGAAATTCAATAATGATCCGATTTGTTAAATCAGGGCGTCACAGAAACATTATATCTTCTTTATGTTCAGAGGAATATGGTTTTGAATTCATAATAAAGAACAGGAGTTGTTCAATATTTTTGAATGGCATGCTCTATGGTGTTTGTCCATTAGTGAATGGATTATATATCCTAAGTCTTAACGATGCACACATTTATAACATTAATAGTAAGAAAGAACGACTCACTGATTTGAATCCCACCTACATCTGGCATTGTCGTTTGGGTCATATAATGAGAAGCGTGTATAGAAGCTCCATAGTGATGGACTTTTGGAGTCATTTCATTTTGAATCATATGACACATGCGAGTCTTGTTAGTTGGCAAAATGACAAAGACGCCTTTACTAGACAAAGTGAGAGGGCAAGTGAGCTATTGGCCATAGTACATACTGATGTATGTGGTCCAATGAGTCACTCGGCTAGGAAAGGATTTCAATACTTTATTACTTTTACCGATGACTTTAGTAGATATGGCTATGTCTACTTGATGAGGCATAAGTGGAAATCCTTTGAAAAATTCAAGGAGTTCCATAATGAGGTACAAAATCATATGGGCAAGACAATTAAATTTCTACGATTGGCTCATGGGGGTGAATATTTGAGCCATGAGTTTAGCGATCATCTAAAGCAGTGTGGAATCATTCCACAGCTGACTCCACTGGGAACGCCTCAATGGAATGGTGTGTCCGAGCGGAGAAACCACACTTTGTTGTACATGGTGCGGTCCATGATGAGTCACACTGATCTTCCATTGTCCTTTTGGGGTGACGCTCCAGAAACCATAGCTTTCATGATTAATAGAGTTCCATCTAAGTAGGTGGAGAAGACGCCATATGAGATGTGGTCTGGGAGGCGTCCCAGTTTGTATTTTCTAAATATTTGGGGATGTGAGGCGTATGTCAAATGTATGATGCTTGACAAGCTAAGTCCTAAGTCTGACAAGTGCTTCTTTGTGGGGTATCCTAGGGAAACCAAAGGATACTATTTCTATAATAGAGAGGAGGGCAAAGTGTTTGTCACTCGAAATGGTGTGTTCCTTGAGAAAGAGTTTCTCTCAAAAGGAGTTAGTGGGAGGATTGTGCATCTCGAAGAGGTTCGAGAGCCTTTGGAAAGTGTTCCAAATCCCATTGAGCCAGAGCAGGAGGTGCAAGCTGTTGCAGATCCTATCGTGGATGCACTAGCCCCACTTACGTCTAGGAGAGTAGTCCATGCGCCAGAGAGGTACATGTTCTTGACCACTGGGCATCATGACGTATTGTTGTTGGACAAGGACGAACCCAATACCTATGCAGAAGCAATGATGGGACCAGACTCTGAGAAATGGCTTGGAGCCATTGGATCCGAGTTGGAGTCCATGCGTGTTAATCAAGTTTGGAACTTGGTTGATCCACTCTATGGTGTAAAAACTATTGAGTGTAAATGGATCTTCATGAAAAAGATAGACGTTGATGGAAATGTTCACATCTATAAGGCACGATTGGCGGCGAAAGGTTTCAGACAGATTCAAGGTGTTGATTATGATGAAACGTTTTCACCGGTCGCTATGCTTAAGTCTATTCAGATCATCCTAGCTATTGTCGCATTTTATGATTATGAGATATGACAAATGGATGTCAAGATGGCTTTCCTAAATGGAAACCTAAGTGAGGATGTGTACATGACACAGCCTAAAGGTCTTGACGGTCCGTTGAATACTGGGAAGGTTTGTAAGTTGCTAAAGTCCATTTATGGATTAAAGCAAGCTTCTCGGAGTTGGAATCTTTGTTTTGATGAGGTAGTCAAAGGGTTTGGCTTCATCAAGAACGAAGAAGAGCATTGTGTTTAAAAAAAGGCTAGTGGGAGCTCACTTGTATTTTTGGTCCTGTATGTGGATGACATATTGTTGATCGGAAACGACATTCCTTTGTTGAATGTTGTCAAGACTTAAATGAAAAATAGTTTTTCGATGAAAGATCTTGGAGAGGCAGCGTACATTTTTGGCATAATGATCTATAGAGATAGACCAAAACGATCAATTGGATTAAGGCAAAGTATGTACATTGACAAGGTTTTGAAATGGTTCAAAATGCAAAATTCTAAGAAGGGATTCCCGCCAATGTCACATGGTATTTCACTTAGTAAGACTCAGTGTGCTGTGACACCTAATGAGCTAGAGAAGATGAGTGCGATCCTGTATGCCTCTGCAATTAGATCCATCATGTATGCCATGTTATGTACGCGTCCAGATGTGTCATATGCTCTAAGTGTTACGAGTAGGTACCAATCAAACCCGGGTGAAAGTCACTGGGCTATAGTAAAGAGTATCCTCAAGTACTTGAGAAGGACTGAGGAAATGTTCCTGGTTTATGGTGGTGAAGAGGAGCTCGTTGTAAGTGGTTACACGGATGCTAGCTTTTAGATCGATAAAGATGATTATCGATCGCAATCTGGTTTTGTGTTCTTCCTCAATAGAGGCGTAGTGAGTTGGAAAAGTTCCAAGCAAGAGACGGTGGCCGATTCTACAACGGATGCTGAGTATATCGCTGTTTCAGAAGCGACGAAGGAGGTTGTTTGGATCAGGAAGTTTGTTTCTGAGCTGGGTGTTGTTCCTAGTGCCTCCAGTCCAGTGGACCTCTATTGTAATAATAGTGGTGCCATTGCGCATGCCAAGGAGCCTAGATCACACCAGAAAGCCAAACAAATACTTCGGCGATATCACCTGATCTGCGAGATCATTGTGAGAGGTGATATGAAGATTTACAAGGTATACATGGATTTGAACATGGCGGATCCATTGACGAAGCCCCTTCCACAGCCCAAGCATGAGGCGCATATGAGCTCCATGGGTATTAGATATTTGCGTGAGCGATTCATGTGCTTGTGGAAGATGCTAGTAGAGTCTATGTTAATGTATGAGGATAATTGTTATCTTGTTCCTTGAATAAATATCGTTTGCATTTAATTAATAAGTACGACTTGTTATGTGAAACTTTTTGCTTTATGGCGATGTTGTTCAAAAGGGTCCCTAATCTTATCATCATGTGGGATAGTGATGATAGATGGATTAGCACATCCGACTGATTGATGATTGTGTTTCACTGATCATAGACATAGAGATGTCAAATCAGTGATGTGGACACATGTTAGTTAACATGGTGTTGGACAGACCCACTTGAGATACTGATGAGATTGTAATGTGCCAACAGTTGTCATCTCAAATGGTGTACCTGCAGAGTCCTTAGACCTGAGATCGTCATTTGATTCAAGAATACGTAGTGACACACTTAGATGATTCCTAATGCTATTCCGTAACAGGGTAGTAATAAGAGTTGTTTTTAGGTGTGTTGTGAAACATGTCTTGGGATGTGAGCGGTGAAGATGGAATTTGCCCCTCCTAATAATGGGAGAGTCGTCTCTAGGCCCCTCGAGGTATTGGATTGGAAAAGTGCATGGCCATGCCACTATGACTAAGGAGTTAGTCATGATTTGAATCCGATACTTGATCAAGTGAACATGTCAAGTTCACCAACAAGGGTGCCACGTATCTCGCCTTGGACTTGACTGACGACGTGTATACAGAGGTTCATGAAAATTTGATTTTGTACGCTTTTCGGTGTCATATGTGCTTCTAGGTACCGCTATTGATCAGTAAGTCGGAAACAGTTTCCAGTGAACAACCGTTAGTGTATGAACCTATCAGGTCACACACTTAAGGGGATGGATTAAAACATGCAAAGAATTGGTTCGTGTGCAAGTGAGAGATTCAAGGATATGCCCATGAAAATTCTGTAGATCAGAAGTTCCGATAGTGAGTATCGGAAGTTCCGGTTAATTTCTGGTTTCGATACAAAGAGCAATTGTTGCTTCGGAACTTCTAATATGGTATCAGAAGTTCTGACGAGCCGGAAGTTCCAATTTAGAATTAGGGAATTTTTTGTACTAATCGGAAGTTCTGATATGGTATTAAAAGTTCCGAGGTGGGTGAAAACGGATTGGATCTGTTGTGTGTCGTGCTGAATTTAGAGACCTGAAAAATACCTTATCCGAAGTTCCGATCCGGGATCAGAAGTTCTGATGTGTGGTATCAGATTGGATCTGTTTCGAATACAGATTAGTTGTAACTAATTTGGGGGCTCCAAGATGTGCACGACCTAGAGGGCTTTTAGACCTATATAAGGAGAGGAGGAGGTCTTGGAATAAGAAATAAGCCTATGTTGAGATCGAGGATTTCCCATCTCTCACGTGCGGTGCTAGCATGCTGCCGTGGGAGGAACTCCATCCCTGTATGTGTGGACTTCGTGGAGTCGTTGCTCCATAAGCGACTCTAGTGGTCGTCACCATGAGGAAAGGCGACTTCTTCATCGATTGGATAGGCGAGGAACGGCTGGGACAAAGCGAGGATAGGCTTGGCGCGCTTCTTCAACCTCTTCTTCCACTGCACCTAACGCGTCAAGTGCTAGAAGGCACCGATCTATGATCTCACACGCGCATGAGCCTAGGGCCATAGGGTGGAAATTTTTAATTTACCGGCTAGCGTAGCTCCTCTATTCCCCAACACATGAATATTGCCCCCTCTTCATCGAAATCGCCACCTAAAAATCCGCAAGCTCCGGGAAGCAAGGTCAGCAACTCGAGGCCGCCAGGGAAGCCGGCTGGCAAAGGCCAAGCCTTCTTCTGCTGTGTCCATGGTGAGAATCAAAGCCATGCTACCGATGCATGTAAGTCTATACTAGCTCTGCGGAGCGAGTACCTCGAAAGGAGCTCAGGTCGTGGCACTACTGACCAAGCTCCTCTCGAGGCACGTCCAAAGCCGGTGCAGACCGTTGAACGTGTAGACAACTTCGAAGCTCGAAGACAGCCTTCGGTGGCTATGTTATGCCACCTCTGATGCAAGAAGATACGCAAGATCGTGGGAAAAGAGTGGTTCTTTCCATCTCCGGAGGAGGAACCTTGGGCGGCATGTCGAAAAGGCAACAGAGGGAATATGTTCGCGAAGTAGGGCATATTGGGATCTCCTCGTCGGCTGCTGAAATGCCCAAGTGGTCTCACATGCCTATATCTTTCTCCGTAGTCGATGTAGTGGGTATTAAATTCCCACATGCGGACCCCTTGTTATCACTGCTGATATTGTAGGAACGGAGCTGCGGAGAGTGCTGGTTGATGGCAGAAGCTCCACGAATATTATCTTCGTCCAGGCCTTCGACCAGCTATGCATTCCATAGAAACATCTACTCCCAACAGCTTGTCCGCTTTAAGGCTTTTTAGGCCCTCCTCTCGATGCCCTCGGCCAAATTGGCCTCGAGGTCGCCTTTGGAGAGGGCTCCTGGATAGAATAGAGGAGGTGATATTCGACGTCGTTGATGCCCCTTACGCCAATAATGTCATCTTCAGAAGGGGCATGCTAAATCAATTCGGTGTCGTGGCACATCATAATTATCTATGCTTGAAGATGCCCACACAAGGAGGAGTGATTATGGCCTTCGGCGACCATGTTGTGGTGCGAAGGGCAGAATACAACCTTGATCCACCCCTTGATCCTAGATAGATAAATAATTTGCAAGACCATTTGGAGGATACCCCTGCGTCAAGTGAACTCTCGAAGATATCGTTCCCCAGGCCAAGCCCCGAAGGTCAAATTATAATGAAGATTATTGTCAAGGATGACAAAGACTATCCCATCCAGTTTGGCAAAGAATTGCCATCAAAAATCGGTACTTCATTGAAAGAAGTAGTTAAAGAAAATTTGGATGTCTTTGTCTGGTCCGACGAAGATATCCCAAGAGTCGACCGAAGTATCATTGAGCACTACATACTTGTCAACCCAAGGGTTCGACCTGTTGTAGGACCGAAAGTAGCGACCAGAGGGGGGTGAATGGGCGCATAAATATTTCTTGCGAAACGATGACCTAATCCCAACACCCATTGCACCCTGACAAAGAAACAACAATAGCAAAACATATCACACAAATTAAAATTTGTCTAGCCTAAAAATGAACGGTGTCCTAATTAAAATGATATTAAGGATACACTAAATAAAAATACTACCGTAAATAAAAACACCTAGATATATCACGAAATATTTATATTGCAGTCTAGAAATAAACTACTAATCAAATGAATAGAGCATGGATCATTCAAAAATTAATTTAGAAATAAACCTAAAATATTGCACGTAAAAAACTAGAATACAAATATTACTGCGACTAATAATTTTTTCTTTTTATATGAGTAGATTAAAAACACTTAAATAAATAATACGAGATTACTAATAAATTTTAGCAGATTAAAAAATTAACTACGAAATTACTAACTAGATTTAATCTAACTAAAAAATAGGAGATAAACAAACCTTACCTACATCGCCGTTGACATCGTCCTGCCATTCCGCCGTAACTCGCGTGCTCCGTGCGCCGCCGCGCGTGATCCTGCCGTTCGCACTGCTCTCTAGCGCTGCACCGGCGACCGCGCCTTGACGCTGCTCGTGTGCACCGTGCGCCCCGATGATGAAAGCTCCTTCCCCTTGGAAATAGCCTGCAGCAGCTATGCGCATGGGCCCCGCACTGCTGCGTTTGCCGAGATCCAACGCCCTGACGCCGTGACAACTAGCTAGCTGGTTGCTAGCCTGCCGGCCACCCGCATGCACCTCGGAAGCACAACCTCCTGTGCTCGGTCTGCTGCCTTGGCCGTTGTGCACTCAAACCCAAAGAAAAACCACGGCGTGGCTGCCTGGTTCGCTACCACAGAAAAATGAAATAACCGCCTGACTCAGAGGGCTGCCGCTGTGCCTTGGAAGCTTTCTGCGGAATGGCTGGGGAGCAAAAAACGTGCTCGGCGACGGCGGCTCAAATCAGAAAAGAAGCGGCGTTTTGCATGAGGTAAAACATAAAAATAGTGGAGGCGATGGAAGATGGACTGTAGATTGATTTCTAAAAGAATAGTCACCCTATCCCTACGGGGTAGGGCCTATTTATAGGCGACCCACTAATACATGGAAAGGACTAATTTACCCCTAGGGTAAATTACACTAACTCTATAATAAAATTCGAAATTAGTAAAATACTCTTAAAAAACAACTGACTCGAATACCGAATATTCTGGACTTAAATACTAAATATTAATATCCTAAAACAAAATAATCATCGGTTGTCAGTTTTGCGCCGAAACTGACAAAGCATCCACCGTCTTTGCACCGGTTACCCGGATTGGACCGACACGATCCCACAGCTTCCTTAGCCCAGCAATCGCTCGTCACCTGTGTACCTGAGTCAAACCCAGTCAACAGACCAGTGGATCCTCTACCGCTCCTAGCCCATGTACTTGGATTGGGCCAGCCCGACTCCACGGCTCCTCTGCCCAGCTGTCGCTCGCTCCCTGTGTACCTGAGTCACACACGCCTCAGACACGGCAGGTCTTCATGTCTCTTATTTGACTTCCGTTGACAATCACTCATCACATCTGGAGCATAAGACCCATGTTCTTCAACATGGATTCTCAATCTCTCCCTTGAAGAGTGCATTGTCAACACCCTCTTCAGCAATCCTTCAAAACCTGCAAAACATGTGGAAACATGAAAACAAAACAAAAACACAAAATAGAAATAAGAAAATAAATGTTTAACCCTAATGACCAAAAGCCAAACAAAAACAAGAAACGGTCATTATGGTTAACCAAAAATAAAGACTCAAAACAAGTGCAATCTCAGAATTACCAACAAGGATATCTACAGAGTAAAGGCAAAAGACTGAAATACTCTCCTTGAAATAAATCCCAGAGAAAGCTAAAAATGTCGCCTAAACTCCAAAATTTCTCCCCCTTGTTGACAATTGGACTCATCAAGTGATACTAAATGCACTCTAAAGATACATTGACACAGACTCCCCCTGAAATGCAGCTCCCCCTCAAAATATGCCATGAATGCAAATGGAGTCCAGGTGGAGTGTAAAAAGCATGCTTTGTAGATATGATTAACTGCAATTCCAACATCTAACAGGTATAGCAAAAGATGTATTGTCTGAGATACATGACATGATCAGTGCAAAGATGATATCTAAAGAGAGTCATTAGCACACATTTTTCGATTTTTTGCAAACAAAACTATCACCACATTTTCTAGTTGACAAACAAAGTAAAGCATGAGATGCAAAAGCTAACTGATATCTACCAAGATAAGCATTGTCCAGAGCAAAGTGCTTCAGCAAACTTGTCATCTTTTTGAATTTTTTTAGACTTTTTCTTTTTCCTTTTTATTTTCATTTCTGCCAAGGGTTATTTGCATTTCAAACCTTATGCTAACCGACCAAGTCAAGCCTAGGCCAGAACTGGACCATCAGAAGCTTAAGACATTGGTTTTGGCATACATTACACCGTCCTAGTTCATACCAAAGTGCTATGGTAAGCAGTCCAGAACAATGCAATGCGACAAAGCAAACCCACCTGGATCTTTTCAAATAACCATAAGAATGCATGAATTTTTTCATTTTTTCTGAATTTTTATCATTTTTGTAGCACATTTTTTTAATGTTTAAGCATATAGATGTCCAGGTTGCATATCTGCATCTAAGAAAGGATCTAGCTACAAGCCATGTAAAGATAGCAAAAGCATTCAGTTTACACATGCTAGTTACCAGAAGCAATGGTGATCATTTTTCAATTTTAAAGCATAAAAGCCATGCATATGACAAATATCAGATATATCATGTGAACTGAAGCAGAACATGATCATTGACAAGTAATCAAAAACATATACTAGCTAGAGAAAGTAAAGCAGATTAATCATATAACAGAAGCAAGCTCAAAATGAGATATATGATTATGCATGATATGAACGCACACAAAAAGAGTCAATAAGAAATAACAAAGAAGAAAGAAAAACTAACTCAAAGTATCCTAAAAAGGATACACAACTCCCAAATCCCCTAGCAAATGCTCAA